>CM062344.1:77964252-78342824 GCA_031216105.1 Dalbergia cultrata
CCTGTAAAAAACTTATTGTTCTATATTCTAAGCAAACATGAGTGACATTTTAAATAAGAAATATTTATAAATACAGGATTCAACACATCTGTTTCTCATATTTCATATCTTTTATTTGTGCTGCGTGCATCAATATTGAATTGAATCTTCAAATCTCTGTTCACCATACGATCACATCTATAAATATAGGTGCTCCTGGCCAGCTAACTAAGAAAAAATGAAGGCGGGCATGACGTTACTTCCACAGAAGTAACACCAAACAGAAATTTCAGAGAAGACATGACGCAAAGATGTTAATGAAAAAGTGATAACAAGAGGCAGAAAAAGATTAAAAAAGAAAAAGGGTAGTAACAAACATCTGTGAGGTCTATGAGGTGTGCTTTTCCTGTCTACGTATCATTTTTCCAAACGTTGCTATATATCATCTACAAACGTTACCGTACATAAGCCATATATTCAGTAAACCTTGAAGCCACATTTCATGTAATGAAAAGCAAATTCACTCGAACCTATCTGAAATGTTCCATCCACATGCATGCATATACATCATCTTACTTTGTCCGAACTAACTCAAGTGGTAATGTTTCCATTGCCAGCTGAAAGTTCATAAAGGGAAATTGTGAAAACAAAATTATCCTTAATGAAGAGAAGAATAATAATTGACAATATGAAACTGCATTTACCCACTGTCTCGGAGTTCTGGAGTCAGATTTCTTGTGCAATTTAGATAGCTCTGACTGAAAACTTATAACAATGGCAACTTTGAATTCAATTGAGAAGGGGCTGCATGGAAATAAAAATCAATTGAAACAACAAACGTTGAGTCGTTAGGATTCAGCATGTAGTATTGATGAGATTTTACAATAAAATATAAAGCAACTCTATTGTCAGATATTTATGAAATGGGAAAACACTACCCAGTGTAGACTCAATGAATAACATGTGGATCTATGCAGAGAGATATTGATGTAACCTTGAGCACATCTAGATGTACTTCCGATTATGCAAAAGTGATATTTTTAGCGTGCCCACGCATGGGCATTTTTTTTTTTCTTTTTTTTTTGGAAGTGCGTAGTTTTGGACGTAACCAATTCTAGTGAAGTACTGAGGGAATTGAAAGAACAGGAGGACACATACCCAGCAAAAGTTGTCGGACACGTCAAAAGACGGGGAAGTATTACATAGATAGGCAAAGTGAAATTACGGCACACATCTCCATCTGCTATCTGATAAATGGAAAGAGAGTTAAAAGCTTATGCCAACTTCAAAGGCTCTTAACACTAATCCTGTATCACTTGCCTGGGTTGTTTGTATCAAAGATGTTTCAGTCACGATTTTCTCTCCAAGAAGAATGGACTCTACACGAAACAACTGAATGTCGATTGACTGAACTGGAACAGCAGATGCTTCCACAGTGAGCTCACCAGTGATAGGACCAGACAAAGAACATTGAGTGGAGACCTTTCCTGCCACCCGAAATCCTCCTATTCGGTAATACATAAGCATGAGCCTCAGGACAGTTTCATTAATATTCACATCAATCTAAAGGAAAGGAGTTGCTTGCAATAAAATACTATTATTCAAGTTTGCTACTAACGACCCCCAATGCAGCTTAAGATGAAAACACAGCAAGTTACTATTGCCGCAGAAAACGCAAAATTACTACTAGCTAGATTCGAAAGCATGAAACTATTGGTTTTAATGAAAACTTGAGTGCACAAATGTATTGTTAGAGGAGAGAACAACACACCAGATTTTAATTCCGGAAGTAGAGGATGCCTTTGAGTGTCCTGGGTTATGTAAAAGATGACCATCTCTGGAGGAATTGGCCGTTGTGGAAGATCAACTGAAATTATCCACAAAGACAAGACACCCTAGTAGTTTAATCACTACTTATTTTTGGGTGTAATTTAATCACTATTACATGTATAAAAAGGAAAGATTTGGTCAGAACCAACTTATACCTTTATCACTTTCAATAATGAACTCCATCGTTGTTGATAATGATTTGTGCAAGTATCCACGAGTTACATCTACAGTCACCAAATACTATAAAGGCTATCAATCACCAGCTGTCTTGAAAAGAATAAAACAAGGAGAAATGCATTCATAAAATGACTTATTTAATCCATTCACATTGTTGAGAATTTTATATTATACTACCAGGGAACCATCTGCCCTCACCAAACCTTAGTTATAGTTACTACAATCATTGTGCCCTTTCGTGTGGAATGAGCTTAAAAAGTTCAACATTGACATTAGATCAGATTTTAACTCTGAACTATGTGTCAAAAGGAGAGATAAGAATCAACAGTAGGAACAATAACAATAACAATTTCAGTTTGCTAACAGAGCACCTTCTATCATATTACCTGGATACTTATATTTGCCCCATGGAAAGTCTCATAAAACCTTTCCGAATTTTCATCTCGCTGCCTAAGAATCACCGAAAATGGTATCTGCCATAAAGATTACAAAACTCGCAATGAATATGAAAACAAGGAACTAGGTCATACCCACAGGTTAAACTGTATTCCATAGGAAAGTCCATCGCCTATAGTACCAAAGGTTTGCCCAAAAGAACATTAGAGTATTTAAAAAATGATAAGTTCATAAAAGCCCGAGTATGGTATCAAATATAAATTTAATTACTTCCACCAAGATGAATCTAGAAAAGAGAAGACCCATTCAACTGGGTAAAATCATATAACCAAACAACTGCTTAAAAGCTTGATCATACAGTTGACTACCCATCAAGAAATCAGATATTTAAATGAATTTCACCATAATTAAGCATGATCCCCTACAGAATCATATACCAGCTATGCTTATCTTTTAATCAGCTCAAATTTCTCATTTAGATGCTTTAAGACATAAAGTCCACAAAGCACCCCAAAAAGGGAAAAAAAGGACTCCCAATGGGGTAGCTCAATATTTTAGCCACCTTGCAGCAGGTACTAGCTGTTATGCTCTAATATTTTACAGGCATAATAAAAAAAAAATAGCAGAAAAAAAAATTCTACTTAATTAATTACACCATATGAAAATGCTTTAAATAGACACCAGTTCATTCATTCACTATTGATATACTACCTCTGTTGTACCCGAACCAATCTTCCCAGAAGGTTTAACCTCAGCGATCCTATTCCTGTTTACAAGCCAATCATAAGAATCATTTTTGCTTGCCCTAATGTGAGCCAAAGAACTTAAAAATGTTATGAAGGAACAAATTTCATATTTTCTTTTCCCTAACACCAATAATTCCCTTATGAACCAAACTTAGCAAGGGAGCAACCTGAGTAAAAGTGATGGTGAAAAGCACAACTGTCAACAATTTCACCATCAAAAACAAAATTAAATAACGTAGAGTGTACACTCAAAAACACATACAGTGAATGATAATCAGGGAGCAAACAGATAAAATCCCAAAAATGCAGACTCATCTACAAAACTTGTTATACCAAGGGTACATTTTATGGTTGACTCATCCAAAAAGATTATATATAATACAATCAATATGGTAGAAAACATTGTTAGTAATTCAGATAAGAAAACAGGAAACCAATAACACTATTCGCCATATTTTAAAAGGAAAGAAAATCAGAAACACGAGTGAACAATTTACCAAAGAAAAAGCAAAAACTAAAGGATCCCCAACACGGAAATAGTGAATTAACATGGTCTGTTTGGAGCAACATTGCAAGACCTTTGGAAGACCAAAAACATAAGATATTTTACTTGTCATTTACAAACATAAAAAAAAATTAAAAAGAATGAATAGTAATTGGGTTTAATGTATATGTACCGTCATCCAATCATGTCACTACTTGAAAAATACATGCAAATAGAAGGATTTGATTAACAGTCAATACATCAAAATAAACTCTTACCCCATGAATATACAGCAATAGTGTTGAAAAGTGATCTTATTCACTCAAGGTCACTTAGGGGATCGCAAAAGAAGAGCACAAGGGGTAAACTTACACAATTGGGATTGGCTTAATAACTCCATAGAATGACTCAACAACCCCAGCTGATCCTCCACGAACCTTCATAGACAACAACAACAATAAGGCCAACAAAAACCACCAAATGAAACTCCAAAAAACATCAATCTCAAAACAACAATATCCATGCTTCATAAAAAATATCAACCACAAATTCTAATCAGAATCCCCTTTCGCTCAAATGGGTCGGATTAATTTTCTCAAAAAGGAATAATTTTTAGCATAAAGTTCACATCTTTTATTCGGTGGCACCATTTTGTGAGCAACAAAAGAAAAAGGGGTGATTGTGGGTGGAACCTGCAAGTTGACTGATCCTTTGAGAGCAAGGCGAATTCCATAGTGGGAGATTGAAGATTGAGTTTTGATGATGATTTTGCCTTCCAGTGGTTCCTGAAAATCCCCAATCATGAAGAATGAATCAATGTTTTGTTTCGATTTTGAAGGGTGAGTCTCATTGCATATTATTCATTCTTCATACAAAGAGAGAGAGAGAGAGAGAGAGAGAGAGAGAGAGTTACGGAAGGGCGATAGATACGATTAAAACGGGAGAGTTTGAGCTGAAGGGACATGGTAAGCAGCTAGCAAGCAACGATAACTAACAGTGACTGAGTTTGCACTTTTCTTGTTCCACTCAACTTAGTTTTCGTCAAATGCTATCATATGCCACCCTTCATCACCTCATTTCGTGCATTTCATTACCGGTTTTTCAGTTCAACTGTATCAGTGTGTGGGATCTTGGGCTTGTTTGGAGGGACAACTTACTAAATCCCTATGCCTGCAGACCTTGGTCCTTTGAGATTTATTTTTTAAAAAAAAAAGAAGGTAATTTTAGTCGTTTAATTATTGAAAATAATATCAATTTTAACTTAAAATAATGTAATTCAATGTATTAGCTTAATTTAACTTCAATATCCACTGACAAACATGTGGATGAGCTGGCAGAGACTCTTATAGCTTTACTCAACTTGAGGAGAAAGGATACCTATAGTTTGAGAAAAAAAAAAACTCAACATTCATTTATTCCTGTGATCATAAAAAATATTAATTTAGGTCTCATAACTTGATAATTATGATAAAAGAATATTTTGATAATATTTTTCATAAGAATTTAATTTGTATATACTGATAGTGTAAAAAATGTTCATACTGTTATCCAATTAGATTTCTTTATTTGCATGACTTTTGAAATAATGGAAAAGAAAGTTAATCATATTTACTTATATAGCAAAATATGATTAAATGTTAGTTTGCATAAAAAAAATTTAAAAGAATGAAATAGTAATAATAATACTATTTATATAACAGTAAAATAAGAGTTTATCTTTTTAGGCAATGTAATACTTGCAGAGTTATGTTATTTGTAATCATTTTATATAGAATAACGTATTGACTCACAATTTATCTACTACTGGATAAAGTTTAGACCCTAAAATAAGAGGTATCTTATTAAGCAATGTAATATTTGTAAAGTTATGTTATTTGTACTCGTTTTATGTGAAACATTTTATCGACTCATAATTTATTTACCATTGAGTGATGTTTGGACCATATTCAATGGAGACCACAACATATCTAATGATGGATGAGGTATGAGTTGACACAGTGTCCCACATATAATAAATACAAATAATATTTTTATAGTTGCAGGATGACTGTTATAAAATTAGTTCATCTCCAAACTAAGAAAGTAATGAGGTATTTATCTTTAGATCAATAGTGTTTTATAGTCTTATAAAAAAAAGTGTATTATTAATACTAGTGCACTAAATCATATATATATTTTTTATTTTCTCACTTTAAAATCATATTAACTTAAAACAAGTTTTACATAAATGAGAGTAATTAAAAGGTGTAGAAAAGAAATCAGAAGATCTATCACAGTTATAGCTAGTTGGATTTTTCAAGTATCCTAATTGAGTTTCTTAAATATCTAGTTAGGAATTTAATTTCTAACTATGTGTATAGCTTCCACCTCAAAAGGATTAGTCATGTTTGTTGACAATAAATACCTTGGAACCAACGAAAAAGAAAACGAGCAGGAAACAAAAAGAAAGAAAAATATTATGAAGAAATTGTGTAAGGGATAGAAAAATTTCTACCTAACAACCGGTAGTAATTTTATTTTTTTTTTTTTAATGAAAATTAGGATATGTATTGCCGGCAGCAGTAACTAATCATCTTGTCGTGGGAGCTCATATGAAGAGGAAAACGGTTTGCTACAAAATGCGTTTTATTCTCATGAGTGGAGATCGAATCTTCAACTATATAGTTAAGAGACAATATGAGCCATAGTATGGCAATAGTAATATTTAGTATTTAATGCCAATTAGGAGTACCATCTAATACTAATGAATAGTAATTTGTGCGAGAATTTTCTTCATCTTTGTGTCAAGGAATTGTTGGCATTGATCTAGGGTTATAATCCTCAAATAGTCATCCTTTTAATGATTTTTTCCAGCTCCACTAGGAGCTGTTTTGAATCAAAAAGTAAAATATTTAGCGTATAGTGAGTAGTAGAGACTAGTGAGACGAGGTGAAGCACCGAAGGAAAATGCCTAGTAGTATAACAGCATGGGAGATAGATCTTCTCAAGTCCCATGTGAAGAGAGAATTTGGTACAATTACTTCATAACAAATTAGGTCCGGTTGAAATTCATGGAACCCCTATTCTAATTGCAGGACCCTATTAGAAGCTAAAACCAAATTATTCAACTTTATGGTTTCTGCTTTATTTTAGCCGCAATGCACAAGAGATAAGTCAAAAGCAGCAGATATTGAAATTGATTTTTAGCATAGAACTCATAATAACCAGTGAACATCACATTTAAATAGGAGATGAGGCATTGAAAGTTCCTTTCATCTTGTGCTAGAATGAACACTTTTTTTTTTCCTTTTTGTCTATCTAAATATATAAATAACCACAGAGTAATTTTCCAAACTATCATTAGGAAAATTCTAGTCACACTGAACTAAACATAGTTATAACAAGACAATTAATGAGAAAGAAGCATCATTTTTTCTTGGCAATGAACAAGCACCATATCTGCTCCCCAGCTGCACCTCTAGTCTGCTTGGCCTTCCATCTCTCAACAATCTCATTGTAGTCTTCCTGCAATTAAAGATTCCAATTATTGATGCTTTGAAATTAAGAGAAACGAATACATCAAAATTAAGTACAATGGCACCTAGAGAAATTCTTGTATGCTTCTGGAGCACATCTAATGCATGTTCCACAAGCATGCACAACCACTCATTTTAGATTTTTAATATAATTTCTAAATATTATTAATTAAAATAAGTGGTTGTGTATGTTTATGGTCTATGTATTAGATGTGTTCCAAAAACATGTAAAAACTTCTCGTAGCGGCTAAGCCATATTCAAAACATATAAGAAACAACCTCAGAGAAGTCATCAATGAAATCACTCTTGTTGTTCTCAAGGGCATTTAACTCTTGCTGTAGAGTTTTCAAGAACTGAATGAAGCACACAAGTAATAGTTTTGTTAGAGCTCCAAAAGAACATTGAAATGTAAAATGTAAATGTCAAACAAAGTAATAAATCACAGGCTTTGACAAACCAAATTCGTTTGATCCTCAGCAATGACATCATCAAATCCTACATCCTTAAGCATCTGTGGATGATGTAGGTTAGGATGCAATGCAAGGAACATGTCATGTAAAATGAATGTTACCAGAAAAACATAACAGGATTAAGTTATGATGACACTAATAATAGTACACATATGCTACCATACTTGACAATATGCTTCCATGCCATGGATATAATATCCTCCTTTTTTTATGTATTCTTCATACTCTAATGATATGCTTCCAGCTCTTTTGCAGTAATCAGTAATTAGAAGTGTACCCCCATGCTTTAGCCACTTGTAAAATGATCTGAACAATGCCATTTTATCCTGTATTATTCCAGAGAAGATTGCTGAAAATCAGAGTTAGAAATAAGAATTTAATTCGTATGCACTGTCAATGTAAAAGTGTTTTACACAGATATCTAATCATGCATTGACATGCTAGCAAAAGTGTTTAACCTAACCACTACTATCTTAAAAGTCTTACAAATAGAAGTATGTGATTAGATAACAGTATAAAATCTTTTTATACTGACAGTAAATCAAAATTAATCTCTTACAAGCACACTGAAAATTTGATCAAACTAAAATCTGATTGAAATTATATTTGATCTCACAGCCACAGTCCTGATATGAATTTCAATTTCTCAAGCAAGAAGGCTGAATGAGCTAAACAGAATTTTTTTTTCCTCTCGTAAAAAATATAGCATTGTAGTGTCCCTAATGGGCCTTTAAATTACATGTACCCCAAAGATGCTTCCTTACTTTGATGTGTAACATAGCATCACGAGTGTAGATTACATCAAACGTGTTCTTGGAATATGTTTTTCTGGTGCAATCAGCACATTCAAATTCAACCGAGCATTTGAGTCCAATAGCACGTTCAATAGCAAGAGAAATCATATTTATGGAGAGGTCAATGGCAACAACTTCAACATCAAAATTTTCGGCCATGTAGAAGTCACTTCCCCCAGTACCACAACCTACATCAAGTACTTTCTGACCAGGTTTGAGTCCTAACTTTGTCACAATTTCCTTTGTTGTTTCTGCACAAGAAATAAGCACTCGTAAGTCAGAAATATATGAAATTTATGATGATCTTTGTCATAAAAATATCTTTCCCAAAAGGGCTAGAGGCAAATGAATAGTTCGATATCTAACTATTGATTCCGAGAATAAACAGATGACAATTAGCACAATAGACATGAATTTCTTCAAAAGAAAATAATGTCATAAAGTATGGTATATAGTCTAAGAACGGCATATGATGACAACATGAACAATATTAAGTCAAAAGAAACACCATATTCAGAATAAGAGGTAGGAAAATATAGGATTTCCTATTTGTTTATTTTTGTTTACCATTCTCTTTATGCACAAAGCCAAGTTAACGCAATTTCCTCAAGCTAAAGGAAGTGCCCTATACCAGTCATGGCATTAATCATTTGAACACAGATGGAGAAATTCTTATGTACTCCAAGAGCAAGTCATTGCTCTTGCTCTCATTGTTGGTTATATGCCTTGTTACATCAGCTTCGTGGCGATTAACAAGATAATAAGAGTGAGCTACAAAAACTGGGTAGTTGAGAAAATAAAACCTGATGTCATATGCAACTAACGGATCAGAATAGGAGCAATGACCTGCTCTCAAAACACATAAGAATTTCTCAAACCTCTCGTTCACTCCATGGCCTATGTAAATGATAAGGGGGATCTCAACGAGAAAAATCATTCTTCCACCTCAACTTAAGGAAAGGAAAATTCTCTATAGGATTACAAGCAATGAGGAGAGAAAGGTAAATATCAAGAGTCTAAAGACATACCAAGTCCTCCGGTGCTGACAAAGCCTTGGCCATAAACATGCTCATATCTTAAAATGTCCTTATGGTTATACTCAACACTATCTAAGAACCGTTGGAACCCCTTATCATCTTGTGATCTAACTTTTTGCCATATCCAGCAAATCTGCAAGGCAGAGTCATTGTCCAAGTCATCTAGTGTCAGTCAACTGAATAAGCTAAAATTAGAGAAATAGAAACCCTGCTTTATTACCTGGTTTTGATTCTTCTTATTTCGGACATAAGCTCCAATGCATTTACAACCAACAAGGGAAAGTTCAAGGGAATTCCCAGTTTCATCACTCATATGGCACTCTTTATATACCTGCATGAGGAATGGGAAGGAAGATCAAAAGCAAATAACATTTTTTTTCACAGTGGACTGGAATACATCAAAGGGGTTATTATTATTATTATTATGAAGGCTCTATCTCCATAAAATACAAGCCAATATGTTCCTAATGGGCTCAAATTTGACGAAGTAATGCTCCACACACACACACACACACACACACACACACACACATATATATATAATCTTTGACAGAAATCATAGTAATTGTTGAATTAAATAAAATGAAATGACTCGTTAGTTCATCTAAAAGCTAAAATTATAACACATTATTATGGATACCGATTCTGAAAATTTTCTAGTTATCTAGTATTTGTCAATTTGATGTCAACTTCATATTTAATCAAGCAGAAGTAGAGCAAACCTTGGTGTAAAATCTGGGTTCCCTGTAGTGAGTTGGATTGTATTTTCTCTTGGAATCTCCAGATTGGTGGAAACAAGATTCTCTGAAGAATATATGTCCTCCAACTTTTAACCATTTAGTCATCCTCTCAGCTAAGTTCTCTACCTGAAATAAATCAAGGGAAAACTAAAAGGCCTTGACCAAGAAAAATTGACAAGGAAGCAATAATACTATTTCTCACAAACAGTGATGAAATAGAATCTATGACCATCTTTAGACACATTCCTCTTGACATGAACATCAATTACTTCAAATTCATTAGTGAGCAATAAACACAAAAAAAAAAAAAAGGTATTTGTCATTGACCACAAAAGGAAAGGACCAGAACCAGAAACCAAGGACTTTAAGAAACCATAACACAGAAACCAAAGTTTAAGAAACACAGTGTTACAACTCCAAATTTAATTTTGAAATTCTACAACCTTGATCTTATCACTTGGAACCATCACGTTTATTTCAGCATATCTAAAACTGCAAACTAAACCATAAAAATTCTATACTTTACATATATTCTATACATAAAATAAAAACAAAAACTCACCTCTTTATCAGACAGATACATAAGCAACCAATTTGAGAATATGAGATCAACTGATCCTTCAGAAATATGCAAGTTTGGAGATGTGACATCAGCACACATGAACTTGACATTCTTGTGGTGTCCATTAATGCTTTCATTCTGAAGAAAAATTATGCAAGATGCAATGTTCATGGAATAATTACTACACAATATAATATAGGTAGAAATAGAAACGAAATTTTTAATTTGACATGCATCAAATATCAATGTTCATTGTGGTTAGGAGACTAGAGTTACCTTCTTTATTGCACTCTCTATGAAGTCCACAGCAAGTAACTGCCCAGCTACCTTAGCCAACTCACCTGTAAATCTTCCAATACCCGCTCCAAGCTCTAAAACTGACTTTCCTTCATATTCTGGTAATAGGGACAGTACCTATGTATGTATATACAAATTATAGCTTGAGTTGCAGGACAAGATACGCTAAGAAAATGGTACATTAGGAAATTTGCAAGCTTCTCTAATTCTACTTCAATTGCCCAAAATAAAACTCGCTCAACAATTTTGCATTTTAAATTCATATAATTACTACAACCTATGTTCCACCCATACTTTATGAATATCCGCCATGACACAAATATAATATAGAAATACAATATAAATCAAAATAAAAAATAGAAAAACACATAAAATACAAATAGAATAATCTAAAAATAACAAGCAGTATTCGATATAATACGTATCGGATTTAGGGTGTTTCATCTATTTTGAAGAATCATAGCATCAGACTTTATAACTAATTAATCAACCTTTTTCTACTTCTTTATTATTATTATTATTATTATTATTATTATTATTATTTTGTGTTTTATCATCACAAATCAAGATTTCCGTATTAGCATAATGATAGAAACGGCTATCGCCATCACAGGCCGAAAAAGGTGCTCTATTTGGAGTCGGAATCTTTTTAATTTTCACAACAAGTCTCACATCATGACAATATCTACTGTACTATGAATCAAATACCTATAATCTATAATCGATAATTTATCTATAATAATAATATTATAAACTCATTTTAGGAAAAATTTTATAGATGTCGCTCATCGAGTAATTTATAACTCACAATTTTTATAACTTTGATCATTAATTATTTTGTTATAAAAATTATCTTCATATCTATTTCATTAATACAACATAAATATTTCATATTAAATATTGGATTTCAAACCATTACAATTCTTAATTTAAATGATATAATTGATCAAAATATGTCAATCTAAATTATTTAACATTAAAAATGGATATTCACATTACATATATCTTTTTCTATTTTCTTTGTAATATTTTTTTATTTTTTCAATTGAACACGAGTTTTTCCATGTTAATTACAAAATTTTAAATTTTGAATTCACCTTGATGTTTTGAATTTTGGATTCAATAGACTACTTAATTTCTATTCGACAACAAACCAGAATCCAATCAAATTAGTGCAAAAACAAAAATTATTGCTACAAAAAAAGGTCCGTTATAATCAAAGTATAAACTCCTTAAGTTACTCTTAAAATTTATAATATATTCATTGCTATAAAAGATGACCACTTATACTAATTGAAATTAAAACCCTTACCTTCTTTTAGAGTTTGCAATATCAGTTTATTACTAAGATCTCTACTACCTAAAGCTTTAGTGTGAAATGCTAACACATCATTTCATTTTTCCTTTCTAATCAGCAACTTTCTTTTCTCTTTCATTCTTCCTCACATATTTTCATATTTTTCATTTCTCTTCATTCATTATCTATTAGTTCTCTCAAAATATATTAATTTACTTCATCTTTTAATTTTTTTTCCTTCGTAGTGTATATTAAGGAATAAGAATTTTAAGGTTAGAAAAGTCAAATGTTCCACCATTTTTCTTTGAAACTCTTTTCTTCTTTGTGAAATTTTTCTTTTGTTTTTTTTGTACAACATTTTTTATGTTTGTTTAGTATTTTTAATTTGTATATATATTTTATACATTTAAATGTTTCCTCAATGAAATAAAGATTTGATTTTTTAAGTTCTCTTAAATAAACCAATTTATTTATCCTTTTCATTTTCATTGTTTATATCCAATTTATTTCTACCTTTCTTCTTTGTATTTTCTTTTTCGGTTTTGTATAGAGATTTATGTTTATTTAGTTTCTCAGTGTGTATATATCTTAATAGTCTTTTTTCTATGTTTTGTGCAGGAAACAACTACTAGACTATGTGCTCAACCGCATATTGTTCAATCCTTTCTATCAAAGGTAATTGTATTTTTCATAAATAATTTAATAAATATTTTATTGAATTTGAGATTAATTTTGTTGTTGCATTGTGAGTATTAATGATTTATAATTTTTTTTTCAAAATTTGAAAGCCACAATTAACTAAAGGAAATACTATTGATAGACTATCTCAACTAGTCATTTCACTAAACTTAAGATAGTAAAGATTAAGGACTAAGAATGATTAAAGATTGTATTTAGTTTTACTTCTATTTTTACCTTTGATTTTCTCACACTAAAACTTTTATTTAATTGATAAAATTTAAAATATTAGTTTTGTATCTATATAAATCCATATTTATTTGTGTTTGCTTTTTAAGGTATAATCATTACTAATATATTATTTTATTTAGAAAAATATAATTATTGGTAGATTGTTGATTTTATTTTCCAAATCTCTACCTAATATTTAAGGTACAAATTTCATTTTCTAATTCATAAAAACTAATATTACACACACACACCCCCCCCCCCAAAAAAAATAGAAACACAGCAAAAATTAATAATAAATAATATTATTTCCTTTTTTATAAGTCTAATATTATAACCTTTAATTGATATTGATATCCATATCAATCAATAACATATACATACTAATAGTGTTATTATCCTTGCCGTTACCATTATTAAAAATTTTCTTTTTTTTTTGAAATTTTTTTAATAAATCAATGAATACATGTAGGGATTCAGATCTCTGCAAAAAATGAGGAATGAAAACCCATGACAGGATGAGAGGAAAATTCTAAATGAAGACAAAGTTGGGAGAAAAGTTTTTAACTTCAAATCTAGAGATTTTGAAAATCACACACACACACACACACACACACACACACATATATATATACACACACACTCCATATTTAATTTTTGAAACTTAAACATTTCAATTTTATCAATTCCAAAATTGTTTCATATTATTTTTTTTAAAAAAAGTTCAATTTTACAAAATTAAAATATTTTTAAAAAATCAATTCCACAATTTACACTTCTTTGATAATGATATTAATTATTTGTTAATTTTTCAAAAAATTAAATAAATACAATACTTTTTTAGTTGAAAATAATTATGTAATTGATATACTACTTCAATAATAGAGATGACACAAATTAGGATTATATATAACTTTTTTTACTAATTATAACATATTAATCATAATATATATTTTAAAATTGATATTTTAATTTACTAAAAGGATATATAAGGAGAGAATGTGTAATTGAAATCAAATAAATTAAATTTATTTTTTATTAATTAGAGAATATATTTTTTATGTGTTTATAAATTAAATAATCTAATTTACTAAAAAGTTGTAAATGACTAGGGATAACAAGAAAAAAAAAACCAATGAAAGTGGATACATATAGGGATTATCCACAATAATAGGACGAGAGTAAGGACAGATTTTATCTTATTGGGAATTCCTAATGGAGGAGAGGTTCCCCTTTGTTAAACATAGCAGAGATGAGGATAACGTACCCTCATTTTTTTTCAATTATATTTGTTAGGTTTGCATAATGTATGCATTTTTAATTTTAATTTGGATTTTGTTGTATTAGTAGTATTTGTTACTATGGATATTTATGTTTTGAATTTCAAGATATTTTAATTTTTCTTTTTTCAAAATTTTTTAATAAAATCATAAATACCTATAGGGATTTAAATCCCTAGATGGGGAATTAGGACTTGTGACGAGTATGGAAATGGAGATAGGGATCAAAGCAAAATTCCAAATCGAGACGGGGGCGTGAGATATGTCCCTTTTCTTAAAGATACCTATTGTTATTCTTATAAATGACTCATGATATAATTAAATTATCCACTTATTCTCTTTCATTTTTCAACAATCTCAACTTTCAAAACGTTCAAAATGGTCATAAAATAAGCTCTTTATTATTAGTTATAGGTCATTCATTGAGATTTTTTCAGCCTTATAAACATGATATTCGAAGTAAGATATAAAATAGAATGACATATTTATATTTTTTTCATTTATTTAATTATTAACTTATTTTCAAAATAAATTTATATATTTAATTTTCTATAAAATATATTTAAATAAATTATTATTTATTTTCCTTAATATGAAACAAGTTATTTTTTATTACCATCCCGTGCAATGTAAGGGTCAAACGACTTGTAATAATAATATTAAAAGCCAAGCTAATGTATTAACACGCTGCAGCCAATTAAAAACCAAACTCAATTTACTAACACGTTGTTAAATAATAGTATCTGCATAAATAACTGACCAAAATAAACTCATAGTACTACACAAAAATGTAGTGTACATATAAAAAATATATATATACACCAAGTTAGATGTAAATCACTTTATATTTTATATGAAGAATGCTTTTTCAACATATTGATATAGACATTGTATAGATACTATTGCTAATGTCAGTGTAGGTAAATATAGAAGTAAGTATACGTATTTTAAGATAAGACTATTATTATTATTATTATTATTATTATTTATGTGTATAAATATTGTTATTGTGTTTTTATATAGAGATTAATTTTAATACGACGGTATAAAATTTTTTTATACTATCATCCAATTAAGTCATTCCTTTCGTATAACTTTTCAAGTAATAGGGGCGGAAAATAATCATATTTGTTAACATGATATTACATGATTAGATAAATGTATAAAAAAAATTTTACATTTTCAGTGTATTTCAATTACATCCTTTTATATATTCATATTGTTAATATTTATGTGAGATCAGAGATGTGTTGTAATTTAAATATTGGGGTGCCAGTTAAAAATCGAAGATAAAAATTACTAAAATGTGAATGATAGTATGTGATATGTTTGTAGCAATATTACTAAAAGAAGAAAGTGTCCAGTTGTTGAACACCAATAACGACAACCTTGGGTATACAGAAAGAAAAAATGCATAACGTCAATTAAGCGCAGATGTACGTGTATGACTATGTATAAATATATGATAGTGTATTATCATAATGAAAAGAAAGCAAATTATATTTATAAGGGAAAAAAAATTAAAGAATGTGAAGAGAATTGAAGGAGGCCTGGGAACACACTTACTTCCGGTCTCTCTTCCTTGTCGAGATCAGAGGCATTGGAATCGAGCATCATGGACTCCACGGACAAATCCGCTGAATGCTCCATCCAGTAGCTTCTCTGAACGCATCGTTCATCTATAACACCTGCGCACATTCATAATCATATACTTATATATAACCACTTCCAGCACAACAACATTATCACACTCTCATTATTAACATAAATGTATACATCTTTTAAGAAAGACATTTACATGTCAAGCAAATATTAGTTGAGAGAATATAAAAATAAAAAGAGAGAATTAACACTCACTCTCCACTTATCATGCCTCGTCTAGGCTTAAGCATGAATATGTTTTTTATAATGAAGATAACAAAGATCGAACCTAATCACTTGATTATGAAAACTCTAATTCCATGAACTATATCTCCCAAAAATTTAAGAGATATATCTAACACTGCTACTATTTAAGAGATACATCAAGGTGTCTTTTGCAAAATGTCACAAAAAGTGGTATAAAGAATATTTCTGGTCATGTTTATATAAAAGACCAATTCAACGACATTGTTGCAGTGTGTGTACGTAACTGTGTATAAGGGAGATGTGATGAACAAAACAAATCAAAACGTATCATGATCGATTAATTCATCATCACCTTGCGGAGTAGCCACCGAAGCCATTTTGGTAAAATGAGGAAAACGATGGAAGAAGCACGAGTTTTTGGCTCAGATCAGAGCAAGAGAGAGAGAGAGAGAGAGAGAGAGAGAACGGAAGCTGAATCACCGTCCCCTTCGTTAGCCTTCTGCTATGCTGCCTTCCACCTTCTTCACCTATTTATAGCAAAAGTAATTTGGGTCCTATTCCAATTCAACCACGTATTTATGTGTAATGTACTTGTTTGCCGATATAATTTAATTACATGTTATAATTATAGATGAATAAAAATAATCTTTTTAAAATAAGAGAAAATTACATTTTATTCCCTGAACTATATGGCCTTATATGCATGTTGCCTCCAAAACTTTGAAAACTACAAATCAATCCCCTAAAATTTTTTTGATTGTGCAAATTGAATCTTTTGTTAACTTTTCTATCTATTATTAAATAAATAGCACACATTAGAGAAAGTTTATTAAGATATCAACTTACATGTTATTTGTTAATTTCTAGTGCCAAATTATATTTGGTCTAAAGTTTAAAAGGGTGCAGTACACCTATTTTTCATTAACAATAAATAAAAATTTAATAAAAGGATTAAAGTGCATATTTAAAAGATATTAGGGGTTTTATATGTATATTTCTAAAGTTAAAGTGGGCAAACTTTAATTTTCCTTAAAATATTTAAACTTCAAAAGTTTAATTTTGATACATTAGCATTTTACAATTTTCTTACATTGATCTTCACTAATTTGTATCCTTTATCAATGGCGTCACAACATATGATTGACCTTTGTCTATTGATAGCGTTCGATATAAATGATGGTATTAGAGCAAGTTTACGAGTTATAAGGCTAGAGAGGAGATAATTGACCTTATTTAGTCAACGTTGCGTTTAAAATTTGATAATTAGGTGTAAATTTTGACGTAATAATAAAATATTTGTTCCAACATCTGTCATTGCGATCAGACAGTACACTGTTAATGTTGTAATAATCTTGCTTTTGCCTTTAATTTACGTGACAAGGCGATCCGAAATTTATTTGAAAAACAAGGCCGAAACTTAGGTGGCACTAAATCGTAGCCATCCAAAATTAGAATGAAAGGTAGAGACTGGCTAACATTAAAATTTATATCTTTATCATAATATTAAAATGTTTTTCTTACAATTATTTTACCTATTTATCCTCATGTTGCTTCTTCTTCCTTCTCTTGACCAACTCCTCCTCCACATTCTTCAGTGATCAACCTTCTCCAGGCTCCACTCGTATTGCCTTCTCCATTTTCTAAAATGCATCTATCTGGCCACCAAAATCATTCACTGTGCTTTTTCTTTTTATTGAATATTTATGGAATCAAGTACTTTTTATTTGATTTTCTTCAAAGGATTTTCAAATGTTCCACCTTATCTATGTAGGAAGTAATACCCACATAGGATGCTTCCCAATTCCTATTATTCAACACAACTTAACAAGTATGTATATTTAAAATATCTTAAACACATATCACCCTGATTTTCATGCCCATGCCTACTTAATTATTGAACCTTTCCCACCTCACGCTATGTCATTTGTCAATTGTCACCCATTTCACTCATATTGCAGTGAACAAATCATTTTCATCTTCTTGCTATGTGGGGTGGGGGTGGGAGAGGAGGGCGGGGGAATGACGATGCCAGAGGTGTGCAGGTAAGAGAACGGGTGTCTATTCTCAACAAATCTTTTATTGTATTCTTTTGAGGGAGTGACTGATTGGCTGGAGTCTTGACCTTGGTGGCTTCATAAACCATGGTGAAAATAGTGGTAGTAATGTGAAAAATGTTCTTGTAATATGCTAAAAGTTTCAAGCTCTAATTTTTGTTTTTGATTTTGATGCAATAATGGAACTCCATGTACTCATATGTGTGAGTTGTGGGAGGGAAGATACACTATTTTATTATTCTAATAAAAAGAGAAAGAAAATGACAAGGGTCAATAAGTCACTTTATTATTTTATTTTATTAAAATATTATTAAGTGAATAAGTGGTCATAAAGTCCCCGTAAAAGAAGTGGCCTTTTGACATCACACACCAGTGGTCCCGTCCCCACGTGGTTTGCATTGTACTTGAGTCCCCATGCAATTATTATTGAGAAGTGCCACTATGTTTTTTTTCACGTTATTTTTACTGAATGAATGGAGCTCATTTAAAGAAGCAAAAATTCAATTTCATGAAGACGAAAAATAAAAATGGGGGGTCTTTTTATTTTAGAGTTAGTTTTTTTTTTTCACTCTTATATTAGGAGCAAAGATATACTCTTCCTGAATTAAGTGTTCAACAAGCAAGTCAATATAAGTCACGTACCACATATAAATCTTTTTTTTAATTATTAATATTTAAAATTCATTAATATGTTTCAATTAGTATGATTCGAGTCAAATCAATCTTAACTATATAAAACGTAACGAAGATCATATGGGATAAAACCCTTATAAATAGACATTTTTTTTTTATCTAAATATGTATTAGCATTTTCACAACCAAAAAAGAAATCTTGTCATTTTCTGAAGAAAATAAAAAGCAATTGAAGATTGAATGTCTTTCTTTTTCTTTTTCTTTTTTTATCATTTTCTGGGTCACTAACGTTTTATTGCTATGCGTACATTTTTTATCATAATTTTTATCTAAAAATTTAAATAAAAATTATAATATAAAAAATAAATATTTTGCAATCACCATTCAAGTAAAAGATACACATTTATATATAATATATTATCTATATAATATTTAAATATTCACTTAAATAAAAAGTTCAAAAGAACTAACCAAATAAAAAATTTATCGGGATTAAATAAAATCAAATATGAAAGAACAAAAATTTTATGGGCCTGTGAAAACCATAAGATAAGCCGCCCCAGCATCCAACCTGATACGCCCCCAGATGAGAGGTTTGTTTCTATATGAGATTTTTGAACTGAAATACCTTTCGTTGACATCTATATATACTGAAATCCTAAGTAAATATCGAGTATTAGATAATTAATATTTAATTTATTTTAAATTTAGTATGATTGATCATCAAGATAATTTTATATTATTTAACAGTTAATTAAATTGATGAAATATGTTGTTAATAAAAAAAATTTAATAAAGTAAGTGTAGTATACATGCTCTTTGATTAAACATATTCCTCCTATATAAATATATAACGAGTTAATACTCATTTTAGGACCTGATATTTTATACATAAGTCACTTTAATCCCTCACTTTTAAAATGAATCAATTTGGTTCCAATGTAAATCAATTTAGTCCATGTGTTAACACCTGTTGAATCACCATTAGTTAAGTAGAGTGCTTGGTGGCGAAACAGCTCGTCTTGAGGAAGACAGAGCTCGACAAACCTCTGTCAAGGCTCGAGTAGGGGACAAAGACGAAAAACAATATCGGCTGGGAGAAGGTGGAACTCTATTTCCTATTTGCCGAGGTCTCTTTCCCATTGGCCTAGTTGTATTTCCTATTGGCCGAGCTCTATTTCACATTAGCTGAGCTATATTTCCTCTCAAATAAGCTCTATCCCCACCCGGCACTCCGCTTAACTAACGGTGATTTAACAGATGTTAACACGGGGACCAAATTGATTAAGGTTTATAAATGTGAGAGACTAAATTGATTTATTTGAAAAGTAAGGGACTAAAATTACTTATGTATGAAATATTAGGGATTAAAATAAGTATTAACTCAATATATAACTCCCAACTTATTTAACTTAAGAAATATCAACGAAATTCAACCGATATCAAATAATTAGTTTGAATGTTATTTTTCTATGAATCCAACTCAATTCAACTCGCGTGCACTTTAGTGAGAATTATATATATATATCTGTGTGTGTGTCTCCGTGTGTGTAGTGGGGATCCGTTTACTTTAAGAGTAAGTTTTACATACTTACTCAATTCTATAATTTTTCATCCACATTGAATTTAATCAATTTGACCGTTAATTTATGTTATATTATATTGATAATCAAACATGTTAAATTTCAAAAAAATTGGACAACAATAGCCATATAATCTATTAATTAATATTTACTTGTATTTTAAAAAATATATTATCCGTCAAAATAAAATGAAATGATAAACTATTAAATTATTTTCAAATCGTATGAAAATTTATATGTTTGATTAACTTGATAGAAACTTTAAATTCAACGGTTGGATTGATTCATTTTCATGCCTAAAAAAGTTATTGGGGGTAAATATAATGTAATTAAAGCAAGGTTAAACCATGCTTTATAGAAGTAACAAATTATGTTAATTTTAAAATATTTTTTACATTAGAAAAAGTGTCAATATCTGAATCCAAAGAGGTATCTCATTATTGTGGCCTAGACCTGCAGAGGACAGGACAATTCACGATTAGGAGCATCACGGGCAATAGCCAAATTAGAAATGCAGCCAACAATAGTGGAAGATGCATGTGGGGTACATACGACACAAATAATTGAGAGGTGGCACCAAGGCTATAGTAAAAAGGAAGGGACCTTATGCATGACATAAAAATAGCAAGCTTTTTGTCTTATGCTAACCCAATTGTTTGAATGCTTCAACAAGAACTAATCCTTCCATTTTGCAAGGTCATATATATTGCCACTTAGCGGTGGGTAGGGCATGCAATTTTATTATTGATTGGTGGGAAAGATTCAGTATCTATAAGAAAAATAAGTATTTTTAACGATTAATGATATTAGAAGTGTCAATAATATTATTATAAAAAATAATTTTAATATAAAGTGGTCATTAAAAATATTTATAAGTTTTTATTGACAATTATTAAATGTTAAAAGTATTTTTTTATATATTTTTAACATTTAATAATTATTAATTAAAAATTATAAGTATTTTTTATGATTACTTTATCCTAAAATTATTTTTGGATTTTTTAATGTTATTAATTGTTTAAAAATATTTATTTTTCTTGGCTGGATTCGTTTTGTGTGAACTCAGAAAAAAAACAAATCACATATTTTGCCGAAGGCCTTTAGTTTAGTGGTATCACCCTTATATTTTGGTCTATGTTCATGAGTAACATATCCTTATGGATGACAATTATAACCCTACCCGCGAGCACTTACTCTACCAACATTGCTCGAGTCGGGTTTAAAACCTACCCCACATTGGGGTCGGTGTGGCTTTAGAATGAACCCACCCCCACACCCTATATATATATATAATAGGACCAACAAAAGGCAAGTTCTTCAAGCTCAAATGTACAAGAATTTTTTGCATAAGATCACACTTTTTTAGAAGTTCAAGATGATGATGGTGCTTATGATTTGTATCTTAGAAGGTTGAAAAAAGCAAAAGGCACACTTGTGAAAATTAAATTTGATTTTTACATTGAGGAAGATGTTATATTCTAAGAACTCCTGATTTTGAGATTTTAGTTTGGTAAAAAAATGAATGGGTCAAGTATCCAATTCTTCAAAAAATTGCTAGAGATATATTTGCTATCCATATGTCTAGCATTGATTCTGAATCCGCTTTTAGTGTGAGTGGTCGTTTGATTAGTCCTAATCGTGGTAATCTAAATGAAGACACAATAGAAGCTTTGATGTGTTCCCAAAATTGGTTGTGTCATGACTCGATTTGGGCACGTGACTAACATGTGAGAAATCTCATTCTCACGTAAGCCTTGTGACCTGTTGGTTGTCTCTATATGTATGCTCTGTTCATAAAGTTTGTTTAACTTATTATATTTTCTGCAAACCAACCACATGTTCTCTAAAATCAAGATAATTATATATGAAATCTTGTAACAAATCTTTCCAGTTCAAATCTTGAAATCGTTTATATATATAAATCCACATACACTTACCCAAATGTCCAAGTTATTATATACAAATCAAATGTAACTGTAATATGCCAAATGCAAATTAAAACATGCTCTACACTAGAGCACTCTAAACTCATGACAATAATGCTCACCACTGGAATCTAATGCTACTTGAAGGAAGATGGCTGGGAAATACCCTCGGCAATTACAGTATCTATAAAATATGAGAAGAACAGAAGGGTGAGTTTTGTAATCAAAACTCAGTAAGTGAGTCCTCACTTGAAACCCTTTTCATGAGGTGCCAAAGAAACAATGCATGAAATCATAATAACATTAATAATTTTCAAATGCCTGACATAATCAAATATACATATACATATATATAAATACTAGTTATCATTTTCCAAAATCAAAACAATTTCCTCAATTCACTTTCATATCTAAAACCATATAAGCTCATAGTGTAGTAGCTGCTAGATAAACAGTAATCTCTGCTCTAATCTGTGGGTGCCCAATTCCTCGTGAACAAGAGCCCTTAACTAAAATTGTAATGGTTTGCCTCCATGGCTGCTTAAGGAATTGACTCCATGGCTATTAAATCTACCATGACTTACATTTCATAAGATTGCCTCCATGGCTGCTTGGTACACCACCGCCTTGACAGTTAGATGTACCAAGGTTACTGTTCTCTAAACATGAATCATATGTATTTCAACTGAGAAGGGATGGAATTAACAATAAACTCTTAGTATTTTGAGAGCATCTAAATCCTTGAAACTTTGACAGTCAGACCTTAGCATAACTGTGGCTATAAAATCATGTCAAAGGGATCATCAGTTTGCAGGCATTGTGATTTCAAAAGTCATAGAATATGTAACTAGCAATTGTTATGAGTATGCAACTCTAACAATCTGACTTTAACATAATCATGGCTATGAAATCATGCCTAAGGGATAACCCTTTATAGACATTGTGATTTCATACCCCCATAAAGTATGTAGCCATCAACCGTTCTGAATCCCATGAAGATTCAAGCTCTAAAACCGTTTGATTAACCATCTAAAATATAATTCAAACCATCAAGTTTTTCATAACTAGAACTCTCAATATCATGTTTCAAAATAGCTAAGTTCACAATCACAATTCCATTATCTTCTCTAAATAGCACTTATAGGTATATAACTATGTTATATTCATAAACCATATCTAGAATCAATTGAACATTCATAAAAGCTTTCCATAATCACAGTTATCATCAAATACCCTTGAAATAAGTTCAACACATGATCCCATGAGTTTTCCTAAAAATAGGTTTCATGCTCTAAAATCAACAGTTCAATACATATAAACCAATAGTAACTTCAAATCTTTGTATAGTATTTCTCTAAAATCAAATAGTAGAATGTATTTTCATGAAAATATCTCTAATGCAAAACATAGAGATCACAAATATAAACCTACTCACTTGGAGGGATGAACAGTGAAGAACTAACACCAACAGCATAATAGGAAGTAGAATTGATAGTAATATCTGATATAAAAGTAACATAACTCTAAATCAACTTCTAAAACCTCTAAATACTCAAAACTCATCTCTAGCAAGGTAGAAAAATTTTCTCCCTTGAGAAGCATGGAGAATCATCCTAATAAAAAAAAAGGAAATGGAGAAAAAAGAGCAAAACTAAAAGAACAACATAACTTGAAAACTTAAGAATGAAAGATTGGAGTTAGAATTGAGAAAATGAAAGGAAATGGAGTTTTGAGGGTGAGAGTTCGAGGTTGGGGGGTGAAATGGGTGTGTGTGTTCTGGAAATCCCGAAATGACGGGTTTTTATAAGACAGTTGACCGCCTAGGCAGTGAATGACCATTGAGGCAGTTCCCTACCCTACTTGCCTAACTTTCTGCCAACTGCTGGGGTGGTTTCACTTATTTACATAAATGTAAGGAAATACTCCCATTTGGACTCCCATTTACATAAAGTTAATGTTCTCATTTATATTACTCTCCATTATATTTAAAACATAAATGTAAATAAGGGAATACCCCCTTTTGGACTCAAATAAAATATTAGAAAAATCAAAATCTTAACAAATCAAAATCCAAATTTTAGGTTTTAGTTCAAATCTGGAAATTCTCATGGTTTTATAAACTTGTACGCTAGAAACGAAGTGCTTAAAGGTTTCATAAAATCCATTAAAAATCGTTCTTTAACTTATTTTTTTCTAGGAAACTATTACCAGAACTTTTGGTCCCAAGAATATAGCTCCATCATATAGCTCTCCAAGAACGTATATGGTCCAGACTTAGCGAAAATTCAGGACTCGGAATGATAGATAAGGGTAGCTAGTACCCGTCTTAGTTCAAAAATATTTTTTAACCTTTTAATTTATAATTGGGGGTATCATAGGTTGTGGGTAACTTATGAAGGCAAAGGTAAATCTTTTCATATGCTTTATCTCATTCTTTTATTTCGAATACATTGATTTTCAAATGATGCTAATTGATTTATTAATGAATTTATCATGTTTAATTTGTAGGTACAAAACCTATTACTGTGAATGATTATCAGACAGTTAGGTAGCGTTTGTTTACTGTCTTCGAGACATAAATAAAGAGACATTGGAAATATAAACCTATTTGGTGGTGGAGACATGAATAGGGGGCAGAAAAATTTTCTGTACCTCTAAAATGTGGAGATAGTGGGGACAGGATATAGAGACATAAATTTAATATTTTTTTCTTCCAATAATAACCCTATACATATTTATTATTTATGTCTTTGTCTTCACTGTCTCTAGTGTCTCTGTATTTCTATCTCGGAGACAGTAAATAAATGCTACCTTAATGATGTAGATGAGGATGTAGAAATTGAAGAATGATGGTTTGAAGTATTATGAGGCTAGATACCTAGACATGGAGTGATTATGGTTTTGTTGTAATTTGATGAGTATCAACTTATATTAATCTTGTTTGAAATTTAGTTATTTTTCCTGTTATGGATATTTTGTTAATTTTTTTGTACTAATGATTGCTACTTTAGAATTTAAATATTAACATTAGTTGTATTTTATATATTTATGTTTGATTTTTATATTTTGAGATAATTTTATAGTTTTTTTTTTTAAATAGCAGGGCGAATGCGGGTTTAAATTTATAAAACCTGCGAGTAAAGATGAGGCAGATTGAGACTCTTGTTATCTAATACAGGGCAGGATCGGGTCGGGCAAAAAACCCCCCAACCCACTCCACTACCATCCCTATATATTCTAGACACTTACAATTGATGGTTTTTGTACTTATTTCTTGAACCAATTTTTATATCACAGGATATGGTTTTATATATAATCCTTAATTGTTTATAATTTCTACAGCCATATTTCATTATTTCTCCTAGATAGGTAGAAGAATATGGTGGTTAGCTAAATTTGAAACTAATTCAAAAATCCATGGGCACTACAAGAAAAATGAATATTTTTAACAATTATTAAAAATGTCAATAAAAGTATTATAAAAAAAGGTAATTTTTATATAAACTAGCTATTGAAAATATTTATAAATTTTTATTGATAATTTTTTATTAAATTTTTTAGTATTTTTTACATTTAATAATTTTGACAATTATTAATTTTGGATATTTTTTATATTTAATAATTGTCAATCAAAACTTATAAGTATTTTCAACGATTTTTTTATATTAAAATTATTTTTCTTGATAATACTTTTATTGATACTTTCAATATTTGTTGAATATACTCATTTTTATTCTTATAATGAGGTATTGATGACATGAATTGCTATGATTGTTTCCTTATTGTAGCATTAATAGCCTATACCCACATGTTTTTCCAGATGTGAGAATGTTGTTAACTTAATGGGGCTCAATTTACCCACAATTGGAGAAATGTGGGCTGATCATTTGGCATCTGTTACAAAATGTGGCTGACTGAAAGCAACGTGGCTATTAGCTAATTACCATTTTTTTTATATTGTCGAGTATTCTCAACCATTAATAATTGTTGAGAAAAGTTTGGAGTATTTTCAATTGTCACCATATATCAAAAATTATTTTCTTTGCAATACCTTTTTTTAGGACTTTTGACATATAAATTAGTGTTGAAAATTGGATAAATAACAAAGACTATTCTTGAGACTTGCTCAAATGACACTCTACACCCCATTATTTTTTTAAAAAAAAGTAAATAAATAAAAATAAAACAAATAAAGATCAAATTAATAAAGAAAATAAAAAATTAGCAAGAGAACGAATTTTATAAATGTTGTTTCAACTCAACATTTTTCTTAGATTAAAATAATTCTTAAAATTCAAATCATAAATTTTATATTCTCAAATATGTACCTGGCTAAAAATAAAATAAAATTAGTTGAATTGCTGCACAAGAATAATATATGAGCCTTGAGATTGAAAAATAGTGAGAAATATAGGATAATTAGTCCATCTTCAGTATTTTTGAAGAATTTACAAGATAAATTGATCCTTAATTATTTATTAAATGATTCAAATTGACCTCTAGTAGAAATATAAATAAAATAAATAAATTAACTAAAATACTAAAGTAGAAAAAATGTTTGCCTGAGGAAAGCCCCAATAGAGGATAATGGTGAATTCCTTGGGCTCTACCATGTGATCCTAAATTCTTAGTTGGGGCCTTCATCTGAAGTTAGTGAACTTTTATGGGCTTGCTCAAGTTTGTGAAATTTGGGCCTATAATTGTTCAATAATCATTTGGGCTTAGCCCGTTGGGTGGGTCCATTTTCCAAAAGAAGAAAACGTTGGTGCAGGATTATAATTCCATTGATTAAAAATAAAATTTAATTCACAACAAAAATAATAATAATAATATGATGTATATTGGCACGATATAAATTTTTTTTATATAGGCAATTATGTGCAGCTAAACTATTAAAATTGTTTAATTTTTATTATAACCTCAAATGGTATACGTATAATGCTATCTAATTAATTGGCAATTAAAATATTTTGCTATTTGTATTAAGATTATGGAGAACGAGAAAGATTGAAGCTCGAGAAAAAATGAAGAAGGAAGAGTTTAGAATTCGCCGAAAAAATTAAGAACAAAGGATTGAAGGAGCAAAATAAAAAGAGTGTCTCTTCTCTGCTAGTGCTAACATGTGGTGGAACCGTGGAAGTCTTTAAGATAAAAGTTAATGCCGTTAAAACTGGATTAAACAGTGAACTGCGCATAGAGTAGTCGAATCATATATCGTGAAAAAAAAACAACCCATGTCAATGAGTTGCAACTCAAGTGACATTTTCTCTGGTATTTGTGTTAAGGTGATGTTTTCATTTCCGTTATATATATATATATATATAATCTATTTCCTATTTCTAAAATTTTGTGAAAGTTGTGAAGAAAAGTAAACAGTAACTGGAGGACAGATGCATAATGTTTTCTCCAATTTGGTTTGACTGTACTGTTACTGTATGAGTGGCCACTTCAATCGGTGATGTCTTTTCATAGGAATTTCTTGTTCATAGAAATATTTGTTTTTAATTTTTTCTTCTTCTTCTTCTTTTTTCTTTTAAAAATGAGGGACATTGATCGAATCGGAATCGAACCGTTAGAGAAGTTGGGCTGGACCTTGCGCGTTTCCAGTAAGTAGTCGTGGACGTAAGTTCAAGAGGACTATAATCGAACTTTGAATGGATACATCTCTAGACTAGGCTTTTGAGAGCCCTTGCCAAGATTCTAATATACTGCTCAAAATATTCTTGTCGGAATATTGGATTCGGTCCCCCAACCAGAAAAAGAAGGTGCATGTATGTGGAGATCATTGTTCAGAAAATCGAACTAGGCCGGCCAGACAGACCGATTGAACTGAGAATCAGCTTACTGTTCGGTCCAGGTTGGCCTTCAAAATTGACCAGGATAGAATCGATGAAGAACTGGTTTAAACCAGCCGAGAACCGGTAAACTAGCCCAGTGGGATCAAATCGGTTTTTTTTTTTTAATAAAAAAAGTGTAAATTGACATCATTTTAAGTTTTAAAAAAAATGTAAAATCTCATTTTTATTTTTCCTAATTCTTTTCCTTTTCTGATATGTGAATCAGTAACTTGAGAGATTTGATCCATATAGATAATTTTTATTTTGATCAAGAGATGAATTATGTTATATTCTATTGGTTTTGTTAATACCTAATTTAATTTTTAGTTATTTATGACAAATATTTTATTTTTTATTTTTATATATTTATATAAATACAAGATTCATTATATACCGATTATATTCCGGTTGGACCCTCAGTTAAACCTCTAAACCCTTGCCCTGACTGGTTTGATGTTTGGTCCGGTTCTCAGAATCTTGCTGTAAGCCCGCATTCCATTTATTTTGAAAAAAAACAAAAAAATTAAAATGGGTAAATAAGTAGAAGAAGTTAGTATGATCATGTGATTTAGGAGTGTTCATGACTCGGCTCAACTTGATAATCTGACCCAAACTTAATGGACTAGGGTTGAGTTCTAAAATTTCGCACAATGCACTTTTTGGACTGGGCTAGGCTCAAACATCATGTTGACTTGTCCTGACTCGAATTTAAATAATTTCTTAAAATATTAATTTTTTAATGATAGTTAATGATAAATTATAAAATTTTATGCTTCAATTTCTCTTCATAACTTAAAGTTATTTTTATATTGATATGTTTTAATTTGAAACATATATTATAAAATATCTCTTAAATTTTATATTACTTTCAAAATTTTGCAGTTTTACTTGTGTAATGTTTAAGTTTTTATATATGTTATGTAGGTCAGTCGACTTGATCTAACCCGATCGTTAGTTAGGTCATTAGCTTATCGAGTTTGGCTTTAAAAAAATGGCTTGATAAAAACAATTGGGTCGGGTTTGGGGTTTAGTTCAATTCACCTAACTTGTCATATTTACACCCGTAATGTGGTTACACATATTTTGACAACTTTTTTTTTAATTATTTCCTAGAGGATTCACTCACTTAACACATGGGAGACTAATATCTCAAGATACATTCGCATAAGTGAGAACTCCTCTATCACGAAATTGAACTTAACACCGTATTTTTAAGTGGCTATAACTCTTTTTATTTAAATCAGCACCTTGTTCACGGAAAGAAACAAACTAGAATGATAAGAAAAAGAATAAAATACTTTTTTTTCACTATAGAAATTTTAGTATATATATATATATATATAAAAGAAATTGATATCTGTTACATGTTGACCCAATGCAAATGTCCTAAGGCATGCGAGATGTACTTTTGCAATATGGCCATACCTTAATTGCTAAGATTTGTGGTGGCCAAGGTGTTCCCCGCATACTTATCAATACGCTTGTTTGATATTCACCTTCTTTTATCTGCACTTTCTTGTTTGTCCCTTGAGATCTCAAATTAATTAACGCATGCTGTATTAACAGTCAAAGGGGAAATTACAAAAAAGAAGCCAATTGGCTTGTCCACCTAATAGCCTCTTAAAACGACTTTTTGGGATGCGTTATTATTGTACTTGAAGAATAATTGCAACCAACTTGGATCTTGATATTTGGCTTGGGTGTCAGGCAAGGACATTTTGAGAAATTTTTATATATTTTAATGCACGTTTTATGAGCATGTATAAGTATTCAATTTTTTACTATAACATTTTAAAAATATATATTAAACAAATTAAATTGAATGATTGTATATATTGTGAAGCACACAGTAAATATATTGCATAAGTATGAAATTTTCTGTTGATATTTTAGTGAGCAAGTTGATTAGCTCTTCTTGATACTAGATAATATTAGATATAAAAATCATTAATTTATCATAACCCGATAGATATTATTTTTTTTTATTTATAAATCAAGGGTATTCACCGTTGGAAACAATGACTAATTCTTTCGAGATGTAGAGTTCATATACGTGAATCTTGTCTCTGACCATGAAACCTTCTTCATATACACCGCCAGAAATTGAATCATTGATTAGATGCTTAAGGAGTCTAGCTAGATACCAACTTGCTAGGCCTATGGTTCCGATAGATATGGCATTTACTTGAATAATACTAGGCAAATAATTAACAAAACTTCCAAGGACATAAGTTTACGTAATTTGGTGAACCTCTGAAATACAAACTGTTTCCTTTAAACTCTTTCGAAATTCCAATCGCCAGAATCCAAGAATGCCCTAATTATAGCTAGTGAGATATTGTATTGAGGTTCTTGTCGTTCATACATGTTTTGGAGCCCTAATAATCAGGTAGTTGATGTGGGTATACATGCTTATGACAGCATGCCCTCACATCATGCCAGTTGGGGGAAAAAGAAATTATGCTTCTTTATAGTAAAATTTTACATTGTATTTGGATGTTGTTTTACTAACAGAACATATTATCACAATCAGTAGAAACGGATTGAAAAAGGAAGAAGAAGAACAAAACAAGGTTAATTTCTTAATTACTTGTTTGGAAGATTAATGGTGAATGCTCTAGTGTAGTTGTACAGAATAGCATTTGGTGCAATTACCCCCCATTCCAACTTAGTTTTGGGGAAGACCTAATTGGCTAATTTTGGGAGGGAAAGAGAAGAAACTATTTCCTATATTAAACTCTCGAACAAAAGATGTTCTCTTACCCATCGTTGTCCTTCCATTTTCCCCATTATCTGTCATTCAAATACATTGTCAATTGTAATCGTAAAATCTGATCATTAATAAATAAGTTTTCCTTTACGACCAAAATAATAAGTCAAAAAAATAATGTTAAAAAGAAAAATAGAATCTTATTTTTTACTTTTTTCAAAACAATAATGTTTTAAAAATTAGACTGAATTGGCCATTTAATGATCGGACTATAAACCAATTAAATCTACAATATGATAATTTCTTATTATGTATTATTATATTATCTTGCTCAATCCAACTAATTAAACGATGACCTGAAACTCTTGGTAATTAGATCTCAAATTCAATTTTCAGACCATTGATTACGTACAATTCTAAAGCAGCAGCTTTCTTCTTCTTTTTCTTTTCAGGAGAATATAAAATTAAGTAACAATGACTCAAATCAGGTCAAATAAAAAAAATTTCTTGAGCTAACCTTTTCGTATAGAAAGATATCCATAAGCCCTTGTTTTGTGGTATAATCATTAGCCAGATAGTAGTACTTAGTTAAGTCAATCCAAAATCAAAGAGCTTGTTAACAGATAGTGCACTAGCCACTAGATGATCAGCTAGATATATTTAACTATGGTATTGCCCGCAATCTGATTTTTGAGCTGAATTTATGGAATAAGTTACTCTACACATTTTCAATCAGCTTGTCAAAGTTAAACGAAAGTGGCTTCTTTAAGGAAAAATAAAGCAACTTTTGTTAAAGAAAACTAATTGGGATTAAAGGCTGCTTGATCAGTTGTCAAAAGTGTACTTATGAAAGGCTGCAGAATTTCTGGAGTTGGTGTGATCAGACCTTCCACCAATACGATCACCTCGGTAAAGAGGCCTTAATTAAAGCCCTTCCATATGCTACGAGTATTTAATTAGTCGCCCTTTATGATCATTTTCCACCGCTGAACTAGAAAGTTATAGAATGAGCAAGGAAATTCCGGCGCAAGTGTGACCCATAAAACAATGAGTTACAAAAACAAAATGCCCTTCTTTTTTTTTTTCATAACAAGTAACATGAGGGCATTCAGTGTAAAGGATACTAAAAAAAAGCTAGTATTCAAACTTAATGTTGAAAATATAAAAAATCATCTCCAAAGATAGAAATTTCTTCTTTTACTTCCTTAATGCCTCAGTTAGATAAACTATATTTTTTTCTTAATAAACTAAAGTTTAGGTCGAGGGATCAATTCATCCCAAATATTTAAGATATATCTCTGGACTCATTGAATTTTTATAGAGATACCTGTAAATCAGACACCAATAACAAAAACTTGAAAATCGAATCCAAGTCAGAGCAATGCACGAATGGAAGGTCGATTAGGTGATCTAACTCATTTTTTTGGTAACAAATGCTCAAGCAATTTAGCATGAGATGCAAGCCTTCAATGTACAAGGACAAAGTTCCACGGCACCCATACATGAACAAAGACTACCACAGATAGGCCTATATCAAACGTTGTTATAAAAAAATCAACAACAAAGGAAGAAACCAAAAGAAACACCATGAGTAGTTTGCGATTTGTGAACAGCCTATTGCTATTACTCCCGGCAGTCTCCACAATAGCCCTTTCAACATTGCCATCGAGGTTGGGTGGAGGACCCAAGTAAGACACATCAATCACCATCTCACTTTAGCCAAATTTTCAGTGACTGATGAAGGATCAAAGGGGAATTCCAAATTCCAACGTAGCTTTTGTCCAAAAGGCTAGTCTCATCATCATCGAGTTGAAAATATCTTCACAGTTTGGATTGAATGATTTGAAAATAATTCTACTTCTCACCCACCAAATGGTCCAGCAAACAACATATAGGAGAGAAGTCCATCGCTTTTTATAAAAAAATTTAAATGGAGCTCCACACTAAGCATTATAAAAGTCAAATGGAGAGGAGGGTAGGCATACAGGCAACCCACATAGATTAATGCATTAAACCAGCAAGTTAGGGAAAAGGAGGGCACTAGAAGAGGAGATGTTCCATCGTTTCTTGTTCCCTATTACAAAGTAGGCATGATACATCCAATGTTTATAAGCAGTATAAATGTGTTAACCTTACTCTTGTATTGAAGCAACCTTGCAGGATGAAGCACATTAGTAATTCTACACGGGGTGGGGCGAGACCTTTCCACGGTTTGGCTCATATGCTCTAGTTTGAAAAGGATGGTATAATTTCTTAAAAAAACATGCAAAGAAAAGGAAGAAACAAAAAAAAAAAAAAATGCCAGAAGAAGAAAATTTCCTTTTGCACTCATCACTCACTCACTCAATAAAGTTATTCTGATTTATGGCTTGAAAAAGTCTATTAATTGTTACTCTTCCTCTAGACAAACAAGGGTATACATAGGTCAGATTCCATTTCCAGATCATGCCCTCCTAGTAGCCCATATTCACAATATGATCATTTTGCTGTAGTGATACAGTCAATAACCTGGAAAACCAAGCTTCAAGACCCAAATCTCCAACCCATGTGCCATGCCATGCCACTTTTTTAGCCCATTTTAGATAATTTTCATAATCTCGTCACCAAAACTTTCTATGTTAGAAATTTGACTCCATAAGCTTATCGTCTCAACCCTTAAGGTGGGTTTTATTAGGGAACGAGTTGTGATATTATGGTTAGAACATACCACCTTCTTCCATAATGGCATAGTACTATTAGAAAATCGTCACCACCATTTAAATTGAAGTGCTGCATTTTGGATGATGAGATCACAACTCCCAGTCCACCTAGTTTCTTAGGTCTTTGTTTGACTTCCCATGGGATTAATAGAACATCTTTTTTCCCAGCATTATGAGACCAGAAAAGTCTCCTCTGTAGGTTTACAATCTCGGTTGCAACAGTTTTTGGCATTTTAAAAAATGCTTAAAAAATACATGCGTAAACAGTTTAGAATTGGTTTAATTAACACCAACCTCCCTGCTCTTGCGAGCTTGACCACAGGACAACCTAACAGATTGCCTGCTTCCTAACCTAATTTGTTGAACGGCCAAATGTTATCATGGCAAATTTTCTATAGTTGATTTTCATTTCTGATGCCACAGAGAAGAAACTAAGAAGCCTTTTATAGTTCCTCAAACATTAAGGCCCTGTTTGGAAGTTGTTTTCAAAAACAATTTTCAATTTTTAAAATTCAGAATTTAATAAATTTTTTTTGAGAAGCTGTTTACTTCACATCAACTTTAAAAATTAAAAAACAACATTTGCATTTTAAAAACAGAAATTAGAATACAGTCTAGAGATGTTTTGGAAAACACACGGTGACATACTTGTACTTTAGTTGTTTTGTAAATTTCAGCACTCTCTTCGAATCTCACTTCACGCTAAAATAATACTCATTGCATCTAGCTTATAAACCCAAAGTCTCCTCTCTGCTCTTTTCTGGCACTGACTGGAGCACGAGGAACAGGACAAGTAGACCCAAAGTCTTTGCGACGTGTTCAATTAGTGTGTACTTGCAATTTTGCAATTTTTTCTCTTAATAATTGAAGTTTAACGCAATTCTAAGGGGGAGGATCATACGAAGATAACACAAATGAGCTTTTTAAGAATAACAATCCAAACAGATTTTTTTTTAATATTATAAAACTGGGTTGAGAGTTAAGCTGCCAAATGAATTTTTTTTTCTCTGATTTTTAAAAACTGAAATTAGAATTGTTTTTCAATACAATTTTATAAAACTTGAAAACAAAAACATTTTCAAACGACCCTAAAAGATCTGTTGCTGTGAAGACTAAGGTGTCATTTGCAAATTGAAGGTGAAAGAGTTCTACTCTTTGATTGCTAATACCAAGACTTTGAATCTTACCCAATACTTTTGCCTTTGGGACCATTCTATTGAAAATATCAACTGCCAAAAGGAATAGGAATGGAGACATTGAAAATATGCAAATAAAATGTTTCTGTGGGAGAACCATTGAGAACGATCAACATGGACGCTGAAGTAATGCACCACATCACCCATCTCTTCCAATTTAAGCCAAAACCCATCTTTTCTAGCACCTCTTCTAATAACTCTCATCTAACAATGTCATATACCTTTTAGTTAATGAGCCATGTGTCCCACCACTCATATTTTTAAATTCTATCAAATTAAAGATCAAGTTACAATTGTTGATTACATAAAGGATACTAGTATCCTATGGATATCTAAGTAGTAAAAATCATAAAATTATTAAAATATTATAATAATTGTTAGATGAAATAGATGTATAATAGTATATTTAATCATCTAAGAGTTTATGAACATAATATATTATTCTAACAACAAAAGTAGGACAAAATTTTTTAATAGCCAACTTTTTTTCTCAATTCATCTAGACCAATTCTATTAATATGTTAGGTGCTGTTTGGGATTCCAAGGATGAATTGGTACAATATGGTTGTGGTTGTCTACATTGTTTGTGATGTATATATGATCTATGACCCTACCTCTATCAAGTCAATTAACTTTCACTTTTTTATGGAAGGATGATCAAATAAGATCTTTCGCCTTGTGAATAATCTCACGGTTCCCACCGAGAAGATATATATATATATGTGACACAACATCAACTTTTTGTTTCAACACGTTCTCCAGGACAATACCATTCTATCTCAAATGCCACTTTTGTTTGCCGGTGTTTTTTTTCTATATGATATGATTGACGTCTTAGTGAATAAAAAATTCAGAATTTTTTTAGAAAATAATTGATTGCATGACATAACATAAGTAAAAACCATTACATGAAAAAGTGAGTTTTACCACGTTAAATCCAACCACCATTATATATTCTATAAAAAATTCTAATTATTTTATTCTAGTTGTATAACATTACTATTTGTTATTACTCTGAACTGATTATAAAACTTCTTTTAAATGCTTATTACTCTTGTAGCAACTCATTCATGTACTCTGTGTAATTGCATTTAACAAACATTTATAAAATACGATTAACTGCAATAAAAAAGTGGACATATGCATCAGAGCATAGACGAACACAAAACCGGTCCCTATACCTTCCTCCCCTCCTCCTTTTCAATCCCTCCATCGCTACCTGCTCCTCCTCATTCTGCCACAATCAATTACTCCCCAATCCCCACCATCCACCACCACCAATCACGTTGAACCTCAAAGGTCTCTCTTCATTCATATTTCAAATGCAAAACCCTTATTAACCTTTATCACATATTTCTACGTGCCTTTCCATCAAAACCAAACAACTAAAAACCAAAAAAAGGAACTTTACATAGTCTCCATTGCTTTTTCTTTTCCAAATTAGTGGAAATTTAGTTAAGTTTATTCCTTTTTCTGTAATTGATTTATGTTTTTTTTTTAGCCTTGAGTTTTGTTGTTGAAGACTCAGCATTACATTTGTGCAATAACCAAAGGAGGAGCAAGTAGTGAAAGTGTGGTTTCTTCATCATCAAGCTATATACGAGTTCTCCAATTCGTGTCCCTTCAATTCTATCCTCCTCTCCTTGTTCCTATTCGTCCTCCTTCATGCCTCATCATGCTTCTCCTGATTTCAAGTTTCCTCTATAAGCTTTTCTTTTGGCCTTAGCCCTAACAATGATTATTCTATATATAATTGATATTCATGTTACCATTTTATTTAAATTCAACCTGAATCGAATTTTCCATGGAAGTAGAAAGGTTTTGGTGTTGGTCAATTAATGTTGGAGTTGCAGAGAGAGATTAATATGTGGATATAGACAATTTCAAAGCAAAGGAATAGAAAAAGCTTTGGTGGTGGTGGATGCATTGAAGACAAAGAGGGGAGGAAAATACAAGGATCAGATGTGTGTTCTCCTCTACCCTTGTGTTTTCTAGTGCATTTATCACTTTGTATATGTGGTTAAAGACAACTACTATATTAGACGTGCTATTGTCTTCAATATGCAACACCAACAAAATATCAAAATATGTTAGAGTCAAAAGAGTTTAAATATCATAAGAAACCTAAATATATCATCATAACGTTCTTCACCAAAGGAAGAACACTGCAAAGTAACATTACCTCACTAGGTGTGCTCTAAACTATCTTTAGAACTTATTTTGCAAGGAACTTATTACTTAGGAACCTGAAAGCATCAAGCAATAGGTGTAGAAATTATTAGTGAACTTAGGACACAAATCTTTTCATACAAGCATCACAGGCCAAGGTATAGATTTTACATTAATACACAATAAGAACTTTTAAAAAGAGCCTTTTAAATAGATCAAATAACAGGTGCTATAGTACCATTATCTGAAACTTGGAACTCTAAAGAAGTATTAAAAAGGTGTCATGCGACACTATAGCACGTACCAAAACTTATTACTTTGCAATCAAAAGGTTCCTCAAATATAATGCATCCTTAGCCTACTTATACACACACAAACAATTACACAGTTTTTTTAATATTTTTTTTCCAGTCTTCAAGCTTCAAAATCATAGACACATAATCAATCATTTATGCCACAAAAAAAATACAATTAAGTATCATATAGTCCATCAGCGAACAATCATCATCAATCATTTTCAGTTTCTAACACTTTCACATGTACTCATAGTTAGAAGAAAGAAGACGGGAGGTAAACAAGAGCAATTTCAACAAAACCAATATGCATAGTTGATTGAAATCAATAATCAAATCTCATCTAGCACCTTGTTATAACGCAAAATCTCAATTTCAAACATAAACCATAGATTAGTACAAGTGTCACAAATGACACAGAAAGGAAGCAAGGTTATCAATAAGAGATGAGAATGATGATACTAGCCATTACTAGGGTACAAAGAAGAAAGAAACGGTGACCTTTGGAATATGACATGCACATCAAGGATGATACAGAATAATTAAGACATAAAGGACTAACCAACATTTCAATAAATCTTTGGTAATACCATAATCCAAGGAAATGGGTGCACTCCCATTTACACAGTTGTGAGCCTATTAAAGAACACTTGCTCCATAAATCATAAGGAAATCTAAAGCTCTAATACCAATTTTGTCATGACCCAACTTAAGCCGAGACCGACATGTAGGAACAACGTTCCTCAGTAAGCTTTAACCTATGAACTTTACTAGAAAAATTGTCAAAGTCTCCCCTATTTTTTGAACACATCCTAAATATATTAATACCCTACAAATGATGACAGATAAATCCATAGAATTTGGGCATCAAGCTCTCTTAAAATGCGCTCTTAGTAAGCAGAAAGACATCTCTTCACAAGTTCAGTAAGCCATAAGTTACAAAACAAGGAATCCAATTTATCAGTACAACATGGAACCGACTAACAAAAATTTCTTTTCAAAATAATTTAGATTGCAAGCCAAATATATATAATTTCTATCAAGATCGAAATTAGAAAATTTAAGGACCATGCCTATGGCATATGGAGTTACTGGTAACCTAGCAGATAAAAACTAAGACTCAAGTTTCAAACTAAAAGAAATGGCCTTCTCAACTCTCAAGAAGGCTCACCAACTCTGGACTATCTATTGTTGAGTTGGGGAATTGGAACTAGATTCAACACCTGCAACTAAAAAGGGGAGAGGAAACAATGGAGTGAGTTTTATAACTTTGTGGTGGACAGAATTTCTATAACCCATATGAGTCAATATACAAACAAATAGTAAAACCAAGGTAAATTCACAAATTATAAAAATTCAACAATTTCTTGCATTTAAAGACAATATCTTTGAAAACATCAATTTTAATGGAAAATACTAGAGAATTATCGAATTCAGGATAAACAAGAGGATTCATACTCAGGTTGCCATTCCTTGGTGTGATCCTAAAACAGGAGGATCCACCGTGTGGTCCTAAATCAAAATAGTCAAAGTCCACCAAGGCTAACGCCTACTGCTGTTAGGTACAAATCTTGTGAGAGATTCTCTCCAAAACATCTATACATAGCTACTAATTTAGTTCTCAATATTTCAAAAAGGAAGGGTCATGCCCACATTTCAAAAGTCTTTCCTCAATTCATAATAGAGGAATACTAACTTTCAAACATTTTGAAGATATGAAATCCAACATTCCTTTATGAAAATTCCAAATATCCAGTCAATATCATATCATTTCATGTATTAATTTTTTTAATAAAACAATTCGAGGTAATCGATTAATTTTCTTTAAACATATATAATGTTGGAAATAATTATTTTTCAATTTATAAATTATTAATATGTATCTTGAACTAACATAACATGCATAAAAACAATTATAGACATAATAATGCCTACTCACAAATTGGTTTCAAAGAATCGAAGACCAACTTCCAAGTGCCACCAATTAACTGGTTGATGCTTAATCTCTCTATAACTTTAGGAACAAGACAAACACAATTTTAGAGAGCTAACAATACCATCAATTTGCTTCAATTAGCTTCAATTGATAAAAAAAACATCCCTAAATCTAAAGAACTAGGGTTCCTAAAACCACAAATTCAACAATTGATAACCATAGAGAACTCAAAAATTATAAATAGCACAAGATTGATACTTGCCCACTACTCTAAGAGAAAGATTGGGGGATGGAGCAACCTAAGACTTGTAGCTCTGACTGGTTCCTCCCTCTTAGGGAGAGAAACTGCAAATAATGGAGGAAGGGAGGGGATTGAGATTGTAGAGGCTATAGGAGGCGGAGGCAGACGTGTGTCGGTGATGGTGTGGTACGATGGGATGGGATGGTAGTTTCATGGAAGAGAAAGAGTCAAGAGAAGAGGAGAGGGAGTGCTATACACAGAGAATAAGGGAAAGAATGGGGAAATAAAAAAAAATGGGGAAGAGGGAAATAACGAAAAAAGAAAAGGAAAAAGAAGGATAAAAAAAGGAAAAGTGGATTTCACCCACTAAACATTGTATCTATAAAGTTTTATCTGTCTTAGTCTATGCTAAACAATGATCCCATTTATTTTATCTTTTCATACTAACAAATATTTTAAAAGCATAGACAAAAAAAAAAATCATTTGATTATCACAGCAAGGTCCATATTTATTTTTAGTTTACCATATTCATTATTATTACGACTACTACTGCTGCTACTATTATCATTATTATTATTATTACATGAATTAATTTAAATTACCGGTCATCACAATAAGGTTGATCTATAACTTTATACATGAAATCCATACACAAAAATTTTTTCCCTAATTTTTCCTTTCATCCAAACACACGAATGTAATTACTTATATCCACTTTAATTAATTGTACTCCTTCTATTTCATTCCATTTGTCAACTTTTTTCATTAATATTTTTTTCAATATTTTTGTCTCAAAACATCTATCCATTTGTTATATTGAGAAAGCATTAATTATTTTATACTAATATTATCCTTGGTGTAATTGATAGGATTCACTCTAATTAATTGTATTTATTTACTTTTTGTTTTAAGTAAGGACAATCTTGTCCATTTACACAATTTTATACTATTACTAAGATTCATTTATTATTTTCTTAATATATTTGTTTTTCGTTTCTTGACAAATGGAGTGAAATGGATGGAGTATTTACTTACTTTTATTTTTTAGCATGACTAATCTTATTCACTTACATAACTTTATACTGTTATCAAGATTCATTGGTTATTTTTTCATATATGTGATTTTTTATTTTTTCATTGATAGGGTGAAATATAATATTCAATTTATTTTAAAATATCTGTGAATTAGACACCGATATTAGGAAAGATAATAAATGATATTAGTAATTGAGTAAAATATAATTAATAGACTAAGTTATGCTTACATATCAATTAACATAGCACAATGTTCAAGGCTAATATTAAATGAAATGCTTTAAAAATGTGAAATTAATTAGGGGTAGTATTGAAAAAAAATCAATGCTTTATTAAAATATAAAATTGACAGATATTTTGAAAAATAAAATTGTTTGAAAATGGATGAATATTCTAAAAGGAATAGAGTAATACTATTTGCTCATACTCTAGATTAAAGGCGGAAATAAAAATCCAAACGCAGGGATGGATCTACATATATGGAAGTGGGGTTCATGCCATAACTAAAATTTGGAAATTGTCTTAGAGATGTATATATACATAGGCCAAGGCAGTGGTGCCCGAGATCAAGTACCAGCACTTATTAAGCGTCTCTAAATGCTTAAAAGTGTGGCTAAATTCGAATGGTTGCATTTAACCATGCTCTATAAATGTGGATAAGTTAATAGTATGTGGATTTCATCTATTGTATCCATAGTTTTGAGACCCGGAACCAGTTTAAATCGTTCAAGCTATAATATTATTGATTAAATTCAAAAATATCATGAGTGAGGTTTGAACCTAGTCTATGGAAGAAGAGTGTAAGTTCCCCAACTACTATGCCAATTGAGTTGTTGTGTTTCAATGCTGGAATAATTATATTTATTATATATTTGATATATTTTTATATATTTATTTAATTAAATCCGATTAAACTAGTGACCCAATAGTTAAATCAATTACCCAATATTGTGATTGAGTTGATTACTGGTCTGAGTTTTAAAATTATGATTATATCAAAGACAAAACTTTAATTTAATCCCATATAAACATAAAAATTATATAAAACTTTATCTTATCTTTATACATTACCTTTGTTCATGACTAAAATTTTCTAAAAGCGTCACTATTCAAATGCAGTTGAAATATAATACGTGTATAAATATAGACGTGGAAATAACATAACATGAAAATTCAGGAGATTGTAGGCCAATACAAACGTGAGAAACCCACAAAGCTTTGTCTGGGCAACGGCCGACACAACACAAGTTAGTGGGAGACAATCAAGACGTTAGCCTCAACTCTCTCTCTCTCTCTCTCCCACACACACACACACACACACACACACACACACACACACACACAACTACGCCATCCATCTCATAAAGACGTGCCTTTCTTTTGCAACGTGCACTATGCCGTAAGCCTATGTATTGGAGTATACATGCTAACGAGCTTAATTGATGATTCAAAAGTTTCAAACTTGATTTTTAACGATAGTATAAGACATTTTCTTTCCTTTTTATAATATTTATTCACTTTTAAATAATTTTATATTTTAAAATATCCATCCATTTTTAGACAACTTTATATTTCAATGAAATATTTATTTCTTTTTTTAATAGTATCTTTAAGTAATTTCACTAATTAACTATTAGTTTTACAAGAGTATTTCATTTAATATGGGTATATTAGTTTATTCACTATATTTTACTCTATTTTCAATAGATTTATTATCTTTCTTAATACTTATGTTTATTCAAAAATGGTAGATATTTTGACACAGAGGGAGTATATTTGTGTCCTACTATTTGCAATTCTCATTAAAATTTGCGAGATTTTCCTATAGTAATGAAATTATATATTGATGTGTTCGCTCTTAAAACTATTTACTTTTCCCATACAAGTCCGTGCATACTTTATATTTTTATAATACAGTACCATACTTTTATCTTGAGATGGGTTCTCAAAATTAGTTTATACTTCCTAAGCGCATATTCTTTTTATTATACTCAATTCTCAGTAACTTTATTATGATTTCATATATAGACTTGGACCTTTCTTTATTCAGGTTAATTCAGACAAGTCCTGAGGAATTTATTAAAATTAAATTTGGATTCATATGTTGTCCTCTTCCTTTTCCTTCTAACTGAAATTGCAATTCACCTCCAAATATATGTAATATTATTTGATTGAGTCAATTGGATTATGAATTGATTATATCTTCGATTTGACTGTATTTTCCAATTCAATTACGATTTCATCATAGTTTAACACTTTTGACTACAAATTTATTGAGGAGAAAAAGGGAAACTCCTTATGAATTTGACTCCTTCTCCATGGGTACATAACTAATAATGCTTACTACCTCCATTTTACTCTATCTATCAAAAAAAATAATACATATATTAAGAAAATAATAAATGAATCTTGGTAATAGTATAGAATTCTGTAAACAGACAACATTATCCCATTAAAATTAACATATTTCCATTAACGTAATTAATATGATTATGATAAGGGTGGTATTGGTAAAAAGCAATTAACACTTTCTTAATTGTTGCTGCTTCGCTCAGGTTTGGTATTGAACTGCCTGTCCTCATTCAGCGGTTGAGCCTATATCCCAACCAAGGAGCCGTTACCCTCCATTAGTCCCAGTCGTTTAAACATTGAAGGGAGTTAATGCAAATTCTCTTTGAGAATCTGTATGCCATTCGAAGCACTCGATGGTTTTTGTCCTTAAGCCAGTCCAAGAAACTTGTTGGTGAAAGCCTAATCACCTTTTTCTTTTGGCCCAAAGGACCTGTTTGTAAAGGTCCCCATTTGCCCTTGCCTCCGGCCTAGCCATGGGAGGCCAGCAGACCTTGGGAGATTATATTAATATTGCAAATGGAAGGATGTTTTGAAACAAAAAAATTCTCAACAAATGGACAAATGTAGGGAAATAGAGGAATAATTCATTCTTATCTCATGTACAATGCCATCATGCACCATGCTCTAGCAAAAGACTAAATAGTACACAATTGCATAGAATTATATGCCTCCATGGGCAAAGCTAGGAATTTTGAAAAGGAAGGAAAATTAATTAATATAAATAAAATAAATTATCATATAGAAAGTATAAAATGAGTCATAATATAGTTTTTTCCATCAAGTTGCTTGTAAATTAGAGTTTATTTCATCATTCATCTTCTTTTTTCTATTAATAAATGAGTCAATAGTTTTCTTTCTTAGACATCTCTTAGACTAAATAAAAAAAGTTAATAAGAGAACAATTCTATACCATACATGTAGCTACACTAAGGTACTTTTGTTATTTGTTATATATACTACTCTCTCTATTTGACTTTTCAATTAATCCAATTTGTCCGATTCAACTATTGCTATGGAACATAAGTAATATGTGTAAATGTGATTTACTTTTTAAAGGGGGCCACAATACAAATATACATATAATTATATAATAAAAGTACAAAATTTTTATTTTGGTGCTGGGGGGCATGGCAACAACTCCCTGGCATTTTTATCGAAACAAAAAAAAAGATTATATATGAAAGTATCACATTTTGAACTTTATGTATACATGTACACTCGTTTTTTCATATTAAAGAAATCAGTTAACTCTCAACTAATTTCCAAAACCACAAACCCAAAGGAAGCAATCTACACTTGATTGATTTTTGTCAGTTACTTTCCCCAAAAAGATTAGCCAACACTTGGGTGATCTCTTAGTATTTTACACGTGTCAGAAATTGGTCAATAGTTAACTGATTTCTGACATGTATAAAATGCTAAGAAATCACACAAGTGTTGCTCGATTTCCTTGTACTGTACAATGACTCTTGCCTTTTCTGTTTATATAACTCCACATTTTAGTTTCTGTGTGTGAAGAGCGTGAAAGAGTTAAAATGATGTGAAATTAGTATGATGTTTTATGAGTTTTTAAGGGAGAAATGGCAATAACAGGTTATATTCTCGTGCACTATAATTGTGAAATAATGCAAAATACACAAGATGGGGTAATGTTTGGTTGTCCAAATCCAATACATGTGCATGTTTGTTCATCCATGACTATTTCTGAGCTTCATGAGAAAATCCTTCACAAGTTACGGCAACAGAACAAACAAATAATATAGATGTTGTATCGGCTGCCATTGTTGGTAGGACAAGGTACGTTACGCTTCACAAGTTGCTTGATTCAAACTGACAATAACATTGGGATGATATTTGATTGCCATGCTCGATTTCCCGATCTTAGTGTTATGGAGGTATTTGTAACTCTCGTAAACTTGAACTTAAGCTCTGGGGGATCTGCTACTGATCCAACATTTATTAAAGGGTAATAGCCCAGCGTTCTCCAACAATGGCGATGTTAAATGTTGTGCAGACTGAAAATTTTATGCCTGAAAATGAGAATGACTTGATAGGTGGCCAAAGCTTTGAAATAAATGTTGGTAGTGATTTGGGCCAAATCCAAGTGATGATAATATTTTTAATAAGGAGGATTCCAAAGAAAACCCCAATGAAGGTAATAACTTAAACTCCTTTTATTACACTTTAATATTCGTAATATTTTATATTTTAGTATATGATTTGAATTGGAGATTTGGTAAATAAATTTCAATATTCTGGGATATCTTTGTTTAATATTGTTTAATTTTTATTGCTCTAAATTATATGGTGTTTAGTATTGCAAAATTTGTATAAACTATTAAATATACGTTGAATTTGACAAAGTTGTTTGAAGATGGGATAGACGAGGGAGTAGTGCCTCTTACCCAGGGCCAATCATCGACAACCCAAACTCAAATACAATCTGAAAGTCAATAAGTTGGTCACTATTCAAGTTTAAATTTTGAAGCAATGCAAGTGAATCAGTTGGATAATAGAGACACAATGGGATTACATGGAGTAAATCAATTGCATGAAGGGCAATAGTTCCCAAACAAAGAATCTGTACTACGTGCGGTAAAAAACTATAGCATCCGAATGAAAGCTGAGTACAAGGTATGTCTGTCAGATCACGTGAAATATCAGGGGCAATGCAAGTACTTTGGGAGAGGGTGTAATTGGAGCTTTCATGTCATATATTGACAGAAGAAAGGACAGTGGGAGATTAAGAAGTACAACGGGGAACATAGTTGTTTGTCCGCCAAAATTTCACAGAAACACTCTCAGTTGGATATTCAGGTCATCGTTGCTAGCATCCATTCTATAGTTGAAGCTGATCCAACAGTTCCTTTTAGGACATTTCAGGCCTCAGTTTATTCAAAGTATGAATGCCAGATTTCATACAGGAAAGCATGGCTTGCAAAGCAAAAGGCCATTGCTCGGATTTATGGTGATTGGAAGGAGTTGTACAATGAGCTTCCAAAAAAGCTACTAGCTTTGCAGTCATTTATGCCAGGTATAATCATTGAAATTTCAACTCTGCCATATTATATTGGTGATTTGGTTGACCGCAACTGTGTCATGTTTCACCGTCTATTTTGGACATTCGCGTCGTGTATAGAGGGATTTAAACATTGCAAGTGTTTTGTGACTGTCGATGGAATGCATTTGTATGGTAAGTATGGTGGGAAACTACTAATGACAATTGCACATGATGGTAACTCAAACATTTTTCCTATTGCATTTGCTGTGGTTGAAGGGGAGACGGCATAGGCTTAGTCCTTTTTCATTACAAATCTTCAGCGCCACATGACACCACAAGAGGGCATACTAATAATTTCTGACAGGCATGCTGCTATCAAAGCAACTTTAGATGTAGAAGGTAGTGGATGTCATCCTCCAAATGCTTATCATGCTTATTGCATTCGCCACATTTTATCCAACTTTGCACTACGATTCAAGAGCAAAGATGCAAAGCGAGCTCTAATCAATGCAGCATATTCAAAGACTCGGAGTGAGTTTCTCTATTATTATAAGCTGGTGAGAGGTGAGCATCTAGATAGGGTGGGTGGACATGATTCCTTTAGGAAAGTGGACGCAACACCAAGATGAAGGGCGCATATATGGTCATATGACCACTAATATGTCTGAGTGTATAAATGCTGTCTTGAAAGATATCTATAATCTTCCAATAACTGCATTAGTGAGGGCCACTTACTATCGTCTTGCTGCATTATTTGTGAAATGGGAGAAGCATGCAGAGGCCTAACTAGTGATAGGAAAGGAGTTCTCTAAAGCCTTGATGCGAGCATATCACAGGAACAGGCAATGGTTGGGGACCATGTTTGTTACTAATTTTTCACGATCTGATGAGTCCTTTATTGTAGAAGAGACACAAGCTGTGGGGAATTAGAACTAAAGAACTTATAGAGTCAGACTTAGGGCTCGATATTATGATTGTAGAGAATTTCAAGCATTACATCTTGGAGTGTTATAGTGCACTCTCCATAGGGCAAGTGGAAGGTGTGAGTCTCGGGATAACACCGCTCCACAAATACAAACAATAGAGCATTATCATACTCAAAGAATTTAATTTGTGCAGCATGCCAAAAACGAGCACGTTCCAAGTATGGCTTCATGTGGAGATCTACCATTTTCATGTAGTTTCGTCTAACATGCAACACATGAGCAGACTGAAGTACAAAATAAAAAAAAATACTCATATTAAATAGATTAAAAATGTACCAATATAATTAAATGAGAACTAATCTAACCAAAAGAACTAACTAACAAATCTAATTAAAATGAACAAGTTTGCTAAGTATAATATTGATTTACTAATTTGCAAAACATTTTCATAAATCTAGTTAAAATACATTATTTACTAAACATGTTTATAGTATAATCTAACTATAATATTTATTGGTCTAATTAAATTATACTAATAAAATATGCTTAAGGTGTACTAATCTCCCTCAAACAACTAACTAATCTAATTAAAACTAAAGAATTTCTAATCTAAAAAATTTAATTTCAATAAATAGGTTTTAGTTTTGAGTATACTTACTTAACTAAAATATTTCACTAAACTAATTAAAATATATTATTTCGTAAACATGTTCATCAATCTAATTAAATTACATTATATACTAGACATATTTATTGTCTAATCTAACTACAATATATACTAATCTAATTAAATTTTACAACTAAAATATGTTTAAGGTGCACTAATCTCCCTCAATCAATTAACTAATCTAATTAAAAATATAAAATTTCTAATCTATACTTAGCTAAAATATTTCACTACACTAATTAAAATATATTATTTTCTAAACATATTCATAAATCGAATTAAAATATATTATTTACTAAACATACTTATAATATAATTTAAGTATAATACTTACTAATCTAATTAAATTATACAACTAACAAAGTTTAATGTGCACTAATCTCACTAAAACAATTAACTAATTTAATTTAAAATAAACATGTTTTCTAACTTTCAATAAATAGGTTTTACTTTGCAGTAATACTAAACTAATTAAGCATACTTTTTCCTAAACTTATTCATAAATCTAATTAAAATATATTATTAACTAAACATATTTATAGTGTAATCTAACTACAATAACTGCTAATTTAATTAAATTATTCAGCTAAATGAAGTTTAAAATGTGCTAAATTAAAATTAAAATATTATTAACTTATACAACTAAACTAGATTTAAAATCCAATAAACTAAATTAAACAACTATTATATGAAATTACAAAATATTGACAGAATAAAATATACTAATCTAATAAATTAATAAAAACTTACCTCCATATGAAGATTTGCTGCGATATGTCCAAAATTATTATAGCATCTTAAATCATTTTGTGTCATCTATTTTATTCTTCCTTTTTTATACCAGTTCTCGCTTGCACAACTACTCTACTCCTTTTTTTCAATCTTAGTACTTCAATATTTTTTCACTATTCCAAACTCACTTTCACCATGCAAAACTTAAAACAATGATATCAGTGAACTCTTCCTCGCAACACACATATATATAGATACAGATTTGATGCTCAATCCAATGGCTAGGTGAGCTGTCGATGGATCCAGTGGCTGGGAGGGTTGGTTTCACTGTGTCTGTTGCATGCGTGACACATGGCGAAATCAGTTAAGTCAAATTTAACGCCTATGAAAACATCCAATTGCCAATCGATTTTTTTGTAAAAACAATGAACAGAAATCGATCACATACTGACTACTTCCTTTGGCTTAGTGATTTCTAAAATCACTTGAAAGTTAACTGATTCCTAATATAAAAAACAAGCATACATGCGTACATAACGTTCAAAATGTGATGTTTTCGTATATAATTTTTTTTTTTTTTATTTCGGTAAAAATGCCTCAACTCCCCCTCCCCACCCCCCTTTTCTTTTTCTTTTTTTTTTTTCCCTACTCTTTTGCCCTGTCGCTGTATGCCTCCTTCACCTCCGATTCCCTATAAATAGGTCTCGTGTGCATTGGCAATTCGTTCTTCATCATATTTCTACATACTACCGATTACTCACTTTACTAATTTGAGCTTTAGAGCTTCTTGCAGGTATCCATTCTATCCAAATGGGGGGGTTTTTTGGCTAAGATCCTCAGCATAGATGCTCTCAAATTTTGAGTCCTTGACTTGAATTTGGATCACATACAGCAAGAATAGTTATAAAGTGAGAAAATGAAAGGTTCAGTGGATGAGAGTCACATACAATAATAATTATCAATCCCAAGGTGATTGTTGCTTCGGACACTACCTATGAAGTTCAACCAAAAACCACTCTGAAGAGAACAGAACACTTTGTTGTGATCATATTATGTATTTGAAGGCTGCTTTTGACCTTAAATAGATCATAACATATTTCAAATCTTTCAAGTAGTTTTAACTGTTAGTTGTGATTAAAATTTTGATTTTTCATTCAATAAAGATCTGGTAAAGGTTTTTTTTTTTTTCCACGTTATAGAATGCTGACAATCACAACTGTCATATAAAAAGTCTAAGTCTTTTAATTACATATTAAGACATACATCATTAAATGATAACATTAAAAAATTTACTGTTTACCCCAAATTTAAATCAACAAAGTAAACTGTTTGTGTACAAACTAAAAGTTATATTATACGTTTAGTACTTCCTGTAAGGTGCCTTGAAATTTGATCGATTGAGGTTTCAAATATGAAAGTGATAATTGAAACGAATTAATGTAATTTTTGATAAATTACTCTGCAAACCTTTTCATTATTTGAAAATCTTCAATTTCAACTCACTACATTTTAAAGGTTTATAATTAGACTTTGGATTTTACTTAGTACACAGGGTAACGAGCCAAAAACAGAGGAATTTTGATTGAAAGGTAAGATCACTGAAAACTTCAAAATTTTCACTTATATAACTTCTTAACCAGTATCAAAGACACTGGTTAACGAAGTCCTTAGCAGTTTAGAGTTTACAATTTTTTTCAATCCGGTGTCTACCTAATGTTAAGGTAATTATTAGGGATTTATTAAATTAAAGTACCAATGCTACAAATCACGAGACCTACTATAACTGGTAATTAGTGAAGTTCCTTAAACATGTAATCAAGAGTTTGATTCCTAGTAATGTGTAAGGAACAAGGGTTTTGTGGCTAAAGACAAAACTCATGTTTGTGAATTCTATATCTCAATGGTATTAGTTATTGTTCCTGACTATAGAGATATCTTGAGTTCAAGGTAAAAAAAAAAAACATTATCAACGGTACAAGTCAAATAGAAATTTTAGAAACTGTAGAGAATCAATTATATATATAATTGAATTTTTAGTTTTTAATGGTTCTCAAATTCACCATTATAACATTGAAATCTTACATAATTAATGATAGGGTCTTAATTAGCTAAGATTTTAAAATTATATGAACCTAACTACAAATTTTCTAAAATGCAGGGTTCTAGTTAAAAACTCACAAAATACAAGAACATACACATTAATTTAATCGTAGATCTTCAATTAAAATTGCAGTGCCAAAAGCAATAATTACTCTTTTTGGGGTTAGGTATCGTGGTTAATTATGTGATGTGATAGAGGATAATGCTTCAAAACAAGCAGTGACAACAAATTTTATGATAAATAAGCAATTACGTAAAGTGTATTCATTAAAAGATAAAGCAATTTCGCGAAGTGTATGGCATTCGATCATATGAATGACATTCATAATGACGTAATTAAAGTTGTTTCTTAGTGCCATTGAGCATTGACCCAAACTAAAAGATTGTATTCCTTAAAAGCAAAAGATTTGGATAAAAAGGGATGATCACTGCATGAATAATAATGTAAAAAAATTAATTAACAAAGTAAATCTGAGAATCATTTGGAAGAAGATCCAGTTTGCGCATATCTGTTATTCTTTTGTGCATGGGGAGCTCACTAGCTTCAAACCCTTTGTCGTTTTCCTATCTAGCCATCGTATATTTTGGTCATGATTTATGCCTGTGAAAAATTAAAAAAAAAAATTATCAGCCACACTTGCTTTAGATATAAACTTATGTTTTCTTTAGTTTTTGTCTTCGTCCGCATCAGCGCGCAGTATATATGTTTCCCTTCCCCAAGATTTTCTGATTAGTTATGCTATTATATGGAATAGAAATAATGTTTATTTTTTTTATATATTATAGAAATAATGTTTATAATTATATGTAAACGGGACACAGATATATATTGATTTCATAATAGTATTAAACATATATGCAATTATGCATACGGCTAACTAAGGTAGGTATATAGGTTTAGTTTAGGAAGAAGATATGAAAAGTGTTTTCCATTATGTTTCTATTATTTGTTTATTTGCCTTTTGGCCCGCAATATCTCTGTTGAAGGCACATAAATATTAATTAAAAGAATAACGAAAGTCTCAATAAATTAATTAATCCAATTCCATATAGTACACCTTTTGGCATATCCACCATAAAAAGCTGGTGGACGACTACTCATCACTTTGGTAATTACATTACTCCTATATGATCACAGGTTTCAATGTTATTAATTAAGAATATAGAAAAATGTAACTGCGAAAAATGTTTTCTTTTTTTAAAAAATTAGGATGTATATATTATCCTTATTATTTCATTAAACAGGTTATCTATATTAAAATAAAAATTATGTGAAATTTATTATTATAGTGATTAATTTTTTAGCTATTGAATTGATTCCTCGGCCATTTGACCTAGCGGACAAGAGCATGTCTAAACATTTTTGCGGTTGGGTTTTGGGAGAAGAGTAGTCTTAGAAAAAAGTTGTGTTTAGTGGAGGAAAAAAATTGAAACAATATGAATAAGTTATACTTAATTTTCATAAAATTTGGTGAAATTTACCCAAATTTTGATTCTTCCTATTTGCTTTGATGGTACTTAACTCTTTGTACCGCGTGCAATAGAGGGAGAAAGGTGTAACGATTAAAATAATAACATTAAACATTAATGTTTTCCAATCGTTAATTTTTAAATTTCAAATGCCAGTTACCTACTGACTTAAGATTTTTGTTTGGTGCAATATAAGTTATAATCAAGTTGCATTCTAATGTTGCTTTCACATCATATCCTGACGCCAATGTTTTTCTACACAGTTTTCTTCAAAACGTTAATTAAATCAACGCAGGGAATGACTAGAACAATATGTAATGCATTATTGTTTGGATTTCTAGACAATGAAGACTGGCTTTCTTTCAAATACAAAATCCTCTCTACCATATATGTTGGATTCTATATATATATAAATAAATCAATAATATAATTGGGATGAAAATTACTTAGTCCTAAATTATATTTTATTTCCTATCCCACCAATTTTTTTTCTGTTACGTAGAATATAACCATTTACAAATATTTAAAAACTTAAAAACTTAAAATAGTTATCAAACATATATTATTTATATTTCAAAGTGATTAGCAATATAGAGAAGACTGGGATATACATTTATGGGGACAGATAAGAAGAGTACATGATTCCACAGACATATTATATCACTATATCTAATATCTTGCAGCAGGCAGGCGCGATTCAAAGAGTTAGAAAGCTCTATTAACTAAATTCCACCTTAAACTTGATCAGTATTTTGAATTCTTAGGCAACTTTAATTTGCAGATTCGTCCAAGGGATATCATCATTAATTAATAGTGCAGTGCATCCTTTTCATGCTTACATAACCGTGAGGAGTGCGTAGAGTTGTAGGCTACTCATAAAGAAACTGAATCTTGTAGGTTATGTCAAATTCAGGAAAAAGCGTTTGGCACCATTGTCTACATTTATATGCTGCTGCCCCATCTACTACTCATTTGAAGGAAGATTTTTAAACATGATGTGATTTTTTAAGTAGGAATCAACATGATATGCATTATGAAATAGAATTAATTTTAATATAATAACTTTATAAAAATTTATATGGTTATCTATATATATATATATATATATATATATATATATATATATATATTATTAAAAATATTTAATTATGTGACAATAGCCTTAAAAATCACACATATTAGATTACATATGTGCTTGATAGTGCAGAATACTTTACACCACTAAAATTAATCAATAATTATATGGAAAAATAATTTTCAGCCTTAAATATTCAATCACGTATTTATTCGTTATTAAATGTCAAAAATTTAATTATTTGCAATTTGATTCTGAATTTAATTTTTAATTGGAAAATTACATGCTATATATATAAAATGAATTATGAACAGCAGTGGAGAGGCATCTTAGCTTGACGTCATCCGATCCAGAGGGATATTCAGGGAGATACGAGCCATAGGGACAAATACAATAATGCACTGACAAATGCACAATGAAGGGGTGACATGTTATGGTTCCACACTGCACTCTTTGCCTGAAGCCATGCATGTTATTGGCAGCCTAGTCATCCATCTCATCACCTCCATGAAGAAGCTTCCATATATGTCTCTCATATGCTCTCTCTGCCTAGGTAGGGACTAATGCATGCCCTTCGTTTCAAACATGTCATGCTAACTAATCAAGTTGCAACCTCAGGCAGGGCATGCAGGCAACAGGCACCAACCGATCGAGCACTATCTCCTCTCTCTCTCTCTGTTTGATATAAACTTCGAAAAGACAGGCATTTCAGCCCATGTATATGGCCATCATCCCCAGGGTCAAAAAGAAAGAACAAAAGAGAGATGGTGATTATTCTACTATTACTTGATGCTTATTGAAAAGTTGTTTGGTGGCGGGTAAGAGTGAATTGTGACTTTAGATTTTATTACTTATAATATTAATTATAGTTTAATTTTAATACATTGACAATATAAAAGAGATTTATAATATCATCTCATTAAATTTATCTATTTATATGACTTTTTAAGTAATAAAAGTAAAATTTAACTTTATTTACTGATATAGTATATCATATATAGATGAATAATTGTGTAAATATTTTTTTAACCTGTCAATATATTAAAACTAAATCCTATCAATTCAAGGTTTGTCTTAGAATACGGACTTTGAAAATAATTTTATCTAATAATTTCTACTTCAGTTAAAAGCACGTATTCCTAATATTTAGAGAACAATAAAATAATAGTACTGACAATGTGTATAGAAAAGGTCTCGTGATCAGAAATAAAATTTATGTTTATTAGCTTTATATCTCAAAAATATTAATCATTGATTCTAATAATGAATACTGTATGTTCGCTTTAAAGAACACAAAAGTAGTCTTCCAAAAGAAACTGTTCGACTGTTTCCACTATGATATAGAAATATTTACTTATATAAATATATAATCTCATAATGTAGCATATACGTTGACCTAATTTTGATGAATATGTGGATCAAATAAATTTATTCAATATGCAACAACCACCCAATTTTAGTGATGTTTTCTGATTATATAACAGTATACTAATTCGCACAGTATACTACACAACCTTACTTATATTAATATTTAGGGAAATTTATGCTAATTTTTTTTTTCAGATTTAGTGTAACTATACTCATTACCTTTCTATTTTATAAAATTCTATTGGACTATCTTTCATATATTAATTCATGAATTTAAGTGATAAAAAAATAACATATGACATTTATATAATTATTAGTGGCAAAAGTATAATATTTTGATAATATTCAACATATATATATATATATAGGCTAAAATATCTCATTGTATAATGAATTATAATTACAAGTTTCATCTTTATGCAATGAAAGAAGTATTTTATTCAATCAATATATTAAATATTACTAAAATAATATATGATTTTATTGTGAATAATTATATAGACATTACATTTTTTTTTTACCATTAAACTTAACGAACCAATATTTAATGAGACATTAGTACTTCTTCCATTTGTGGCCAACTAAATTAGTTTTTCAATATACTAAAATAACAAGATATCCCACCACAACTATTAACAAAAATAAAGGGAGTATAATTTTAGTAAATCTCAGAAAAAAATTGGTAATAATTTTTGCAAAATAGAAAGATATTGAAAGTAATTACACTAAACTTTAGGAAAGATTATTCCGCCTTCCTCTAATATTTATAAAAGAACTTGCTTTCCTGAAAAAAAAAATCGTTAGAAATTTAGATGCCATTAATCATATACGCATAGTAAATAATGTATCATTCATAGTTTCCCAAAAAAAAAAATCCTCATCTTAAACTTCAACTCATATAGCTTGCTACTTTATTTGCATTAATTTGCGTCATTGTTTAGTACGCGTCTCATCAATGTACTACAAGGTTTATCAAAAGAAAGAAAAAAAAGGAAAATCAATGTACTACAAGGCTCAATTCTTCCAAGAGAAACGATCCTCAAGTTAATTTTTGACTCTATAGTTTGCACTTATTTGCTTTATTAATTGCATAGTAAGAGCCTCATAATTGCTGTGCTCATTATTTGCGAAAGAATAATCCTATATTTAAATTGTTATTCTCGGGACATATTTGATTGGGAGTTAAATGAGATAAATTTTTCATGATTGAATCTTATATGTAATTGACACATGGATATAAATTATGAAAAATCTATCCTCATTTTTACCCTCAAATCAGGCATATCCTTACAGTAATGTGTTACTGCTAGTTGTTTAAATAGAAATACTTATCAATAACAAATGAATTTAAATTTACTGCAATAATATTAGTACAAAGATTTTGATCCTATTATTTCATGATGCAATGATATGTTGTTTAAAAGGTTAGAATTTCTAAAAAGAAAAGGTTAATAATAACTTTGACAATATATATAGTTAAACTACACTAATTAAATCCTAACAAAAATTGACAAATTACATTACATATTTAGCAAGCGAACGTCTGCACTATTTACTTAGATCCCTCCATTATAGGAGAAATTGATGGTTAAGAAGTTCAATTAATTAATAATAGTTGAGTCAGGCCTTGTGGTTCCCTTGATTAATGTAATTTTTTTAACTGTACAACTTTAAATTCTTTTTTTTTCTAAGATAAATCGGTATTTTCTGTTTAGTTTTCTTTTAAATCTTATTTTACTACAACTGTCTTAGTTTTTAACAGAACCTATATGATGAAGTGATAACAAATCTGTCCTGGTTCCCATGTCAATTTTAAAGGAGCACTTATTCTCTTAACATTTCCTTGTACAAGTATTCGACCAACTAGAATTAGTAGAAATTACAATTAATACATTAATTGAATGGGGCAGGGGTTGCTCAAGAACAACCTCTCTTAATTAGGCTTCTATTATAGATTACAAAGGGTTTCAAAAAGATGTCATGCAATTGCAGAACACGGAATAGAATTGAAGGGTGAAAAGGAAAGGTGTGACAAAAAGGCAATGTGTGTATAACCAAAAGAATATAGACAAATAAAAGGAGCAAGAAGAAAGAGTGGGAGAAAAGTAGGAGAAACTTTGGATCATGAATGTTGTCCCCAATATTCCAAAGCTGTCCATTTCAAATCGAACCCCTATCGTGTAACGGGGGGCCCTTCTTCTTGCACTTCATTACCGTATTTTCAAAAGCATAAAATAAGTAGCTTAAGCCTCAATTTTATCGTAGCACACATTTATTTAGAAATAATCAATAACACTCCTTCATTTTTACTCCACTTGTCCTTTTTTTTATTTTTTTATTATAAAATATCTGTTCATTTATTATATCAAGAAGCATGAAATTTTTTATTTCCAATACTAATTTTAATGTAATTAATTATGTTTATTTTTTAACAATAACATGGTCATATAAATTTATATTTTAATAGGGGTAAAAGGCCCACCCCTACATAATTTTATGCTTATCAAGATGTATTAATTATTGTTTAACCTATTTTTTTTTTCCTTTTTAGTTTTGGACACGAAGAGTGAAAAGGAGGGAAACATATTTAATGCGTGCTTCATGTGCATATACAACCACTCATTTTAACTTGTATTAATGTTTAAAAGTTACTCCCTCTCTTTAAAATAACTGTGAATTTAGGACAAACATAATTATTAAGAAAGATAATAAATAATATTGATAATTGAGTAAAATATAATAAATGAATTAATATATCTCTATATATTAATTAATATTTCATTTAAATGTGAAATTGATAAATATTTTGAAATATGAAATTATTTAAAAGTGGATAAATATGCTAAAAGAGAGGGAGTATAATATAAAATAAGTGGTTGTACATATTTATCAAACACCCATCAAATGTGCTTTTCTAACTTGAAAGAATTTTGAGAAAATGGGGGAAAGGAGAAAAAAATATCCTACTTGTATGCTCCACAAACACATTTAATGCGTGCATGTTCCAAGAATAACTACAACTACACATTTTAAATTTTTATATAAATTTTAAATATTTTAAACCAAGATTAAAGTTATTCCTAAAGTATGCATTAAATGCATGCGGTGTTTCAAGTAACAGTAGTATTTTTGTTGCATAATTAATGCCACGATTTTTGGTTAAACGACATACCATTAATTGAATCATAAAAGAAATTAAACATACAGACTTTGGTTAAACGACACACCATTAATTGAGTCATAAAACAAATTACACGTGCAGACTGACTCAAAGCAACTTTAATAATTTTGGCCGTTAGATGATTTGTGTTTTTTTCAGGTTAACATTACTTGTCTTTGTTTAACTTTTGAAGTCTGCTATCTATGCTGCGTTTGTTTTAGAATTAAAAAAAAAGTGATTCTGAAATTTATATTTTATATGTAATTAAAAAATAATTTTTTAATTTTGATTCTTTTTTAAAAGAGATCTAAATTTATGAGATGTGTTCTTCTTTTGGTAAAAAGTGATTTTAGGAATTTAAAATTAAAATCTCTTGCAAACTCACATTTAGCACTCAGCACTATTTTTTTCCCCTACTTCCTAGAAAAGCCCCCCCCCCCCCCCCCCCTTCTCCTTTTTTCACCTTGACTTCTATGTTAATCGGCAAATAACGGAATATTAAAAACTGGGAGTTTATAAATACTGGGAAAACCAATCATAACACGAGCTTTCAACCAAGTTCCCATTGCTTCTTTTTTTTTCACCATTTAATGAGTGATATGGAATCCGAGGACATCATAATTTTAAATTTAACAGCATAAGCATTTTGTAAATTAGCTACAATCATTGATTTTACATCTTTACTAATTAATTGAGAAAGGACAATTCATTGAAAAAGAGAAGACAAATATAAAATTAAAAACTCATCCTGGGGTTCCTCCTATTCAAATTCTCGTGATGCCTTTTTTTTTTCTTCCTACTCCTTTGATGCTCCCTACAAGCCTCAACCGATAGCATTTGCATTTGATGCCACATGTGAATGAATCTAATGTATCATCATCTATCATTTCATCCACTCATAGCCCCATTAATATGTAGTACACAAGCGTTATGGGCAGTGCAATCAACATCCCAAAAATAACACTGCATTCAATTAAAGAAAGCTCCATTGGTTAGCATTAAAAGAGAAGAAAATTGAATGAAGAAAAATAAAAAGCAAGGGTGGGGAATGAAAATTCTCTTGTTGAGTAAAGAAGGGTTATATTTATTTAATTATATACTCACGCTGTGCTGAGAATATCAGGATGTACATTGTATTCCTTGGCAAAGACAAATGGGACAATTCCTTGTGGTAGAGCTGCCTGTAAATTTTTTTGGCAATTAGATTCCAAACAGGACAGGCAAACAAACATGCCATCAAGCTGTCGTTTCAAATGTTTATTGTGCAATCACAAACACGCCAATAGTTGAATCACTAATATTAAGTCTTAAAGATCTTTTTATCTTACTATTTTAGTCACACTTAAGGGATATAGCTAGCTTGGTAGAATTTCAATATTCTGATTCTTCTGAAACGATCATATTGTACTAGTAAAATTTGAGCCAATTGACATTTAATTTGAACAATGAAATAGCCTGTTTTTATTTTTATTTTTAATTTTGGTGGCAATAAATTAGCTTATCTTGGCAGAGTGGAATAATTTAATCAATGAAGTGGAAATTTTTTTGGAGCTTTTGAAATCAATATTGTATTGGTTGTGGTAGAAGGGAGCAGAAGAGAGAGAGATAGATACCTGAACAATGGCAACATGTAAGAGAACACCTTTGAGTCCAACAGCAATGGAAGCAGCTGCCATGACAGCTGGACCTGTAAGGAATCTCACAGCCATTGCAAAAGCTGCTATAGAATTTCCACATGCTATGATCCTTGGTTGCAAGGCCATGAACAGACCTGTCATTCACATCAAAAGCATCATAAGCAAAAAGGGTTCAAAGCATGCACCATAAGTGTCACCACCACACTCCCCTCACACACACAGCACAACACAACACAACACAACACACACTGTCAGTCAATCACACCCCCTCTTCCCTTTGTGAAAGACCTTTCATCATCACCACGACCACCAACCCCACCCCAACAACACAGGCTTGGCAAAAAGTGATCACAAAAGACTAAAAGAGTGGAAAAAGATTGGTAAAGGAACCAGCACATTATCATAACACTAATACTGCTTGCCTTCATTTCTTTTTCTCAAGTTGTGATCATGCACTATTTGCCTGCTTGATTGCTTTCGTGCTTTCTCAAATCGCATTTATTAATAATAATAATAATAATCAAAGTTAACAAGCAATCAGAAACAAAGATTTTATCCTCTCTCTCTCTCTCTTTTCTTTTCCTTTTCAGGTAAAAGAAAAATGTCAGAAGAAGTTAATTTCTAATTGCAAAAATATATTTTTTAGTAGAAATATTTTGGAAAAATAACAAGGCGAGAAGAATTATACTGACCAAGACTAAACATGGCCATGCCAAGTCCTGCATCTGACAGAATGGAAATGGACTTTGCTATTATGGCGGGCATCTCAACATTCCACCTGCAAGGAACAAGACCCCCCCACAACCATAGTCAATCAAAATGGAAAAAAATTCAATGAACAAGAATGAACTGTACAAATGAAAGTGCAAGAAATGCAAGAGATTTTCCCATAAAAAAGGCCACATACTTAAATGAAATGAGAGACCAAGTGAGGCCAATCAGGCTAGAGTATGTGTTGGGGTTCCTGATAAGTTTTCTCCACACCATAATCAATATAAGCCTTGTCATCACACTTGCTGGAGGCATGGTTTTTGGCTTGCCATCTCCAACTTTGTCAGCCTCATGTTGATTCATCTCCCTATCATTTCCTCGATTCCCAAAGCTGAATTCATCCTTGTCAAGGTAGTCCTCTTGAGTGTCTCTATGATTCTCCACTAACCATCAAATTAATTAACACACCATAAGCAAACAACCATAACAATAAAACAACAAATAAGAGATTAAGATGCAGAAATCCTGCTTTGAAAAGCAAAAAAAAAAAACCTTTTCCTGGAGATACATTCAATTTGAGTTCTTTCTGATCATGAGCTCCATATTCATGGCCACCACCACCACCACCAAACACATCTGAAACAGGTGAAGCACTTGAGCTCCAAACAAACATGTGAAGGTCCCTATTCCCATCCTCTTGCTTCTGGTGTGCTTGGCCATTAGCCCGCTTGGCATTATTATTATTAGCATTGGCAGCAACGACATTCTTGGACCCACCAATATTACTATTAGTAGTGGGAGAGAACATCCCAGGGTTTGGTGCAGGGTAATGTCCTGCTCCACCACCACCACCACTATGGTAATGAAACTTATTGGCCTTGCCACCATCCTCATCATAGTTAGAAGGCCTAGGAGTTGGCCCTCTTGATGCAGACAAACCATAAACATCATTGGCACCAAAGTTAGAGCTTCTTCCACCAGCCATCATGGAGTAAAAATCAGTGTGGTTAAAGCTTGACCCTCTTGGTGTTGGGTTCCTAGAGGATTGCAAAGAGTAAATCTCAGCATTGGTGAGGTTTGAAGGTCTAGGAGTTGTTGAAGAAAGACCCTGAGACCTTCTAGAGAAGATATCTGATCTTGAAGCATTGGATTTCCTCACAGTGACATGAAGCTTCCCATCTTCCTTGATCTCAGCTTCAGTTTCCAAGGCTTGTCTTCCATCCAATGACATGACATCAGAGTCAACGTGGATGGAGACTATGGAACCAGCAGTGTCAGGGAACTGCTCAGAGATTAGCATCCTAGCACCCCTGAACTCAAACATGAAGAGCATCAAGGTGTACCAAATGATGCACTGGAGGACCACAATTTGCACCATTAGGCTCCCTGAGAACTCACCATACATACCTTTGAGCAGAGGGATCCCCATGACAAGGGTGTTTGGGAGTGTGGAGAGGGAGAAGAGTGTTATGGTCCATTCCAAGCAACCCCTTTTGGCGAGGTTGCTCCAGATGGCTAGAACAACTAGGACAATAATCTTTTGGAGTGTGTCTGCTGCTAGGAACCTGAGGTTCATCTGGTAAGGGTTGTTGGATGCAATGAAGTGGAAGGAGAGGAGTGGAACTGCGAAGAGTGCAACAAAACGGTTGATCCCTGAGCATTGGTCAGGGGAGAAGATCTTCCACCATTTTACTGAGCCATAGGCTAGTATCATGGCCACGTACAGTGGCACCATTGCTGTCATCACATGGTAGAAGTCTGTTAACGTGATCATCTTTTCTCTTCTTCCCTTTTTTTCTTTTTTTGGTTAAAGATATCAAGAACTATAAGATGAAGGGGAAGGAGGAGGAGGAGGAGGAGGAGGAGGAGGAGAGGGAAAAGATTAAGGTGAAAGAGAGTGATTACGGGGGTTGAGGGATATATAGGAGAGTGTGATCAAGTGGGGGAGTTGGTGGTCGTGATGATGATGAAAAGAGGTAGGGATATGGGAGAGAGCATGTGTTTTTGGGGTTTTGGGGGGAAGGGGTGCGGTGTGGTGTATGTGCAGAATATAACAGCAAATATTATTTGCAGCTTTGAGAGAGCTGCAAAGGCAAACCTTGTGTGGCACTTGCAGTCCCCAAAGCACAAGGCAGATGCGGGAGGGGATTTTTCTTTTAACACAATTTTTAGTTTTTTGTTTTTTGGGTTTGTTGTTTAGCTCTTTGTTTGTTTTGAACTGTGTTTGGATTTGGGGTTTGGAGAGCGAGAGAGGGGAGGGGGAGAAGAATGGGGGCTGGTGGTGGTATTTGATAAGTGGGGAAGCTTGGGGTTGGGGGGTTTGTTTGTTCCTATAGCGTTCTTCTATGGGTCCTAAAATTGTCACAAAAAGCTTAGGAAAAGCATTTTGGGTTGAGGTGGAGATGTCTCCAAGCGATTGTTTTTATACAGTGCCTTTAAGATTTGTAAAGAGAGGCTCTTTTTCTCCGTATCCACAATTTCTATATTTTTTTTAAATAAAAAATTAGGAAAAGATTGTAAGTTGTTGTGCGCTGAAGTAGTAGTATTATTTATTTGGACTTCTAATAGTAGAGACATCTTGTAAATGCAGTAGAGAGAAAAAGATACAAAATATCATATGATGATAGATATTAAATTATGCTCTTTTTTATTTTTCCAATTATTTTTTGTTATAGATATTACTCGTTTTTCACATGGTAAAAAGTGATTAGTATGATAGAAAAATAAATATAATTAGAGGACAAGAGGTTTCTTCCTAAAACAGAGGAGCTATGATTTTTCTGTCTGTTTTTATTATATTATTTATAAGATGTCTATTTTTGGATATTTAAATTCAAATAACATTTTCACTCTAAAAGCCAGGATGTGCTTTGAGTCTCACATTGATAGAAGAAGATTAACCATAAAATTCAACTTTTTTTTTATTCACGCTATCAAATCGTAGAAATTGAATTCATCATAATTAATAGAACGCGACTGTTAAAAAGTCATTGTGTCTATTCAAATAAACAGGAAAAAAAAACATTCAAAATAACACTGGATTGTGAAGAAAATTGTTTACAATTCTGAGAATATGAGCATATTATTTCTACCACAATCATTCTCAGACAAAAGGATCATTACAGTAAAATTAAAAATACACACACACACACACACATATATATATATATATATATATATATATATATATAGAGAGAGAGAGAGAGAGAGAGTACTTATTGGGATTTACTTCTCTTGTATCATGAATTTGGTATCCCATTTTGATAGAATTAATTAATAATCCTTACTAATTGAACAAGATCCAAGTTAATTAACAAATTTAATGAAAAAAAAAAGATTAGGGAAAAAGGGAAAATCTCACGTGAATAGTAACCATCTTGGAGAGAAGTTATATGAATTTAATGTAAGATTACCCCACGCTCTAAGATAAGGCCATATGGGAGTTTCGAAAATTGGAGGGTAGAGAGAAGATAGGACAAACGAATGAGGTGAAGAGGGCAAAAACCATCACGTGGACCTAAATTGTCCTTTTCCCTACCGTATCTAATAGGCTTGCCACTTCCAAGAGCTTCGGGTTCATTTTATTAGGTGAGATTAAAGGCCACTCTACGATATGCTTGTGTGTGTGTGCGTGTGTTGTTGTTGTTGTTGTGTTCTTTTTTTTAGAGTGAAATAGAAACCAACTTCGCGTTCCATGTCTCTGTAGAAAGTAGAATTAATCAACTTCAATTTATTTTGGGAAACAAATTATGGAGGACAGACAAGGCATCACTGTATTATTGATCGGGATATTTTAAAGAAATAAATGAAAGACGCGCAGTTAGTTTTCCAAAATTTTGTGATATTTGTTTTTAAAAGTTTTTCAGATAACAATTATAGTTTTGGATTTAATCTCTTTCTATATTTAATTATTGAAATGTATGATTTTAAATTTTAATACATGGTTCACTAGCAAAAGATCAATTATAACATATGACAATCAATTAAACCAGAGGGATAGAAGTGAAGTAGTAAGGCTTATCTCATTCTTTAATCAATATATTGAGCGATTGATTCTTGTTTTGATAATAAAGTAATTTTAAAATTCATGATCATCACCAACCCGTTTAAATGAGCCTATAGGAAGGGATTAGTCGTTACATCCGGCCGATGATAAATATCTAATCTTAAAATATCCAAATACTACAATCAATCATTACTTTAACTTGTCATGAACCAAACTCACCATTGAAAAAATTTCCCATGACAAGATTCATATGTAATTCCCATTCATGAAATTTTTTCCCTAAGTTTACCCCAAAACTAAATACACATTTGAAATCTTATTACTTTTGATTCCTCAACGAGTACCTTTTTCTTCTCTTGTTAGAGAAACTCAAAAAATACTTTTGTTTTTAAACCATCTTCAATTTTCCTCTCTTGTTGCTCAGAATATATATTAATATTCATATTCTGTCACATCTCTTTAGCTTTTGTGTTTGCTTTTCTTTTCATGAATATTTACTGGAGTAATAAGGACATGCAATTCTCTCCCTTTTGCTTTTATTCCATATCAAACTAGCAATTTGCAAATGGATATATTTTAGATGAATGATATTTGTATTTAATTTAAACTCACTTTAGATTTATCAACAGAGATATATGAAAATAGATGACCCATAATTTTTTTTATCTTTTTATTCAACCACTTTTATATCTATCTCTCTTAATAAATCTTTATCGATATAAGTTTTGAGTACAAATTTCATTTCTCTATATTTTAAGGCTTTTTGGATACAATAAGATATCTACCCATACGATCAAATAGAGTGTGATGAAAATAATTATAGAGTAGGTTCATATTTGATAAGAATGTAGATTTGAATCCTATTGTGAGACTTCTATTTGCGGATAAAAAAATGCGTTTTTTATTTATTTATTGGGAGAATACACCCAGTTTTATATGTCACTAATTCATTCTCTTCTTTTTTTTTTTTTTCTTTTTGGTCAGATCACTAATTATCTAAAACGAAGATAAGTTCAAAACTATTAATCATAAATAATTCACACATCATTCGAAAATTAAAGTCACTCAGCATTAGGTGAAGAACCTTTGGCCTGTTACTGTTGCGGTAACCCAAAGTTTAATTTTCCTTTATTATTGTGAACGCTAAAAACTGAAAATTAAAGGAATACAAAAAAGAAAAGGGTTCTGACTTCTGGGACTGATTCAGAATTGTTTACTTGAATCTATAGAGCAGCAAAGTGTGAACCGAATTAATGGGCAATTCGTAACAAACAATATAAAACAATCTTTCTGCTATTTCATGGCTAGGCATGCTAATCAATAGATAATATACCGACATAACTTGATGCTAACTCATGTATATATATATACATGTGTGTGTGAGAAAAAAAATTATTCATTAAAAAGTTAAACCCCACTTGTAAAATAAAAAATAATAAATAAACATATTATCAATGACAACACATCTTTTACATTGGAGATGAGCATGAATTGCTCGAAAACCATCGATGACAATACATCTTTCACATTTGAGATCAACATCAAAAGTATTACAGTTTGAGAAAAATATTATGTCTCCTTCCAAATTAGATCTAAACATCTCTCAATCTGAGACAAAAACACTGATAAAGAAGACGAGAAAATTCACCAAGGGGATAAGACAATAAAAATAAAACGGAAACAATCCTAAATAATGACAATAACAAGAAAGAACAGTGGACTGCCATCAAAACAGAAGATGACAGCCCTTTTCAACAGTACTCACACGAAGGAAGACTAGAGGGGAAAAAAAAAAAAGAGAAAGTAAGAATTAGGGCTACTTGGTTGCGCCACATTTCTTAAGAAATATAGCGAGGCATTTGTTAAATGATCATGTCTAAGTACGAAAAGTAATTGCGGGGAATATTGGTCTGAAGCAGGATATGCTGAGTTACCATCATTGTGTTTTATGGCCTTTCCCCAAAAACATCATCATGGTAAGATCTCACATTACTGATCACCCGAATATTTACTGAACGAAAAGATGCCTCTTTGCAATGGAGCCTCCTTGTGAAATTAGAATTACACGCTCCATTAATAACTACCTTGGTCACACAAAGTTGCTCTGGGGAAAACTGACAACAACAACAACAACAATAATAATGGGTTTTAAGATAAGGAGCCAACGATTACAATAATTTCTTTGATTTAAACGGAACTATGAGGAGGAGGTCCCATTTTACACTAATTGCACAAAATGACTTATGTGAAGACCAAAAGAAAGTGACTCCTTTATAATAATCGATACGTGCAACATGAAAAAAGGGAAGAGAGAGAGAGGAAAGGGGGGGGGGGGGGTTGATTCTCTGATGTGTTTCATTTCAATAAGCCAATTCGATATTCAAAAAAAGGGAGAAAATAGCACTTACAAAATTCAATAATTAAATTTATAAATGTCTTAAAAGATTATCAAAGTTTGTGTTATATATTTACAACGATATAATAAGAAAAAAGAGCATAAATCATAGTAGGAAGCAGCACTAGCTGTAAAAAGTGAATGTTACTGAAAAGCTCACAACCTTTGTCTATCTTTTCTTTAGTGTTCAAACAAAACGGACAAAAGAATCAACATTAACAAATAAAGAGATTAGTACTGAAAAAAGAAACAATACCTTTCATGGCTATCGTGGGTAAAGTGCTTAACTTTGGATCGATCCAACTACAATCATGAATTTAAATCTATAAAATCTTTCTTGGAGTGGACTTGGACCGATCTAAAGCCTATTTATTTAGTCCTTGACCCGTTTATTATTCTCGTTGGCAACACTTCTACATTAGCAGCTATGTAAACTCAAAAAATTCTAGACGATTAAAGTATGGCTGTACGGGCATGATCAAAATGGAGTGAGCTTCTCCCTATCCCTGTAACAGCATAGGGTATAGATATTCTTTAGTTACTTCTTATTAAAAAAGAGTCATGCACCCCGATAATTAACTCAAATTATTAAAATCAACAAAATCAATAATTGGCCCACAACAATACACAAAAGTATCGATACTCTTACATGAGTATTGAAGGAAAATTGAAATGGAGGAGATACTTTTCTCCTTTTTAACATTAATGGACAAAAACTAAAGCAGAAGAATTCCTCTTTCATCTTTTTGCTTTACCCTTCCATTTCCCTCATTGGTGAAGCTATAGTGCCTAGCCAAACGGGCTTAGCGTGTATCCCAGAAATTGAAATGCGTATTTTAGCAAAATAAAATAATTAAAACGCATAGATATAGAGATTATAATCACATCTATCTCCTAGAAATGTTAACTTGAGCATGCGTTGAAGTCAATGATGGAGGCCATAAGCAGTAGCATAATATGGAAAAGCTTAAGGGGATATGGGTAAAGCTGATTGGCATGTCAGTCTTACAATTCTTAACTATTCAAACCCCAAACACTATGCTAAGCCGCACGCACTGCAATAGGCTTTTGTGTTTCCTAAGAGCATGAAATGGAATGCATGCATTTGATTTACTTTCACTGTTCTTCAATCTATAAACTCGTTTGTCTTATTTACCACTTGGTTAAACCCCCTTGCATGAATGTGCAAACCTTTTTGCTTATTTGTAAGGGGAAAAAAAGAATTATATCTTGCTTCCAAAATTTCGTGGTCTTCAATATGTTTTTAATTTGCTAACAAGAATGGCCGGCTATCACATTTGTAGGATGACGGATAACGGATAATGCAATAGTAAACATGGAATTTAGCAAAAGTTGGGTCACTTCAATGTATCAGAACTTGGACCCAAAAAAAAAAAAATCATCTGAACAATTAGTATAGTCGGATAGGTAAAAGAAATATTTGTTTAGGGGAATGAGACAAAAACAACGCTATGTCCGATTGGAGCATATCTACTAACACTCTAGGCACGTCTAACTATTTCTCCTTTTTACCCTCCTCTACTTCCCTCAGTTATTTAATTCATCTTATGTAAGAATCAAACATGACAAGAATCAATGAGACACAAAACAAGGAAGCAATGGGATAAATTCTGTTGGTAGCGTTTGTTTGCTGTCCTGGGACAGGAAATATAGAGATAGTAGAAATGAAGACATAAAAAATCTTGTCTCTGCATTATATTTGGTTGTGGAGTATAAAGCATGATAATTATATCCGTATTTTATTTGATAACACGGGGACAATATAACAAATACATGATAAAAGACATATATACCCTTGCTGGATTGCCATTGACCACCGCTGGCCGACCGTTGATTGTTGCTGGAGGTTGTTGACCATCGTTGACTTTCTGTTGACTGGTCATTGACCATTGCTGGCTGGCCGTTGATCAGCATCGGAGACTGTTGACCGGTAGCGGCAAGCAGTTGATCGACAACCTGACCACTACGGATGTTGCAACCTAAAGATATTATTGGAAAAAAAATGAAATTTCTGTCTCCGTACTCTGTCTCCACTTTTTGGAGGAACAAAAATACAGAAAATTTTTATCTATGGAATAGAAAATTTTTCTATCTCCGTACCTCATCTCTACCACTAAACATAATATTGAGACACATTGTCCCTATATTTGTGTCTTAGTCTTGGGATACAAACAAACGTAGCCTTAGAGACGTGTTTTTACTGTGGTTGCATGGGCCATTCGACTATAGATAATGAAACTAATTTTTTGGGAAAGAAAAAGCAATTTAGATAAAATGTTACACACAAATGTCCTTTTCACACCACCAAAGTTTTACAATTAGATTGATATGGAGAGCTGATAAAATGATATTTGTGTGGATTCACATCAGAGATTTCAAACACATTATCCAATGTTGACTTTTGCTTAAGATATTGTAAAGGATGCTTGCCTACTGCCATGTCAATTTTATCGACATCAAATTCCTTTTATTTCACTCATTTTTTCTGAAAAAAAAAATTAGAACAGGAAATATAATCATCAGTTTACTAATTTGCCATAGTAGTTTTTTAATTAGTTCCTCTCTGTTGTGAAATGGTGGGCCCAAAAGGCTGAAACAAAGTGGCGCAAAAATAAATATGTGGAAGAGTAAAAATAAATGACACCAAGAATTTACGTGGTTCGGCTTAAAGCCTATGTCCACGGGTAAAGATGACAACCAAATATTCCACTATAGAAATATGATGGAGATACAAAAGTGTTTCACACTCCACTCAACTAAAATCCCAATATACCCAGAAATAGCTCACACTATTTTTATCACTGGTGTATACTCTCAACTCGCAAAAGAGAAGAATTTAAAAGTAACAAACAATTCTACTCTATCACTAAAAGGAGAAGAGGATTTATGGATGCTATGTTGAGCTCTCCGTTGTGTTAAGCCTGCTACCACAAGTGCCCTTTTATAAAGTCTTCGATACAAAGCAAACATTTATTGCTTGCACTGTCCGCTTACTAACCATTAATGGTATTTGTCCTCTTGCATTTAATGCTCCTTGACATTTAATGCTTCTGCTGCCATTTGTCAAAGTTGGCTCCGTTTGCATTTAATGGTTTGTGCCACCTTTTTGACTAATGCTTCATAAATGCATTCTGTCTCCATAAATGCATTTCGTTTGTGATATTGACTTTTGTGGTAAAAAATTTGAAAAGCAAGCCACACAAGTCACATCTCATATCAAATCTCCACCTTGGCTTGATTTTCATCAAGTTACTAAAGTCGTCTTCTCCAGTGTGCCCATACGGGCAATCTCACATATTGTAAATTCCAACTAAGTCCAAGCAATGCTTGAACTTAGCAACAGTGATTGATTTTGTCAGCATATCGGCTGGATTATCTGATGTACCAATCTTCTTTATTGCAATGGTACCTTGAGAAATAATTTCCCGAATAAAGTGATATCTGACATCAATATGTTTGGTTCTCTCATGATACATTTGATTTTTGGTCAAATGTATAGTACTTTGGCTATCACAATAAATAATTGTAATATCTTGAATCAAACCCAAATTGCTTACCAAACTTCTGAGCCAAATGGCTTCCTTCACTGCTTCTGCTGCTGCCATGTATTCGGCTTCTGTAGTGGATAGTGCAATAGTAGACTATATCGTAGCTTTCCAACTAATTGCCCTACCTGAGGGCGTGAAGACATATCCCGTCAAAGATCTTCTTTTGCCAACATCTCCAGTATAATCAGAGTCAACGTAACCAATAACACTAGCACCAGTGATAGAACTTCTGTTATATACTAAGCCAACATCTACAGTACCTCGAAGATATCGAAGTATCCATTTCACTGCTTGCCAATGCATCTTGCTAGAATGCCCCATATATCTGCTAACAACACTAACGGCATGTGAAATATCTGGTCGAGTGCATACCATAGCATACATGATGCTTCCAACTGCACTAGCATAAGGAACGTGTGACATTTGTTCCTCTTCTTTAGCGGACTGTGGTGAATGTGCGGCTGATAATCTGAAATGGGCTGCCAATGGAGTATTCACAGGCTTTGCATATTGCATTCCAAAGCGCTGAAGTATTTTTTCAATATACTTCTTCTGTGACAAATATAATTTGCCAGCACGCCGATCCCTATGAATTTTCATGCCCAAAATCTTTTTAGCTGCACCCAAGTCTTTCATTTCAAATTCACCATTGAGTTGCTCCTTCAGCTTGTTGATCTCAAACATACTCTTAGCAGCAGTGAGCATGTCATCAACATAGAGCAACAAATAGACAAACGAACCATCTGAAAACTTTCTGTGGTAAACACAACAGTCATAGTCACTCCTTGAGTAACCTTAGCTTAACATGAAAGTATCAAATCTCTTATACCACTGGCGAGGAGATTGCTTTAAGCCATATAATGACTTCTTTAGAAGACAAACATGGTCTTCCTTACCTTGAATAATGAAACCTTTTGGTTGCTGCATGTAAATCTGTTCCTCAAGCTCACCATGAAGAAAAGCTGTCTTGACATCAAGCTGTTCAAGCTCTAAGTCAAATAGTGCAACCATAGCGAGCAACACCCGAATGGAGCTATGTCTTACAACAGGAGAGAATACTTCATTAAAATCTATTCCTTCCCTTTGGCTAAAACCTTTTGCAACTAAGCGTGCTTTGTACCTAGCCGGTTCAACTCCAGGGGATCCTTCCTTCTTCTTGAAGATCCATTTGTAGCCAACGACTTTATGTCCTTTAGGTGGTTTCACCAATTCCCAAGTCCGGTTCTTATGAAGAGACTCCATTTCTTCACTCATCGCAGTAATCCATTGTGCAGACTCTTCGCTCGAGATAGCCTTATGGTATGTGGCAGGATCTTCTGATTCCAAATCCTCTGCCACCAATAATGCAAATGAGACTATGTCTGCATGACCATACCTTTGTGGTGGCTTTGTTTGCCTCTTTTCTCTATCTCTTGTAAGGCTATAGTGCTGCAACTGTTGCCGTACATCTACGGCATCAACAATATCTTGTTCATCTTCTTGAATGGGCTGATCCGAGGCGTCTTCTTCTATCTGTTTTGATGGGTCAGCTTCAAACTCCACCTGCTTGCTAGCATCTTGGTCTTTTACTTTTTCTGCATCGCCAACTTCCTTTTTCGAATGAAGCATGGATGATTCATTAAACTTGACATCTCTGCTGATTATGAATTTGGATGACTTAGGTTCTGTACACCATAATCTATAACCTTTCACCCCAGTTGCATATCCAAGAAATATGCATTTTATTGCCCTTCGCTCAAGCTTCCCATCATCAATATGAGCATATGCAGGACAACCAAAAATTCTCAGATTTGAATAATCAGCAGGAGCACCAGACCATACCTCAATAGGAGTCTTCAAATCGATCGCAGTTGATGGAGACCGATTTACCAAACAAAGAAGCCATATTAACAAATTTTCAAATTTCAAAATTCTTTAGACAAACCAGCATTTGAGAGCATACAGCGAGCCCTCTCCAAAAGAGTTCTGTTCATACGTTCAGCCACTCCGTTTTGTTGTGGAGTCTTTCGCACAATACGATGTCGTACTATGCCTTCATTTTCGCAGAACTCATTGAACTGACCTCCACAAAACTCTAAACCATTATCTGTTCGGAGGCGCTTGATTTTCTTGCCGGCCTGGTTCTCAATAAGCACTTTCCATTTCTTGAAAGTAGGGAATACATCATTCTTGTGTTTCAGAAAATAAACCCATACCTTCCTCGAGAAATCATCAATGAATGTCAACAGGTATCTACACCACCTTTGGATGGAACAGGTGCAGGGCCCCACAAGTCAGAGTGGGTATAATCCACTGTGCCCTTAGTGCTGTGGATAGCAGTGCTAAACTTGACTCTGGTTTGCTTGCCGTAGATACAGTGTTCACAAAAGTCAAGCTTCCCAATTTTGTGATCGCCTAGCAAGCCCCGCTTGCTCAAAATTGACATTCCTGTTTCACTCATATGCCCCAGACGCATATGCCACAAATGAGTAGTATCAGAATCAGATGAGGATGATACTGAGGCGGCACCAACAACTGTACTTTCTTGAAGTAGATAAAGGCCGTTGACCAGCTTGCCTTTAATCACAATAAGAGCACCTTTGGAGATTTTTAAAACTCCACCTTCACCAGAATACTTATAACCTTGAGAATCGAAAACACCCAAGGATATAAGATTTTTCTTCAAGTCTGGAATGTATCGAACATCAGTTAGCGTTCTCACAACTCCATCATGCATCTTGATTTGGACTGTTCCAATGTCAATGACCTTACAGGGCATATCGTTCCCCATAAGGACAACACCACCATCTATTGACTGAAAAGTTGTAAACCAATCCCGATTCCGACACATATGATAAGAGCATCCAGAATCAAGCATCCAAGTATCACCAATTGAACTGGTTGATACCGCGAGAACATTATCAGTACCTTCAGCAACACTTGCTGCATCACTTGAATTTTTATCCTTCTTGTCTTTGAGCTTCGGACATTCTGCTCTCCAGTGCCCTTCCTTCTTGCAAAGATCGGCACTGCTTTACGATGTCTAGACTTAGATCTAGACTTTCCTCTGCTACTACACGATCCGATCTCCTTTGACCTTCCTCTAGCAAATAAGCCAGATACAGTATCATCACGACTACCAGCATCATGCTCTATTTTGTCACGACTTAAAAGTGCAGATTTTACCTCATCAATTTTGAGGCTTTCACGACCATATATGAGCGTTTCACGAAAATTCCTGTAGGAAGAAGGTAAGGAACAAAGCAACATCATTGCTTGTTGCTCACTTGAAAATGTCTCATCCATATTTTTCAAGTCTGTGACAAGTGATGTAAACTCAGCCATGTGAGACCGAATTGATGTCCCTTATGCCATACGGAGAATGTACAGACGTTGCAAAATACTGAGACGGTTGGCCACCGTCTTAGTCATATACAATGACTCTAACTTGGTCCACAGCGATTTTGCTGTTTTCTCCGAAAGGACCTCCTGTAGCACATCGTCTGTAATGTATAACTGAATAATAGAGAGAGCCTTTTGATCGGCATCTTTCTATTCAGATTCCTTCATTGTCTCGGGCCTCTTTTCCTTGTCAGAAAGTGCAACCTTTACACCTTGTTGTACAAGAACAGCCATCATACAGACCTTCCACATTCCGAAATTAATACGCCCATCAAACTGCTTAATATCAAATTTTGCAGTAGACATCTTCGAACAAATTAGCCCAGAACTCTATAAGAACTCTGATACCAGTTTGTTGTGAAATGGTGGGTCCAAAAGGCTGAAACAAAGTGGCGCAAAAATAAATATGTGGAAGAGTAAAAATAAATGACACCAAGAATTTACGTAGTTCGGCTTAAAGCCTACGTCCACAGGCAAAGACGACAACCAAATATTCCACTATAGAAATATGATGGAGATACAAAAGTGTTTCACACTCCACTCAACCCAAATCCCAATATACCCAGAAATAGCTCACACTATTTTTGTCACTGGTGTATACTCTCAACTCGCAAAAGAGAAGAATTTAAAAGTAACAAATAATTCTACTCTATCACTAAAAGGAGAAGAGGATTTATGGATGCTATGTTGAGCTCTCCGTTGTGTTAAGCCTGCTACCACAAGTGCCCTTTTATAGAGTATTCGATACAAAGCAAACATTTATTGCTTGCATTGTCCGCTTACTAACCATTAATGGTATTTGTCCTCTTGCATTTAATGCTCCTTGACATTTAATGCTTCTGCTGCCATTTGTCAAAGTTGGCTCCGTTTGCATTTAATGGTTTGTGCCACCTTTTTAACTAATGCTTCATAAATGCATTCTGTCTCCATAAATGCATTCCGTTTGTAATATTGACTTTTGTGGTAAAAAATTTGAAAAGCAAGCCACACAAGTAACATCTCATATCGCTCTCCTTATTGCGATAGATCAACATATTATGGGATATATAGTCATGTCTCTCTTCTCAAAACCGGCTTCTATTAAAATTGCTTATCTCAAGTTTTGAAGTTTAGCCCCAAAAGAGGAGAGAAACCTTTGAAGTTCGAAAACACAGCTAATTTTCACCTCTAATTATTTTCTCTAGGAGTTGAATATTTAGTCTTGAGTAATATTATTTTAACACGTAAAATTAAAGTAAGTGTTCAATTAGAATACCCATATTATTTAATGATATATCTAGAAAATTTAAGTAATAGGAGAAAAAATAATGCACATATCTATCAAGAAGTTTAACATACTTTTTAATGTAGTGTGGGGTCAAAGTTGATACAATAATGGGGCAAAATATGTATATACATATGTACTACTAAAAAATTTCTAAAACCTTTATGTGGGGGCACATGCCCCTACTATCACCCAAGTAGATCTATCCCTGACTCTATCATGATTTTATTGCCTATAATTGCATCTATTATATTCAATAATAATAGAATGAGCATTTTAATTGGACATCCAACTTTAGAACATTACAATAATATTTTTGTTTAGTGTTTTACCTTAAAGTGTAACTAAGGGAAAAATAATTTATATATGGTGTTTGCATAGGTGATTTACACTAATATGATAAAATGGGTAAATTTACTTGTATATGGTGTTTTAGAATCCGTCATTGGCGGATTCAATAAAAAATTATTATTTGATAGATTTTAAGTCTGACTTTGATGGCGTAATTTTATTTTAATATTATTTTATTAAATCCGCCAAAATGGCGGATTCAATAAAATAATATTTTTTACACTGAATTCGATGCGGATTCAGTACACAAATATTTTTTTATTGAACCCGCCTTTGGCGGATTCAGTATTGAATCCGCCTTTGACGGATTCTATAGTGAAAACACCATATTGTGGGAAATTTTTTCAAAATACCATATTGATGTAAATACACCACTCAAAAATCATATGTAAAAAAAAGACCCCTAACTAAGCCACCACTACACTCGGCTCTTACTGTATATAGAGCTCATAATTTAAAATAAATTTTGAGTGTTAATATATCTGCTGCATAAATGTGGCAATGTAACAAAGGCAAACGTTTAGAAGTAAAGAATTCATTTTCAATAGAAAAAAAAGCAAATTTAATTAATGAGTTAAAAAGAAATGACATAGATGTAAGTTCTGTTTGGTGTTAGTTTTCATTTTTCTATGTTTTATTAAAAAAAATACTAAAAAATGTGAAAACTATAAAATTCAATTTTTAATTTTCATTTTCAGTATTTCCTTCACAAAATTATAAAAATTAAAAAACTAAAAATAAAAATTGAAAATTGAATTCAAACATGCCTTTACACTTCCTGTTATGTATAAACTATATATGAAAAACCCTCATCACCGATTCGTTTCTAGTAGGTTGGATAGATCTCTTTTAAAAATTAAAAATAATAATTAAAAATTAAAGGCATGTTTGGTTTGAGTTTCCAGTTTTTCAAAATTTGTGAAAGAAAAACTAAAAATTCTGAAAACTAGAATTTATAGTTTTCAGAATTTTCAGATTTTCTTATACAAATTTTAAAAAATTGATAATGAAAACTAAAAATTGAAAACTCAAACCAAACAAACCCTAAGTCATGATCCATATCAGCTTGCAATATTTGCATGTGACAGCATGTCTCCAACAGGGGGAAAGTCCCAAGTCTAGAATAAGATGGTCTTTTACATTGTTGGATGTCATGGTTCTATTGCTTTTTTGTTTTTGGTCAATCATGGACAGCCCACGCTTCACCTTCTCTTGGTGCTTCATCAATTTATTGGGGAAAAAAAACTTGGACAGCCCACGATTGTTACAATAGACTATGCACCAACTTAAGCAGTGAGCATTCCAGACCAAAAAAGAAGAGGCAGCAGTGAGCATTGAACATTCACCTACACTTTCCTTTCCCCATAGAAGAAAGGAGGTGGATAACTCCACGCTGCCAATTTTGCAAAGGACAATTTGAAACCCCTTTTCCCATGCAAAGAGTAGCCCAACAATCACGAGTGCCTGAAGCTCGTGACATCGTAAGAGCCTCCACCAAACTAACATCCGTAAGAAAAAGGCTTCTTTAACCACTTGCCACACATCATCAACCACAAAATTGTCAATAATAATAATGCTTATAAAAAGAAAGGTTTGAAGGCATCTCGCCAAAGGTTTCAGGTTTATAATTGCATCTATAACTTCATCCTTGAAAATCGGCGCAGCAATAAGAACAACACACCCCTCAACACTAAGCTTGGACAAATTATTAAGAATTAATTTTTAATTGGATTTTGTTCATCAATGCTCCTAAGAATTTTTTTTTTTAAAAAAAAGAAGGAAATTTTGATTGTCAAATTAAGATTTTAAAATTTCTATGCATTGAGAACTTTATAATTTTTCACTTTTGATTTCTTAATATCAATGTTCTAAGGTCATTCTACTTAGCAAAATCTTTTTCGTCTATCTACGACTTGGTTAACTTTTTTTGGTGGATGGTTGATTGACTTTTTCTTCATGTTTTGTGGTAGCTTAAATTTACTTTCAAATGCTTCTATTATTAAATAATTTATAAATATATTTTATAAATACTTAATTAGTCTACAGGCATATCTTAATTTCAAATTTTTGTCAAGTTAATTTTTCTTCATTAAAAAACACTTCCGTACCACAACCAGTTCAATAATCATTATAATGTGGACATTCTAAAGTTTTTTTTTTTCACATAATTTTTTTTACATAAATATGGGTTTATATTAACTTATTTCAAGTTCGCAATAATACATAATCAACAGCTACTCCACTAAAAAAAGCATCGGAAGCTATTTTAAAAAACTTATTATTTTTCTTTAAACAATACAACACTTTTTTTTTCCTCGACCAAATATAGTTCTCTAAATCAGATTTTTTATGACCAGTTTTTTGTCAGAATGGACTAGCATTGTTTTGTTTGTCAGCAAACTGAACACCTACAAGGCTCTTTCCTAGTCTTCTGGCCAAACACGTCCATTTCAAATGCGCTAGCGAAGCCTAGCCCAATATTCCTGCTGGCCCAAACCGGGTTTAGAACTCCAAATCAAAATTTAGGGTTTAGCAAAAAAAAAAGAACAAAATAATTTGACCCTTTTCTCCACTAAACCCTAGTCAGCCACTACCTTCAAATTCTTCATCATCTGCGTCATTCAGTTGTAGGCTCTCTCTTTCTCTCTCTCTCTCTCTCATTGCCTGCCCCCTCCAATGGCGCTGCTGTTCCTACTCTACGAATCGGCTTCGGGTTACGCACTCTTGGAGGCACATGGCATCGACGAAATAGGACAGAACACCGAAGCGGTTCGGAACTCCGTTTCGGACCTGAACCGCTTCGGGAAAGTTGTCAAGCTTCGCTCTTTCAACCCTTTTACCTCTGCCCTCGATGCCCTCAAGCAGTGCAACGCCATCTCCGAAGGTAAAAACGACGCCGTTTCCCTTAAACTTAAGAGTCCCTGTTCTGTGTAGTTTGAAGGCATTGTTTTAAGTTTCTCTGAAAGTGCCACAGATGTTCAACTTTGTTGAGGAACTAAGTTTTAATGTGGTTGTCTGGTGTCGGGTTTTCGTCAAAAACAAATTTTTCCTTCGGTACCATATCTCGTGCCTTGTTTGTTGTTAATCTTTGCATAGTGGGTTTCCAGCTCCCAAAAAAAAAAAAAAAGTGGATGGTTGTATTAGTCAGTGATAACTACTATAAAACGTTCTCGAATATTCATGGATGCGAATTAACGTTGCGAGAGGTAGGGGAAGACAGAGAAAAATTATAGTCAACCGTTAAGTAGTTAAAAATTTTAATGACATTTCTATACACATAGTTTTTCGTAGAATTTTTTTTTGGGAACATAATGATGGTGTTTGATTGAGGTAGTTGACACTACTTTGTTGGAAAAAGGCTTAATCGTTGTTGTTGTTGTCGTCGTCGTCGTAGTCGGGGCACAGGAGTGGAATCCGTTTATTCTTTCTTTTTCCTTTGTGCTGAAATCATTGATTTTTTGTTTTTGTTTTTGTTTGTGCCCTGATTGTTGTTATATTTGGTGTTCAGGTTTGTTGACTGAGGAGTTGAGGACTGTTTTGGAGACTAACTTGCCTAAAGTTAAAGAAGGTAAGAAGTCCAAGTTTAGTTTAGGTGTGTCAGATCCTAAGATTGGTTCACAGATATTTGAAGTGACTAAAATCCCTTGCCAAAGTAATGAGTTTGTGAGTGAGCTGCTTCGTGGCGTGCGGCTCCATTTTGATAGGTTTGTTGGTGATCTCAAGGTTAGCATTAACCGTTGCTTGTCTTTTGTTTGCATGCTTCTGCATGCAGGAGCGGATCCTCGTTCTCTGTAGAAATATATTTATCTCATTGTTTTTATTTAATATCACCCCTACTTGAATTTTGCAGGCTGGGGATTTAGAAAAGGCACAACTTGGTCTGGGGCATAGTTACAGTAGAGCAAAGGTCAAATTCAATGTTAATCGAGTTGATAATATGGTCATCCAGGCAATCTTCCTTCTTGATACACTTGATAAGGACATCAATTCATTCTCCATGAGAGTCAGGTAGTTTTTGTGTAAAACATTGAATGGGCATATCTTAGATCTAGAATTTTTGTGTTTGAAATTGTTCGCTTCCTTTAATAGAATTAATTAGCTTGACGAGTTCAATTCTCCTCTGGTTCACCAATAATGTGCAGAGAATGGTATTCATGGCATTTTCCTGAACTGGTGAAGATTGTAAATGATAATTATCTGTATGCCAAAGTTGCAAAATTTATTGAGGATAAATCAAAGTTGTCTGAAGACAAGATTCCAGGCTTAACTGACATAGTTGGAGATGAAGATAAAGCAAAGGAGATTGTGGAAGCTGCCAAGGCCTCCATGGGTAGAATTCGCATACTTTATAGCGTTTTTTCTTCTGTTTCATACTATGTATAAATTTTCTCTCTCTATTTTTTCAGGGCAGGATTTGTCCCCAGTGGACTTGATTAATGTCCAGCAATTTGCACAGAGGGTAATGGATCTATCTGATTATAGGAGGAAGCTGTATGATTACCTGGTTGCTAAAATGAATGACATTGCACCAAATTTGGCCTCTTTAATTGGTGAAGTTGTTGGTGCCCGTTTAATTTCCCATGCCGGTAGCCTCACAAATTTAGCTAAGTGCCCTTCTTCAACTCTTCAAATTCTTGGTGCAGAGAAGGCATTGTTCAGGTTTTTATCTCCACTCCTCTGTTAAAGTTTCTTTCATGCACTTGAGACTGTCATAATTTCCATTTTTATACTGGATGATCAGTGTTTTGTTGACTAGTAACTTCTGTACAGTAAATAATTACATATGTATCTAGTTCCTTCCTTCAACTCAACAAATGGTGTTTGTACATAAGTAGAGTCTTATGATCGCTGTTTGCACATATAGGTAATAGTTGTCCATCCCACCCTGCATATTTCATCCCCATTCTTTACTCAAGTTCTGCATTTTTGTTTTTGTCGAGGAAACAGCCAATTTTGGTTTGGAATGTTGCATTTGTGTGTGCTGTTCCTTCTAATTTATAAAGTCTTTTCCTGTTCTATCCAGGGCTCTAAAGACAAGAGGAAACACTCCCAAATATGGTCTGATATTCCACTCTTCTTTTATTGGTCGAGCATCTGCCAGAAACAAAGGCCGAATGGCTCGCTACCTTGCAAATAAGTGTTCTATTGCATCACGGATTGACTGCTTTTCTGGTTTGTTTTTTACATATTAGTTTTAGAAATCTTATCTCTTAACGTGTTGTATATCACATTATCTCATTGCACTATGATGCAGAAAGGGGTAGTACGGCTTTTGGGGAGAAGCTCCGTGAGCAAGTTGAGGAGCGATTGGACTTTTATGACAAGGGAGTTGCTCCTCGTAAGAACATAGATGTTATGAAGTCTGCTATTGAAAGTGCTGAAAACAAAGGTAGGGTTGGAAGTAGAGCTCCTTCTTTGTTCCCTTAAAAAGCAAATGATATGCATTTAATGGTGACTATGCTTTCACTTTATGGTTGGATCTATTTATTAATGTGCTGAAGCTACGTGTTGTATTTTCAATTTTCAATTGTACTTATGTGGTAATGGAAGTTTTGCTGATTTATTGTAATTGTTGCAGATACAGAGATGGAAACAGAAGAAGTGCCAGTCAAAGCTTCTGGCAAGAAGGCCAAGAAGAAGCAAAAAGCCGCTGCTGCAGATGAAGATGATGACATGGCTGTGGATAAGCCCACAGAAACAACAAATGGTGATACACTGGAGGATCACAAATCAGAAAAGAAGAAAAAGAAGAAAGAAAAGAGGAAATTGGACCATGAGGTTGATGATCAGGCTGTAGAGGATGGTGCCAATGGTGTAGCAAGTGAGCAAGATGGAGCAGTTAAAAAGAAGAAAAAGGATAAAAAGCATGAAAATGGGGAAGTACTGGAAGCTGCTAGTGAGACTAAGAAGAAGAAAAAGAAGTCAAAAAGTAAAAATGATGAGTAAGCTTGGAGTGCAACTTTAACTGTTGAAATGTTATTTGTCAGTTTATTGTTTTGGATAATGTTAAATCTTATTTGGTTATCATGCTCGTTGGTGCCCATCTCTAGACTTTGTGTTGATTACCATACAAATTGTCTTAGCAAGTTTTGGCATAATTGTAGTAGTATTTTGAAAGTCTCTTGACACAATATGTTTTTTCATTCTACGTTGTCTTTTAATTTATTAGATCGTTTTTCCCGTCAAATGGACCTTTGAAAATTGAGCAGCTACACCCGTTATTGACATGAAAAGTTGGTGCATGAAATATTTATTTTCTTTAAATTAGAGCTTTGAACCAAGTGATCATTGCACAATGATTAGTCTGCGAGCTTATTTGGGTTTATAGTTTTGAGGAAAATAAGACCATGTTCAATAAAATAACTATCTTTTACATTTTTTTAGCATGTTTTGATGGACTCATTGAGAAACAAATAGTATGGGAAATAGCGCAAATTTATTATTATTATTATTAATTTTTTGCTATAAGCTATATTTTCTAACGTCTAGAAAGATATTTCTCATGACATTAAAATATTGTCGAGGATTAGAGAACATCTTTTTAAATATTAAAATTTTAAAAATAATTTTGATTTTCCTAAAAAGGCCTTTTAAAAAAGATGACCCCCCCCCCCCCAACAAAAAAAAAAAAAAGAACATGATCCAAAGAGCGCTAACATTATTTTAGTATCTTTCGCATTGCATGATACCCTAGTTTTGGATGCAGTGTTGCCTATGTGCAATATTGGTCCGAGTGATAAATGACTCGATTCTGATTAAGCAAGGTCTCGGATTTGAGTCTTGTATGTGCAAAAAATCTCCATTGGGAGACTCACTCACCACTGCTAGGTGCGCGACCCGGGTCGGTTGGATTCGAACCTTCGAATACCGGATGGATTATCCAAAATATATATATATATATATATATTATGATACTGTGTTGATGTATGGCTGAGCTTTGAGATTAACTATTCCTACAATTCTAATAAAATCGTGTTATTTGTTGATTAAATTGGGACACTAAATCCAGCACTTCTCCCATGTAGACATAAATTAAATCTATCTTATTTTAAGAGATGATGGAAAAATTTAAAATGAAATGGTACCAAAGTGCAAAATCATAGTAGAGGTAAACATAACATGGTGGTAAAACTTTAAAAGGGATGAAAGTGAAAATAAACTAACCACTCATGTCAATTCACACCATAGTTACAAAATAAAATTTTACTAAAAGCTTTTTTTTCCCCTTATCTTAATACACGTGTGTTTAAGTTCAAAAAAGATTTTCCTCTCTAGTTGAAAATAAAGAATATTATTGACTATCTTCAATGGAGTTTAAAGCTACATTTTTTGTAGATAATACCTAAACTAAAGCATTAAACCCATTTGAGTGTGAGATTTTAAGGTTCAAGGAAGCAAGAAGCAATGGTGTAAAAATTTTAATTTTAAATCAAATGTGATTTCTTATGTGTTTCCACACTCCTTTGAGATCCCAAAAAATGGACAAATTCCTTTTCTTAGGAACACTTACAAGATTCATCACCACAAAAAGGATAAGGTTATGATCCACTCCTTTCAATTATTATTGTGAAAGTAATAAGTACACTTAACGCATACGTACTGTGAATAATTTAAGAATTCAAAACGTTGAAGAATAATTTGAGTGAATCAAATTTAAAGCCCATGACATAAAACCAATGCTATTGTTGTTTAATCCTAAATGGAAGTACGCATGTCATTACTCTTTTTTATTATCTTATATAGGGGTTATAGGGGTAAAGTGAAATCTAGATTTTAGACACTATTAGAGATCCTAGCTGGGATACATAATTGCACCTAACCAACAATAGAATCACCCCTGATCCAAGTTAAAGTTTATAGCATATGGGCCAAACCTAAGTCCCATATGTACTTTATACAGGTAACATGTACAAGGATACACACGTTGAGCAACTTGTGAAGAAAAATAACACAAACCGGCGAATGGATTTACAACCATGATGTTGAAGAAATAAGTTACTCAACTAATGCACTACAAACTGCATAAAAATATGCAGACTTGAATAGATACAACAAGTTTAGTTTGTTCCACAAGTCTGAGGTAAACCTCATCAAACTTAACAACATAGTTGAAGGCGGAAGCCAGCTTATATGCATGAAAGCCGCCAACAAACAGACATCCAACAAGGTTATATACCCTTAGAACTGGGAAGATCAATCCAGTGCAGTTGGATTTCCACTTCGCCGCATTCCACGTTTCGCAACCTAAGGATCATATCTTGAATAACCTTGCCGTTGGTGTATGTGATGCAGCTCTCGTCCGCCAGGTAGTTATCATTGCTTGGTTGTATTCTTTTGATCACAGTACCACTTGGTAGGCCTGTTACGTTCATCTTCAAGGCTTCTATAAATGGTAAGATTTCAAATTTTGCATCTCCCATTTTGTCATCTTTACTAAAAGTATCATGGTCAAACACAGTCTGCATCAGAAAGGATCAACTACCAATCAGCAGTCCAATACTATGAATTTAAAAAGCATACATAAGAAAATCACCCAGAAAAACAAATACCAACAAAATTCCAGCACATAATTTAGCCTTGTCAGTGTCCACCATACTTCAATGCAGAGAAAGGCGCAACATATTAGAAGGTTCACTAGTTTAGGTCAGTTTGCATTTTCAAGTGATTAAGATTAGAAGAATGGCATCGAAGCACAAATGAAAGGGCAGAGTCAGCATCACCACATTCAAAGTGATTCAAGAATAACACAAGTGAAGTTAACACATCAATATCCTGCTTTATTAGCACCATAACTGGCTGCGGCAGTTTATTTCCCAAAGCAGGATGCGTGAAATCATGAGAAATCTAGTGCATGAAAATATATAGCAATTCATGAAGAGGTATATATATAGTAGTTCAATTACAGATAGTCCAAACTAATTCTTAATTTCTAGAAGGGCAGCAACATTATCCCCACAAGCAGAGAGGCTGTTTTGAAAATTGAGCCAGTGAAATCTAGCTCACGAGATTGTAACTTTACCATTGCACTGAAACTCACCCTCTCATCCTTACTTCTGTTGTGACATAATCTATGGCTTTAAAAATATTCTTCCCCCAGCATAAAGGCATGGACAACAATAACATGAACAACTCCTAATAAGTTCAACACTTGCCTTGGCATGGCCTCCACTAACTGAACTGCATCTTATAAACTAGAAAAAGGCATGAAGTCATTAAGGAATTTACTTACCAGTGAGACTGTCTGATTCGGATTTACAATGGAAAGCGTGAGGTCTTCATTCCACTCAGGATTAACATTCTTTTTCATCACACTAGTCTTAAGTATCTGAAGAAGGAAAAGGAAAAAAAAAAATACGAGTCATTATTAGACAAGACTCTACTATGATAAATGTTGCATTCAAAGCGTTCCAATCACCAGAATCACGTTATCATGCAAGTAATCATAAATTAAAACACGAAATTAAAGAGAGATTAAGAATTTCTCTTGAAACCCGTAACATGAATCCCTCTAAAATTAAGGGGTTTCAGCCGGACAATTTTAAATAACAATAATAATAAAAACCAAAAAAATCCTTGATTCAAATTGAAGAGAAGTGTAGCGCAATTAAGACAGGGAGAAATACAAATATCGGGCCTTTTTTTTTTTACTGTCCAAAATAAAATGAAAATAATAATAATAATAATAATAATAATAATAATGATAATAAAAAAGATGATGATGATGACGACGACGAAAAGAAGAAGGGATAGTACCTGGTTGGCCATTCTGATGAGAACGTAAGGATCGCTGCTACGGACATCACGAACGGCGAGGTTGACGCCACGCTTGATGCGAACCTTCAGAAGGCCCAGAGGGTTATCCATTGGAGGTAATGAATCTGATTTTGAACGTGAAAATGAACCTAAAACTGATCCTAAACGTGATTGTGAACCTAAAACTGATCGTAAACGTGAATGTGAACCTGAACCTGAATGTGAACGTGAATGCGAATGCGAATGTGTGTCCCCCATTTTATATAAAAAATCTTCTTTTCTCTTCACTTTTATTTATTTATAAACAAATTTATATTGATTGTATATTAGGGGTTATCTGATTCTGGAAAGAACACAACCCACCCACGAATGAAAATCAGTAAAAGTACAATTTTTTTTTTTTCTTCTTTTTATAAAATGTTGAATTTCTAGTGTTTGCGTGAAAAGAAAAGAGGAAGGGTGAATTGTTTGTTTGTTTGTTTGTTTGTTTCTGGAACGAGGTCACAAGAAAAATGTGAAAGAAGGATCGGAACGTGTGGACGAGGGCAAGGCATGGGCAGAGGTAGGGATGAGGCGCGTGGGTGGGTGGGCCCCACCGGAATTAAGGTTTTTTCAACGTTGCGAGGGTTTTGTTGTTTTGTTTCATTGAAGGAAATGAAAGGATGAGATGGAGAGGCTTGTCGTGACGGCGTGGGAGCGCACCAACACCGACCGTGTCCCGCCTTGACTTTTCTGTTTAATGGCAAAACAGATTTTTTTTTTTTTCATGTCATTTTCGATTTCTCTTTTTTAATTTCGTCTCTAGTCTTTTATTTTTTTCGCAATTTCGTTATATTTTTTTATTTTTTAATTTCAATTATTTCACACTTTCGATTTTAATTTTTTTTTAATTTCCTTATATTTTAAACCGTTTTCAATTTTGGTCCCGACTTACTATTTTGCCTTATAATTAACAGAAAATACTGACTTGGTAAAAATAATGCTGATGTAGCCGGTGACCAATCTACATTGATAAAAGTGGGGCATGATGCTCCCATCGCAATTTTAATTATTTTTAATAATTATATAAAAGTATAGATTTTTTACCCCAAAATTTTATTAGTTTCACCAAGTATTACCTATAAACTAGTTTTTAACCCATGCGATCTACAACATTTTACATTTATAAATTGTTAAAAAATTGATAAAATAATATATTATAAAATTGAATTGAATTATAATATATTAATTTTGTAATTTATCCTAAAAATAATTTAGCAAGCTTAATTTTTTTTAAGATAAATATGTTTTTTAAGATAAATAATTTACCAAAATGGTACATTTATATGTATGTATTATAACTTAGAATAATTTTAATTGAGCGTATCAATAGTACTTATGTAGTAATAAAATTATTACCCATGTAAGTATACCTTTGTTATCACTTATGTAATATATGAATTTGGTATTACCTAATCATAATAACAATAATAATAATAATAAAACTATTCTATGATTAATTTCTTTTGACATGGTCAATAATTATATGGTACACTAATTGTTACCCATGCAATTTTTATGTTTGCATTACCTGTGCAAGATAAATTAATCATTACATATGAAATATATGTTTGATATCATCACCTATTTAAATTGAGAGATAAGATAACCAATGAATACTTTTTTTTTTCCTTTTCATTAGAATTTTGAATTATTATCGTATTATAATCAATTAAAATCTGATAGTTAGCTAAACTTCTTAAACATTTGATTAGAGTTTCATATCCTAGTGGTGTGAATGTGAACGGTCTCATGGCTTACAATCAAGTTGTCAATTTATAAGAATAAAATAAATTTATAATAATAAAATATAGTAAATAATAAAATTAGAAAGAAGCGAAGAATAAAAGCTCAATCAAGACATTTTTTGAAAGTACAATGTTAATTAAAAATTAATTTCATTAATTAATTTATTTATCCATGATACTTATTTTGACCATTTTGTTACGTCAAATCTTCCAATGTTTTGAATATATATTAATTATTTATTTACTTTGGATATCTGTGCTAATTAGTATGGTTATAATAGGTTCTATCAATTATTTATTTGCACGTTTTATGACATCGAAGCACAAATACAAAACTTCTATTTTTAGATTGAAAATGTGTATATAGATTTGAGGTTGTTGTTTTAATAATAGATAAAACATTATAAAATACCAGATTTTTATGAGTTGATATTTGGAATAATTAAAATTGAGAATGAAATTACTTTTCAAATTTAATGTAAATCAATTGTATTTGGTTTATTAGATATTATGCCTACTGGTGTATATAGAATGGGTATCGTGATAAGAGATTTACCTAAGTTTTCACTTTGAATAAATAAATTATCATATACATTTATTATGATAGATGTCAAATAAATATGCATTGATTTGAAATGATTTTGAATTCAAAATATGAATTTTATAGCTGATTATATAAGTCATAAATATATTTATATGTTTAATAAGTAAGAATAAATTTAAAAAATAATTAATAGAAATTAAATTAAAAATCAGAATTGTTAGAAAAAATAAATGACATAATATTATTCAATTATTCAGATTCATAGATATTGTATAAATTAATTTAGAATGAAATAATATATATCATTGAGATCTCAATTATATATAAATTAAGATTAAAATTATATATTAATTGAGATTTGGATTATATATTTGGATTTAATTATTTATATTGCATTGAATGAAATGATTTTTTTTTAACTAAGTTAAATATTTTTGTTTTGAAATTTTGGGTGGTAAAATGAGTTAAGGATGAATTGTCATGTGGCATTTTTCTTATTTGGATAAACTCTCTTTTATATAAATATATAGATAAAATAAAATAATAAGGTACAATATGATCCATTCATTTTTATATTGATGTATAATTTTTGTCTTCACTATTAAGATTTTCTGGATCTAAAACTAAATGTGGCACGCATGTGAATTGTGCTATGTCAATCAACATCTTTCGTTAGTTACGTTATGAAATAATAACTTGGGACCAAATTGATAACAATTTGAAATATAAAAAGCCAAATTGAGAAAAATAAAATATAAGAGATCAAATTAAGTATATGTGAGGGGAAAAAACTATTTTGATTTTTGTAATGGTATGCAATATAATTTGGATAATCAAGAATTTTGATAAGAAAGAAAAGGGAAGATATATTTTTTATTTTTAAATTGAGAAAATTTTATAACTTTCATAAAATGTAAAATGAGATAATAGAGACATCTCATGACATTCTGTTTTTTTTTTTCCTTAAAAAAAAGAGTATATGATAGTGATAATGTAATAAATTTTTACGTCACCCATCATATTCTTCTATTTAATCACATGGCAATACATGATAAATGACAAGGCAAATGTTTTTTATTGTTAATATATCAAAATTTAGTTTAAAAAAAATTCAATACACCGTATGAGATTTTGAGAAATTGGAAGAAGAAAAAAATATACAACGGTATCATTACTATTTACCTTCTTAGACGCATGTCACATGAATGTAGAATTCTAAATAGAAAAAAAAAATATCACACAAACCAATTCCTCACTAGCACAAACAGCTACACCAGCTATTAGATAATACTTTTAATTGTACCAAAAATTAAAGATAATAATTTTAATATCAAAGTAGCTTCTTGAATGATTCAAATGCAACCACTGTAGAGTCTATTTTTTGATGAAAGTTATCAAGCCGATTAGCAAACTAAAGCACTCGAATAAACTTTTCCGTAACTTTTAATCTTTGAAACATCAATAAGACTAAACAAAGGAAATAAACTGCAAGAAAAGTGAGGGCAAATATGAACATCCCTCAAAGGCATCATGTAATTGTTACTTGACCTATAATCATCCCCCTTCATTTAGGATGGAAATCAAAATACCTTCACTTTTGATTGCAAAACTAACTAGGTGCGTCCATGTGAATTCCCATAACGTGCACTTATGACTTTTAACAATGTAACACTAGAATATCACATCTGGGCGGCGGATTCTATGGTGGGGAAAATTGAGTTTGGGACCACATGGTTTTGAAATCTCAATCACAAAAAAATTCATCCAATGACTGAGATTGAAAGCAAGTTATGGTGTGTAAAATGATACATATTTCCCAAAAAATTTTGGTATTTAGGATCTGAACCTTTTACTTAATCTTTCATTTTATTTTTTTTTTACTAAATACCCAAACTCATCCCTCAGGTTTGTATCAGGGGACAAATTAGTTCATCAGGTTTTGAAAATCTCAAATTAGTCCCTCAGGTTTTAAAAGGGGACAAAATGATCTCTCTATACACTGTACGAAAACTGTACGGATGACTAATTTATCCCTTTTTTTAAACATGAGGGATTAATTTGAGATTTTCAAAACTTGAGGGACTAATTTGTCCCTCAATATAAACTTGAGGGATGAGTTTGGGTATTTAGGTTTTTTTTTTTTTTTTTCGTTTAGGTGACACAAGGAATTTGAGCATTAAATTTTTTAACTGAATTTATTAACATTGTTAACAAACTTCATTAAGTTAAATTTATTCGTGATAATTTTTAACAATTGCAGATGAGGGAAGAGATGAATGATTGCTCCATTGTTTTGTCACTCACCCCCACTCTTCACAGATCTAGGACCGAATTGTGTTGGCGTCCTTTAAACCATTCATCGACGACACCATTTACCAGAGGAGATGGAAGAGAGCCAGTGGTCCACGACGGCCTCGAGGCTAAATGGATAAGAAGAAAGTTTGGACAAAGGTGCAAGATCTGGCACGGCAAAGGATCGCAATGGTGACGAGGTAATTCACGACGATGGTGGAGCGAGGAAGCTTTACCTAAGTGGTTCGCAGCAGTGGTGTGACTGTAAGGAGCGGAGAAGATGACCTCAAAGGCTCTGGTGGCAGGTGGTGGCTTCACGATTGCTGCACTTGATGGTGGTTTCGCGGTTGCTGCACTTGGTGGTGGTGGTGGCGGCACTTCGATTTTGGCTGTGTTTGGTCTAAGAATATGGTTTGAGGATATCTTTTGATGGGGTTTTACGTTGATTTTTTAATTTGTGGCTGTGAAGTGTTGGCTTGCTTGGTAAGATGAAGATAGCAATAATGGCCATCGAGGATGAAGGATGACAGTGGTTACATTGTGTCTTAGTGAAGTTTAAAATTTATGTTTGTGCCCCACATTAAACTTTTTCCAATTTACAGAAACACCCCTCTTCATAAGTGTATTTTCAGTTATTATGTGACCTCAAGCTCACCATAAAATCCGCCTCTATATGCTATGAAACATCAAGGAACAACTTTCAATTTTTATTTTCTGTTTCAATTAGTTTTTATTTTCAGAATTTTATAAAAAAAAATAATGAAAACTACAAAAATCTAATTTTTTATTTTTATTTTTATTTTCCATTATTTCATTTGAAAAATTCTAAAAATAAGAAACAAAAAAATTAAAATTCAAAGCTATTTTTTAAAAATAAGAGACGAAAAATGAATACTATAAATTATTTTCTAAAATCAAATGGGAAATACACCTTTAAGGTGCCAGAAACAGCACATGCATTGCTTTTATTGGTAAAATTTTAGAAACCACTGATCCAACAATCTAATTTTAAGAAAACTGCACTGCCTTATCCTGCGCTATACTCAATAAGCACCATGCCTCACATTACTGATATATTACAACCGAATGTATTTACCTAAGAAGCAAAATTGGACCTCATTAATTCTGGCAATAACACTAGTCTCATAGAACCTGAGAACAGTACTGAGGACGATCAATACAAGCTTTCCATGCCTATATATTGCCTTGCCATGAACGACAAAAATAATTATCATTTTGCAGAAACCCCCTCTCACAGTAGTAATTGCAACAAGAAATGAATAGGTTCACCATCATCGTGATTCTCGGGTGTTCTGCGGTCGAAGATAAATTTACTCTAGCCCTCGCATACTTTGTACTCAGTCATATATCTACTGGAATAGTTTCCTCAACCTTCCTGCAGCTGAAGATGCCATTTTGTTGGTTGGCTCAAGTACTAGGGCACGTTCAAAATCTACAAAGCAAAATGATTCACCTATGATTTGGGAAATTCCAAAATTTTCATATGAAAATGCTGCAAACAATAATAAACAAACATGAACCTTAATGCCAGATCAGTTTTACATTATAGCCCCAATTTCATTGCAATTAACTTGAACTATCCAGAGTTTGGATAATCCAAGAGTTCTTAAGCAAAACATAATGCTTGAACCCTCATCTCAAAATAAAAGACAAATTTACAATACTATACTTTGAAAGAGTTCAAACTTCACAAAAAGTAGAATCTAGCTAAATATATGTATTGGGACTTGAAAGTTATACTTAAAGACAGTTTTATTAAGAATCAAATGTGCATCACTTTACGAAAAAAGAAACCACAAGTTTACTAATATTAGATATAAAACCATCTGCGTCGCAAACTATCAGCCTAAGCTTTTAGGAGAGATAGTGTTAGAAACAAGTTACCTAAGGTGCTGAAAGTTTATAACAGAAAAATATATATATAGGGGTAGCATAGGGATTGGGGGGGCTGAATGACTCAGCAACTGTAGCTAGTGCTAGTGGGCCCTCACTGAGGCCAGAGGCTTAACGGTTGTTTGGAGAGGGTGAGGTGTGTGCAAGTGAGGAGTGCATCTCGTGTCTGATATGGGAAAGGGAGTATCTGTTCCCTTTTTTTTTTTTGTGGTGGGGGGCAGGCATGTTAAGGAGACAGTCAGTTATTCTGTTTTAGGCTTTGGAGTGAGTGAGCTACTCAATGCTCAGCTCCTTCTCTTGTATTTGCTTTCTGCTACATCTATTTCATTCACAGAAATATATACACCCAGTATATTCCCCTGCATTTCTGCCCTTTTATCTGTTGTGTTCTTATTAGATAGTTTATAACATCAATGACCAAGTGGCAAGTGGTTTGAGGTTCAATCCTTGTCATCCCCCATTATGATAAATTATTCATACTTCCAGCCCACAAAATAGTATGTGTGAGGGGACGAGTTTAGATACAAAATTATTCATATGTCTCTACCCATCAGTTTAAGCTTTTGAAAGAAATGGTTCATCGCAATCAAGAATCAATCTGCCCATCACTTTATAGAAAAGGGAAACCACTTGTGTGGTTAATGGGTTCATTTTTGGGTAAACAATACTACAGATCGGCCATCATCTCTAATTCTGCAATGTATTTTCAAATGATAAGATGCAACAAATGTCAACTGGATGAAAGATCTTACCATCAATTGCTTCCTTATAGGAGCCTAGCATCTCTCTTGCTCTACCTCTTCGAAAATATGCTTTCACATTCTGAGTAAAAAACAAACACGAGGAAAATCAGTGTAAATTAAAGGCTGCAGGCTGCACAGCTATCACATCCAAGGAAATAAAATATAAGCAGGAATCTGAACCAGAACAAGTTGAGCTTCACACAAAGTAGACATGCATTTAAATAAAACAATTTTAGTATGCTAACCAATTGTAATTCAATTATTAAGCCTTGATTCTCATTACCCATAGATATTTGGACTTTGGAGTAAAATCAAGATTTTGTTATAGTCTACATGACAAGAAAACCAATCACCACAGAACACTTTAAAACTACCCTAGTTCAGGGTTATCTAAAGACTTGTCACCTTTTTGTCAAGGTTAATTGCTTTTGTACAATCTGCCTCAGCTTGGAGGAAACTGCATGAACACAGAAAAACATGAAGATGTTTTCAAGATAACTTTTGACGAGCAAACTGCCAAAAATGATACACTACCTCCCAAGTTCTAGATATGCTTGGGCCCTGTTACTGTAGTATGTTGCATTGTTGCTGCTTAGTTTGATTGCTTCCGTATAAAATCCAATGGCTTTCTGCCACTGCTTGTCTTTGTAGGCTTGATTTCCCTGAATCATTTAGTGAAAAACCCAAAAATGATAAAGAATTAAGGAAAAGATAGCTTGTGGGTAAATGAATGTTGTGAAAAATAATATTAAAATTATACATCACCATCAAAATGAAATATACATGTCAACCATGAAGATATAAAAGAAATATAACATGATGCATAAACCTTAAGAATTTGCATAAATGTTAATGGATTCAAATGAAGGAGAAGGATGGTTTATGACCACTGAGTTTTAAACATAACTGATGATGAAGTATACTGAGTCAGTTATATTGCACAAATACAACCAAATGCATAATGTTTAGACAGCAATACCTTCTCTTTGGCACTTTCAGCAGATTTTTCCCAACTGACAACATTTTTTGATGATTTACTTTTGGAAGCAATATCGACCTGCTCTTGGAGGGTTGAATACATGGTCTGTAGTGTGTCCAGTAGAAAGCGATCACCACCATGCCGGGCTATCAAGGACACTGAAACAGGACACTTGTCATAAAATCCTAATGGGATTGTCACCTGAAAGGAAAATAAGCATAATATGGATGAAACAATCATGAGGTTGTGATTCTATCACTGAAAAAAAAAACCAAAGAGCCTAATCCAAAAGGCTATATAAAAAGGGTGATCCAGTACACAAGGCTCCCACCTGATGGGGTTTGGGGAAAGTGGATAACAAAAACCAAACAGCCTAATCCAAAATGCTATGTGTGTGTGTGTGTGTGTGTGTGCGCGATTCATTGAGTTTTTTTATTGAGCTCAATGGCAATGGCATTGATTCATCTGAACTGTTGACCCCTAAGGCTTGGTGGTTGTTGTATAAAGAAAAGAAAAGAAACGAACCAGATATCCAAGTTTCAAGTGAGGGAGAGAATTGTACCTGACAGCAACCTGACATGCTAGCAATATTTAGCAAAGTAAATGCACGGCTACCATAGTCCTCTGACAAGATCTCCTTGCCACCCAACTTTGGAGGAGGATCAGCAACAGTAGGGATCACCAATATTCCTTCATCCTTGAAAGCATAATACAATATTGACCTTAGTACACTAAATTTTTCTTGATCAGGATATACTTCTTTATAGAAACACAAATTTGTGCCTCACATGCAAAGTGTGATAACTAGAGAATCATAAGAGTATCTTGTTTAGATTTCCATCGGGTCATAAAATGTATCTTGCAATGTTAAGATCTCCAGGATGCTCTTTCATAAGGAAGGATCAATTGGATGCACTACGAGTATGTTTTCAGGAAGTCGTGTGGAAAGATATTCTTCTCATTTGCGGTGATGAATTGATGATAAACCATAAGTCTGTTAAAATTCAGTACATCTTTTAATGCTTTAAATATCACTACACTCTCTTTCTCCATGAATATACTCTTCTTTAAGTAAAGAAGGGAGAACAAGGAAAAAGACAATATGTCATTAAACTGCATGTGGTAGCAGTTTTATTGTACCATAAGACACTGCAGGATAATAAAATTTTAAGGTAAAATGCTTTAGAAGATACAAGCCATTATACAAATGAGAAAGCATGAAGATTGATTTGAACAGAAAAATTTATGAGAAGTAAGAATAAGATGCATAGTGGTGTAAAATCATTACCTTCAAAAGAGAATTGACTGCAGCACGCATCTCACTTCTAACAGATTTCCAATTTTCAATCTCTACATCAGAGACCTCAAACTTTTCATACAAATCTGCAGAAACAGCCGGGTGAAGGTTGGGCTTTACTATGTTTATCCACTCCCCGTGCATAAGTCTAAATTCATGTCTGTACAAATAGGATGATAAAATAATCATTCTATATTATTAAAATATCTGCACATAAGAGCCAAGTCAAACTGAAATTTGAAAAGAGAAGCTATGACAAGATGGTTAGCTGTGAGTAGAATGAACATAATTGCTCAACTGTTCAAGGAAAAACATATCCGAAAGAGGCCCAACTGATAAGAGAAAATTCAAATGACAATTGAAAATTTGAAATTAATTCAAGCATAAAATTTACCTAGCCACATATAAATAGTTTGAAAAATTATGTGAAACCCAAAATTTGTGAGAAGCAGGGAAAAAAAAATGAAGAATGCACTACACTCTTCCTCATACAAAGTATGCCAGAAGATCACATATTATAGCATTTCCATATCATAAAGAAATGGACCAACCTTTGTAGAAATTGCATAACATTTGTAAGTGATTTTAATGAAGGAACTTTAAGTTCATCATTTCTCTTCAGGCTGGGGAGCTCTTTCAAAGCAGGAAGTTTAGAACTTAAATACTCCTCAAGATTTATATGCTTCAATACTTGCCCTGATGACAATAGGGGTTTAGAAACCAAACAAATAATGAAGTGTAATTTCATGTACAAAGGAAAAAGAAACTGAAAGACACAAAAAGGGAGGCCAAGAGATGTTAACAATGACCACAAGATGACGTCTAATTGAAAAGAAGCACACAGCAAATGAACATACTTCCAAAAAGCTTCTCAGTGGCTTTGATCACCACCTGAGAACTCCTATCAAGAGGAACTTTTAGATGTTGAAAACAATCATCAGCTATAATTATTTGCCGTGGACTGCATTGAATTGCAAACGACGCTTGCAAAAGTATATGCCCAACACGTCGCAAAATATTAGGATCCTTTGCAAACCAACCTGCAAAAGGCATTTCAGTGTTAAAAAGTGCTTCAACAAATGCATTAGATGACAAAATATTAGCTTCCACGAACAAAAATCATGACAATTAGGCTAGATAGGCTAAAGTAGGGGCAAAGTAACCTCATTGGGATTCAATCCTGGCGTTAAGCAGCCCCTAGAGGGACTTGGTACCACTTGAGCTAAGGCTCTTGTGCTTGATCTTTTAGATGATAGAAACATACCGGTAAATTGAAAAAAAACAACAAAAAGTAAATAAAGAAAAGAATCAATATATGAATGACCCATACCAACAGTGTCCAGGCTTTTTGAAACAGGTATAATTCCAATATGAGAGACAGTCCCATACGAAGGTCGAAATCCTAAAATGCCACAAAATCCAGCTGGTACTCTCACCCCTCCAACAGTATCAACACCTGTTGTACATGATAGTGGAATGTGTAACGGTATCAGAAACAGGTTCACATATCAGCATACGATGCATGGGTGGCATTAAACCAAAAATAATAAATTACAAAAAGCAAACTAGCTGCTTCAGAGTTGAACAATATTTTCTCAGTGATAAAATAAAAATATATATATAAATGAAAATCCATGATTTCCAAGTTAATACTATGCCTTCATTAATGACTTGATCCTCATTCCTCACAACGGTCAAAACATGGGTGTTTCACTGATGCATGACAAATTGCTGGCTGACCATGACCATAATGTATCCAACTAATGAGTCACTTGTTCTTGATTAAAGATTGATAAATGTCAGAGACAGGTAGGCACCAAGCCTGTAACTAGATACACTCTTGTTGGGAATAAGCTCATCGCTCACCCCCAAAGCAGAAACAATTCATATTGCATCCAACCAACCAACCATACATTAGATCTCCCATAGTTCAAATTCAATGATGTATTGCATTGCTGATGAGGAGAAAAAAAATAGGCCAGATTGATGTAGACATCAATTCTATTATTGTAGTGTAGATTATTTATTCTACAGCTCAACAAATTTCAGTATCCACTAGTTACAAGAAAGCAGACTTTACTGAAAAAAACCTATGGAACCATATCCAACTGATGAACGTCTCACACACACACACACACACACACACACACAACACTATGCGCGCGCACGCACACACACACTATGCTCATGCTCTTTTCTTATCAATATATTACACACACACACACACACACACACACTCTATGCGCATGCTCTTTTCTTATCAATATATTGTCATCCAGACATCCAGAAGGGAAACTGAAACAAACGGTAGTAACAAAACAGCAAATAACAACTAGGTAGTAACAAAACAGCAAATAACAACTAGGATAAGCTACTGAAAAGATATCAAGAAACTCACCCAGTGCAAAATCAACCAAATTGGCAGCAACAGCCACAGCAGCACCGCTAGAGGAGCCGCCTGGTACTCGAGCAGGCACAGCAGGGTTTGTTGGCATTCCATAGTGCTTATTTTCACCACTGATACTGAAAATACAGAATGCGTAAAGAAAAATATTATTTGAACTTGTGAACCCTTTGTGAAGAAAAATAATTGGAAGAAAATATATTCATTCTAAACCTTACATAAACTGGTGCATATCATTTACAAATTACAATCCTCCACTACACCACCCAGATATGCAGTTATCAGATTGCCTGTATTGAAAAAGAGTTAAAAAAATAATGGAATATGAAACCAACCCATAAGCTAGTTCATCCACGACAGTAGTCCCAATGCAGGTTGCACCTCCTTCAACAAGTGCAGATACCACAGGAGATGTCTGAGAAGCAGCTTCGTGCGTCCTAGCCCACTCTGGATGCCCAAACGTGGCAACATGTCCATCTATGTCAAATCTAGCAACCATCATGACAACAATTTTATTCATCATTTAATTGCAAAAAAATTGAGGCCACTACGCACACTACAGCTTTCAATAACCATTGTAAATAAGCAGATAAATGCATACATGACCCTACTTGATCCTGTAACGTTACACAATAACAAGAGAATATCATGTTCCAAGAGAAAAAAAAAAAAGCACAAATTTTGTTATAGTAGGACTACCATTATTTAGAGTGCGTCTGGATCAATTTTTTTTCCCTCTCGCAATCACTTTTTTTATTAAAAAAAATAAACATTCAGCTATTTTTTAATTATATATAAAATGTAAGTTTCATAAGCACTTTCTTTTAAAATGTGAAACAAAGGGACCCTTCCATTAATCTAACAGTTTTATTTTTGTGTCTTTCTCTCTCACAAGTCACAACATAACAAGTTAGTAATAAACCAAAGTTTGCAATCAAAACACGATATAACCAATCCGATTCCACCAACATAAATAAAATAGACGGGGGATTAAAGCATACGGAGGTATATATTGCATGTTGTGTTATGCAATTAAAATATCCAATTAATCCAAACTTGTTCTTTTTTTATAAGGGAAAAAAAAGATTTAAAATAACAAAAGCACCCCAAAAAAAGAAAAAGAAAAAGCCTTAGGTATTGAAAACAGCAATGACCCATGAAGGAAAAGGAGAAAAAGGAAAGAACTTTGAGGAGAGAAGAGAGAAAGGAAGAGAGGGTGAGGATGCTTACAGGTCAGAGAGGGCGAAAGTGAGGGAAGAGAGAGGGTGAGGCGCTTTGGGTGGAAGAGGCTGAGGAGGAGGGAGAAGCTGAAGCTGAAGCTTGTTGATGAAAGCGCCAAAGTCGTGTTTGATGCTCTTCCTCTTGTTGTTATTGCTCAGCTTTCTGGTGATCAGAAAGATTCCAGCCAGACCAAGTCCAACTATAACCCATACATGGTTGGGGGCTTGATGAGACCCCATAGCTTCTGCCTGCTCCCACCACACTCACTCACTCACTCACTCACAAATCCCACCAACTAGAGAGAGAGAGGTTGAGAAGAGTGAAATCTAGAGGGTAGAGCTGAAGCGCCAATGGGGAAAACCGAGAAGGAGAAGAAGAAGAAGAAGAATGGGATAGCACGCAATCACCCAGCTTGGCTATGGCTATATTCACTCTCTCACGAGTTAACTGCCCTATTTTTTAATTAACAACTATCTTTTAATTATTATTATTACTGTTACTAGGTTTTTTCGGGGTTAATTAGGGTCACGGTATTTGTATTACTGCGTCTTTTGACAATTTTCAAACACTGGATCAATCAAAATCTATGATCAACAATAATGAGTGATTATTTTACGTAAAAAATTTTACATTCTAATGGCTCTTTAAGCATAAGTTTTCTTGATTTAATGTGTCATTTCCTCTAAAAAAAAAATGAAAAAATGCAACTAATCACTTGTTATAGTTATACTATGAATTGTGAGGAGAGTCCAAATCCAAATGCATTGAGGTATACAAGGTGGAAGATAATCAAGCTAAACTCAGTTTGTTAAAACTTTAGCTCAAACTAAGTAATTGCTGCTGACCAGACTTTTGAAAATAGATTAAAGAGGTAAATCAGAACTTTAATCTCTAGATTCGTAAGCTTGTAAGGAAATGGTGAGAAAATGGTAAAGTTGAAAACTTCCTTCTATGTGGCTTGAGCAGAGAAGAGGAAATGTCAGCCCTTGGAGATAGTGATGGATGAACGGAAGCCTTTCCTCTTCCCTCTGTACTAGGACGCTGTCTCAGTGCCTCTCTTTTTTGGTGATCTCACTACGTTTCCAAATCGAGGGCGTCTTTCTGGTCGCCCTTTACTGTTGTGGGTGTCACTAAGAGGGGGTGGTGTTGTGTTACAAGTTATGGTGTTCTTGTTGCTATGTGTGTATGTGTGTCTCATTGGTCCGTGAGAGAGGGAAAGCTGTTGGGAGAAGGAGTGCTCTTGGGTTCATTGGTCAATGTTGGGAGAAAAAGGAACTCTATGTATATCAATTATAGCGGGTTGTGCTATTGTTGTTGTGTATGGAGAGGGGAGTGCTCTTGGGGGCTTGGCCTTTCTCTTAGAAAATGGAGTTTGGGGAGCACAAAAGAAAGGGAGTTCCAACACATTGCCAACCGTTGACAGAAACAGTGACGTGAACAGTACGGGAAAAGACATGAAAAAGGTGACATTTGTACATTAAGACAAGACTTGGACTTTTGATTAGATAGGCTAGCCTAGCTTTTGGTTTGGGGCTATGGAGAGCTCCAAAAAGGTTTCAGCTAGATGGGTTACTTTATTTGGGTTGTTCTGTAACTATTATAAACCAGGTTGGGTTTATTACTAAGAATGGATTGTAATGGTTGCAGTTCTCTCTTTTTCTCTAGACACGGCATCCTTACTGGTGGACTGGAAGAAAGGCTTCTTCATATCTCTTTAGATTGTTCCTTATGGGCCCAAATTCATGACAGGGGTAACAAAACCCCAAAGCCTATCAAACCACATGTAGAGTTAGTTCCGTAGATCTTAATATCAACCGTTCAAGATTACACCATAATGGGCTTCATTCCGTGTATTCATTTACTTGAGAGGCTCATATTAAGATCTATTTTCTTTGCTACTATCATCATGTTTAATTTTCCTTTAATCGTGTTTTAAACTAATTCATAAAAAAGGATAAAGAACAATAGCCCCTTTGCACAATAGAAGGTGTAGCTTCTTCTTATTGTGCATATTCCATGTGTAGCCTTCTGACACAAGATATCTTTATTCTCTGAGCGTCTTTTTCCAAGCAGAGTTATCATAGTTTTTGGAACATGTGAGAAGACTCCATGTATTTGTTTATGTTTCTAGACTTTGACAAGAAAATTTTCATCCTTTTGCTCGCCTTTGATGGTGAATTCAAAACATTCAACTTTTCTTTATATCTTGGTTGTCGTTGTATTCCTCAATATCATTTAAGTATCCTTTCAAGGCCTTCCTTGTTTTGCTGCTGTCTAGGCGTCCTTGACCTCGACCATTCTTGCAGGCTTGTGATGCCCATCTATGTTGAATATCTATTTTACGCTTCAACTTTGCCCCAGGACGTGGGAACTTGTATCATTTTCCCCTTGTATGCCTTTTTGTTTCCTATCCCTGCAGAAGAACTTCTTGTGACTTTTCTATATGCATTGTTTCATTTTTCCATGCACCTTTAAGAATGTCATATGATCCTTCTCGTACATCTTTTGCGTCTTTATGATACCATTGCACATGGTTTTCCTTTGTGCACATTTCTTTGCATCCCAGAGATTACACAAGGTCCTTGTACATTTTTCATGACATTTTTTTGCATTTGATCTCTCCTTGTGCATATTTCTTTGTACCCTAGAGATTACACAAGGTTCTTGTACATTTTTCATGATATTTTCTTACACTTAGTCTCTCCTTGTGCACTTTTTTTTTTTTGGCACCCTAGAGACTTCACATAATCCTTATGCAAAGGGAAAGTCAACCCATAAGGATGCTAGAGGGAGGCACATAGCATGCTAGAGAGGGGAAAGACTCCTTCCTTTGCAAAGTCTATGGTGAAAAGACAAAACTTACTCGGAGCCCCTTGAGTGGAATACCTCTTTAACCATGGCATTGGAGACGCCCGCCTCATCGAACCTTATCATTTCTTTGAAGTAGCTATTGGCTTTACCTACATCAAAGGCCTTAATTGGAAGAGTCCTGGCTGACAAGGCATCTTTTGTCTTTTGTTGTACTTCAAACAATGGCTCTTTGAGCCCCTTTAACTTGTTTCAATTTACCTGCTTGTTTACACCATTATTTTTACTTTGCACACCTCCTTTTTTCCTTAGTTAAGTTGTGCACTATTTTGCTTTACCCATATGGGCTTCTTGCAAATGTATGGTGTCTTCTAACTTCTTGTGTAGTACATTCCCTACTTGTGAATTCTTATACAACCATGCTCAATGCATATTACTTTGCACCTCTATGTGATCTATGCCATTGTGCTCATTACTCCACACCCTTGCACTATCATCGCCCTTATACGTAGTACTTTGCATTTCAGGACGCTGTATCTTTGAGGGGATACCATGAATCAATACTACCTTCTCATCTTATGGATACTGAGAATGTTTTCCTTTTTTTTTTTTGTTTTGAAAAGGTCATGCAGTGTTCATGTAGTAAGATCATAGCCTTATCTCATCCTTCTCCCCCCCTTTTTTTTTACATATAGTACATGATTTAGGGGAAATTGTGCATGTGGTCCTGCTTCCGTGGATGCCATATACCCTCAAAAATAGATTCATGGATCTTGTTACTTGTGCACCGTTTAGAACTTTGCATGGTTTTTGTTCTTGTGCACATTGCTTTGCACCTTGAGGACCATAATTTGTTTATCCTTCATGCTCCATTTCTAGCACTTTTTGAAAGGTATGGTTCATATGCACATTACTTTACATCTTATAACCATAATTTGTTTTATCCTTTATGCTCCGTTCCTAGCACCTTTTGAACGGTATGGTTCATATGCACATTAACTTTGCATCTTGTAACCATAATTTGTTTTATCCTTCGTGCTCCATTCATAGCTCCTTTGAAGGAAGGGGACCATGTGAATACGCCCTTTAGGTCCCATGCCCCTAGACCATTAGCACTTTTGTATTTCATATGTTAAGACATATCACCATGCCTCATTTGACTAATTTCTTAGTCCCAAATTGCCAAACTAGAGGTTACTAGTATCACAGGACAAAAATGCATTAAGTGTGTTTTAAAGTCATCCCTTGTATGCTGGATGCCCTTAAATAGCAAGACACTTAAGCAGCGATGTCCTTGTGCACATCCCTTTGCACCTTGTGGACCCATTCATAGCTTGGTCTTTCATACTTGTTTCTTAGCACTTTTGAAGGGTATGGTCCTTGTGCACATTACTTTGCACTTTGTTGACCTACCCTAAATTTTGTCATCCGTTCTTAATTCTAGGCATTTAAGCAGGGTCTAGGGCCACGTGAATACACCCTTGGTGTCCTTTGCCTTTGGACTTAGAGTATTTTGGTATTTCACATGTTAGAGCCCCTATTGACCTTAGGACCTTAGGTATTGGGTCATTTTTCACATTTGGGGAGGTATAGGCAAGTTTTGTGATGGCATTATGATCTTGCACCACCTTTTTCTCTTATATTATGATTCAAAAAACACAAATGTTTTTTTTAACAGGAGCCCCTTTTGGGATACGCATAATCAAATCATTTAACAACATTGTTTGCACTATTCATGGCAAATACTTTAGTGTCATCTGTCCTAATGTTGGGCTTCTAATATATAATCAGTAAGAAACATGTCTTTGAGTACTATGATCATAATATGTCATCAAGTTCTAACCATTTCATCAATCACATCTTAACGTTTCTTTATAGCACAGCGCATGATTCATAGCTGAAATGCAGAATTCAAAAATGCAATCATCATTATCAAATAAACTCACTTAATTAGGCTTATCATTTCTTCATACATTTAATGCTAAACGGGACCTATATTTTTTTTTTTCGGTTTCTAGGTTCAACAGAAGCGATGTCTATTAGGATGGATATCAATTTTGTCATGACTTATTCCCCTATCCTATCCATTTATGTCTTTTTTTCTCTTTTAGCTATATCATGACTCATAACTATGTCCAGTTAGCATTTTGATGGATTATCAGATCTTGCTTTCCTGAGGCATGCCATACTACTCATGTACCCTCATAAATATAATAAGTTATATGTCAAGGGCATCATAGCAGCATATATTCATAAATAAATGCATATATGACATTAAACACTGTATTTTCAACATACTTGATTCTATGGATATAAATAAAACATTAAACATTATATCTCTAACATACTTGGGATTCATTAGGTTCATGAATATCCTTGCCTTTGGATTCATTTATGTAAGTTCCTTTAGTCTTCTTTTCCTCCTCGACATGATTTGCATGATGCCTGAGTTTCATTTTTAGTTTTGCATTTTGAGCCCTGCTCCTGCAACCTTTGATAAAGGCCAAGCCACTCTTGTTCGCATGCTGCCTTGAGCACTTATTTAGCTTTGATTCCCCTTTTGGCGTGTATCTCTTTACTCTTTTCTTCCGAGGTATTCCAAACCTTTGGGCCAGCATGTATTTATGGACGCCTTAATGTAGGACCCATTGTCCTTAGAGGGCATGCCACTTGTAATTTCTAAAAAAGGGATGCCCTTTCTACAATCTAGTATATTATTCCAATTCATTTAGCATTTTTATACATTATCTATTGCTTCTACCATAGCATCTGCCATTTTCAGTACACATTCTTTTACTCCTATCACCGTTTTCTTCACTCTTATCATATTGTTCTTCATTTTTCTGATCAACATGAAATCCTTTGTTCTTATTATCACATTTTTCACTTTCTAGCATGTTGTGTAGCATTTTTCATCTTCTGTCACTTTTCATTGTACCGTGCAGCGTCCTTCGTTCTTGCCATAACAATTGTTATTGTCCAACACATACAACATTCTTTCTTCTTGTCATAATCTGATATATATAAAACAAAAAATAACGTCTATTATTTTAGTCTTGGCATCATACTTCTGTGTTAAATGTTTGCAGTAAAGCCTTGCCTTTGGTGTCAATGATAAGGTTCATGTTTCCTTAAACAAAATTAGTTATGCAATGTATACATGGCAAGAATGCTTGCAAGGAAAAGTGTAAAATTAGCAGTAATTAGGAGATTGTTAAGCCAAAACAATCAAGTGCTTGTTATTTGAGACAGAGAAAAAGAAACATGTGACACTAAAATCAAGATCAAGCTTGGGTTCATGAGCGTAACTCCTCTTCCCCCTCTTTTTCATTTTTTTTTTTTAAAAAAACAAGCACATGCATGTGTTGGGGCACTACATGAGTTGCAATTATGTATTCAACCTTATCAAATATACATCGAAACATGGTCATACAGTAATAACATGAGCAAGATTGAAAAAGAAGCAATGTGTCCAAGGATTCACGTGAAGCATATTTCTTCATGAAATGCTAACAAAGCTAGAGATGGAACAAAGGAAATACAAATGGCATATCATGTATAAGAAGAATTTGGTTCCACAAGACGTGCATTGTGACTAGATTATGGGTCATATTCAACTTAAAATACATTCAACTTCTGTGACATGTTCATATTGGTGTCTATAAGCTACCTCACATCTAACATCCACATTAAAATTTATCAAAATGGTGCAATCTCAAATAGACCCATGTTACAATACACGTAGGACAATCTTTAGCATAATTATTCTATGAAACAAGAAACCATTTTGATGATCGCTCCTTGCAAGCTTTTGTTTCATGCGAATTAATTTTACTCCTTACTAGCTAAACAGGAATAAAGCATGTTTGTGCTTATGTTATTCATTTTGCATATAACATGAATAACAAACAAAGCAAGGTCTTATAGAGATTCCATAAATGCCCTCGGGCGTCATTCTTCTTCATTTTAGCTATGAAAATATTATGATATCTATAATGAAAAACATTATTGTGCCTTAAAATAACTTTACTAGCATCTCCATAAATAATTATGCATGTTTGTATGTGGAAAGTAAACATATAATCTATCATAATGGACATATAACTCATAATTGTGCACATGAGGTCTTGTTCTAAACAAACCATACATGTAAAACATGATAAATTCCTTTCTCTCATTATCATTGAGCCTTTCCATACTAACTATTTACTTGCCATTTTCATCATATGCTAGATTTATTTGTTGGAAAACATTTCGAACATGGAAACATTAGGAACATGAATAGTTGTTTGGGTAAAGCATACTTTGTCATATATTTTCTTTAGTACAACCTTACTTTTGAAGCAACAACTACATTTCACATATTCAGAGGGAATATTACTCAGGAAAAAGCTCCAGAACTTATCAAACATGCATTCATGCCATTATACTAGTATCAAATGGTGTTTATCACGAAACTCATTCAAAATATCCACTACATGACGCAAGCCATTGAACTTGTTTTTCTCTTTATCTTTTTCTCATTGTTTTTGTGCACTTTATTTTTAGTCATATCAATAACAATGATAAAATAATATGAAATATAAACATAAACATCAAATGCAGAATATGTGATGATTAGATATCATATAAATAGGATGTAAAGTCAAAGAATTAAATCATTGGGCATCCTATTTCTTATCCTTTTCCTGTACTTAAGCAATATCAAGTATTATGTATACTTAGCTTTTGAAGACCCATTATGACAGCAATGATCTATAAGCCTTCTTGGTGACGAGCTTACTCGATAATTGACTGGGCTTGGTGCCATGAATGCACTTGTGCCCTCTTCTCTTGCCTCATTTCATGTATACCTTCATTCACGACCATCTTCAATTCATGAAAGGAGGTCTCTAGACAAATCAAAATGTCCACGACTATGCCTCCTCTATTTTTACTCCTTTTCTTGCTGAGTTGTCTTACTTTGGGTAGCTTCTTTTTTATTGTAGTGGTTGATCTTGAGTCTTGACATCTCTTGATGAGAGACGCTAGTCTTTGCTTTCATTTTTTCTTCAAGCTTTCCACATCTATGATGCGTAAACCGTTTCCTTCTAAATAAGTGCTCTCCTAATCAGCAATTTATAAAATCCCTAAGCCTTAAATCTCTCGCACTGAAAGACACTGTGAGTCATCTAGGGATTAGACAAAGTGTTCTTTAGCACATCAACTAGAAGTGCTCAGGCACTTTGGACAACTAAAAATCTCACTCCTTCATGTCTTATAATAAAAAATAGGGGCTAGATATTTTTTTAACCACCTATATCTTGACTTCCATGAAACTTATGTTAATAACAAGTTTAAAAAATAGGGGCTGGATGTTTTTTAACCACCTATAACAACTTATCTTGAGTTCCATATTTTCTTCAAGTGGAATGTGAACAAGTTTCAGTTCATAAAAACTTGCTACAATGCTTCATACTTCCAAGTAGATTACATCATAACAAAACTAAAAACATTTATAGCTTTTTTTTTATGACCCGTACAACTTACAATCTCCAATGATTAACAGGGGACCTTTTTGGGTATAGATTAACTAACATTTTTGCAACAATGGTGGATCTATTGCACATAAAATCCAAGCTTTTTGTTGAACTTGCAAAAGGTGTCTAACATCCTTTCTAGTCATTCAGGCTGTAATGGTTGCAGTTCTCTCTTTTTCTCTAGACATGGCGTCTTTATTGGCAGACTAGAAGAATGACTTCTTCACATCTCTTTGGGTTGCCCCTTATGGGCCCAAATTTATGAGCAAAAGTAACAAAACCCCAAAGTCTACCAAACCACATATAAAGTTAGTTCCCTAGATCCTAATATCAACCATTTAAGATTACACCATAATGGATTTCATCCTGTGTACCCATTTACTTGAGAGGCTCATATTAGGATCTATTTTCTTTGCCACTATTATCATGCTTAATTTTCCTTTAATTGTGTTTCAAACTGATTCATAAAAAGGATTAGAAACATTAATATTAAGTCATGCTCGAGCTTTTGAGCTAAAGCTCGTTATGAAGCAAGTCTAATATCTTGATTCAAGCTCAGTTCATCAAAAGTTGATTGAGCTTTCACACCAAAGATAATAACTAAACAAAAGGGTTTATTGAGCTCAAACTAATTCTCGAGGCTAAAGCAACTGAAGTTATTAAATCTTTTAGACTTAATAAACTAGGTTATTTAATTGTAGCAAGTTAATGTCAATAACAACAACAACAATAATAATAATAATATCTACTGAAGTAATAATAAAACATGATTTTATATATAATGAATCAAACATAATAAAACTCAAATTTAACTCATTTAATAAACCAACTCAGACCAAACTCAACTAATGAGCTCGTACGCTCGGCTTGTTGAACTATTACTAAACTGAGTTACAAATAGCTTACAAACTCTCTTGAATCACTTCGAGCTCTTCATACTATAATGTTATGCCCATGCAGATGTTAATTGAAATCTAGATCAATTCAGTTATTCACGATTCATTTGCATTAGTTGATTAGTAATCACATCAAAATCTATATTTAACTCAAATACTTTTTTAACGTATTATGATCAATACCAGTTTTAAACATCACGGGCACAGCAGATATTGCCTTATTCCCTGATATAGCTCGAGGATTTGCCTAATCTTTACAATGACAGCAGCTATAACAGATATCAATCAGTCTTCTAAAGAATCAACAGTTCAGCAAAACATTTGCCTTAATTTTCTAACTATCATCACGTTGCTTTATCTTTCTGAAGAGCCAAATATGTTGATTGAGAAACCCAATGTCTTCCCTTCAACCAAAATGGAGGCAAAACCCAAGAGCATACAGTAATGGAAGCAAAAATAAATAACGCCTGTACTCTGGACTAGTTTAGACTTTAATCCTGGCAGACTCTCCCACAACGCTCTCCATTCTTGTGTACCACTCACCAATACGTGTGTGTTCCACCATATCCCTGCCGGACCTCAGATAACGTATGGGTCTTAAAACCCCAAAGACAGCCAGGTCGGCTAAATTAGGCTTAGACCCTCCTGAAAAGACAAAAGTAATCATGGTATCATATCTTCTCAATAATGCAAAATGATTATTAGCCACAATAACAATATTGAAGTAAACTGAAGGCTGGAGACTTTCTTTATGGTTTAATTAAACCAACAAATACAGACAATGAGAGCTCCACAATTTGATGGTGAATGTTCATTTTTTGACAGAAATTTGCATATGTTGGCTCTACAATCTCATTAGGAAATCTCATATATTAAAAAATAATAGGATAAAAGTGCATCCAGATAAAAAATTAAAAAATTTTGTTAGATCTTTCACATCAAAAAATAAACGCCTATTAACATATTTTAGTAATGTGCACATATCAAAAAGTTTAAGGACATTTTGCACATTTTCAAAGTAATAGGACCAAAGTACAAATGAGCCGAAGTTAAAAAGGGTCTTGTAGACTTTTTCCTAAAACTAATTAATTATTAAAAAGGAAGACTTCACAATCAATATTTTGACCAGCCAAGGACATATGAAGGGATAACTTGCTTGGGAGAGGGGACAAAAAAAAAAGCCACCAGAAAAGAAAATCAAAAGCATTAAAGCATTTTGAGATGGGAAGAAAGAAATCACTGAGATCAACACCCCCCCCCCCTCTCCTAAACAAACAACACACAGTATCAATGCATGCTCTTGCATTGACAATAAGTCTCCTTAACACGACAGTGGAGGACATACCAAGGAACTCCCGACCATCCAGCGCATCTACCCATGTTTCTGCTGCCTCGTAAAGAGCAGAACGTTCATCAGTAATGTTATATTTCTTCTTCAGGTTCTTAGACACAAAATACATAGCTGCAGCTCCAGCATACTTAACAGTAATTTTCTCTGTAAAGCTGAAATTGCCTACAATATAATGAAATTAATTATCACACATGTTTCAATCCGGGGGTTTAAAATAAAGCATGGCCAAAGCTTCAGCGGGGGTAATTTTGTCCATCTGATCTAGAAACAGTTGTACAAATCAAATGGGAGAGATGCCACGTTTGTTTGTTTGTGTCTGTGTGTGCGCATTTCATGGGACAGTACATAGCCACTCATGGTAAAAAAATTTACATTAGAATCAAATTTAAAGACTCGGTGAAAATTTTACTAGGTATCCTTTAATATTATTAGCAATGAGAAGCACAACTTGAAGCTATTATTTTATTCATTCTTAGACCTAAAGTAGAGATTAGGTGCAACGTCTTAATATCTTCCATAAGTTAACAAAATAGAAATAGAAATTGTCTCTTCTCTCAATTATAGTCACATCTGCACTTTTTCAAAACCCATCTGACCCTTGTTAAACCCACATTTTCAATCATAAAAAAGGCATCCCAGTTACCAACCCTACATTTTCAAGTTGCCAAAACTAAGGACTCAAGTGCACAAGACGTATATTCAAACAACTTACCCAAAAGAAAATAAGCTTCAATAGAAAGCCCAAAAATGCCAAGAGAACCAAGAAAAATTGTTAAAACAAGTGTTCATTTCTTGTAGAAGCATCCCTTCATTCTGGAAGTTGGATTACTGCACTCCATATTAATATGTCCATCTTATTTACTAAGAACCAACTGTAGAGACTGTTTGGAAGTCATGCTTATTGAGATATATTGGACAACTTTGGGAACCAAAAAAAAAAAAAAAAAGTGGAGAGATAAAATTGAAATGTATGTTTATCCTAATGTAAATCGACTAGAACAACTTACCATTACTTGTGATGTAGTCAAAGGACTCAAGTGCTTCAGAAGTATTTCGGTATATATTAGGTGACAGAACATGTACTAAATGATTATCAACCCACCTGTAGCAGAAGGGAAAAAAAAAATCAGCTTAGCAGATTCACATGCCAAGCAAAATAGAGTTGAGTAATTTCCCCCAGATATTTTTGTGTCCGAGTTTCCTGTGACAGTTTCAATTTAGTAAAAGTGACTTAGGTTGCCTATATTATCGGTAATCGAAAACCAAGCCAAGTGGCAAACCTTTTGAGAATACAATATCAAGTATAACATTGGATGCTAAATTGAACATCTCACTGCAAGTAAGTGCTTCCAAAAACAGGTTGGCAGGAGCTAATGCCTACAGCCCACACCCGATCTTGCTTACTCAAAAGAATGGCATTGATTAGGATATTACACTGATTACAAAAATCATGGGAGTCAAGGTAAAAAAATTTCAAAGATTAGAAGGTTGACCAAGATCTGACTCATTAAGAGATTTAGTAAATTATAATCATGCACAAACCTAAGAAAAAATTAATAAGAATTATAACAATCACTGAAATCAAACTGTCAGCCTGAAATAAAGCTAAGAATTAACCGCATCATAGAGAGAAAGAGATGGCAACTTAATTTATACCATTTTGACATAATAAGTGCCCAATGAATTGTGATATGCTAATGATATTCTACATGTAAAAGGGTGAGTGAAATGTTATAAAATCATTAGCAACAACATTTTTTTCAATTCTATGGTATGTCAGGTAAAAGTACTAGGAAGAAAATGAAGAAAGAAAGCCTTTCTTCCAATCACACACAGCATCTCCTTTGTAGTTAGGTCAAATGGAAGTGACAAAAAAGATTTCCCAAAATGGGATAAACGAAATTCAATCAAACTACTAAAGAATGATTCCTGTCACTTAACGATCTTACATTTATTAGAGACATGCTTCATTTGAAAATAAAACAGGACCAGTAAAACGAAAATCATACCGCCGCCATTTTGTTTCTTCTTCATCCTCATCTGGCCTTTTCTTTGACATAACCTTCTCTCCCAAATTGTCAATTATAGCTGCCCAAAAAAATGAACAGCAACAACAACTACTTAGTAAAAACTTACAGTGGGGCTCATTCAGTGGGAATAAGTCCATGAGAAAACTTAACACCAAATTTCAGGGAGAAATGTTGAAACCTGATGAGTCATTTAGCTGCTCGCCATCTACCATCAATATTGGCACCTTCTTATACTCAGACCATTTAATTTCTTTCTTACTGAGTGGGTTGACCTCCACAACTTTGTAAGGTATATCATAGTAGTCCAAAAAAGCTGGTAAAGCCAGCCAAACATCAGCCACAGAAACTAGGAAAATGCTGTGAAAGCCCAATGGAAGAAAGCTACAACAATTGGGAAAGAAAAAAAACAAAAGAGAGAAGGAAGATGCTGTGTATATATACACACATGAATTTAATTTTGATGCAGTGTTAGTGCAAAAATATTTTATTCAGATATCTAATTATATATAGCCGTATCAACAAAAGAGAATGACTCAACCACTCACTACCTGAAAAGTCTTACAAATAAAAGTATTTCATTAGACAACAACATAAAATTCTTTTACATTGGATAACATCAAATCAATCTCTCTCTCTCTGTCTCTCTCTCTCTCTCTCTGTCTCGAGAGAGAGAGAGAGAGAGAGATATAAGCAACTAGGATTTGATTTAAGGGGTATGAAATCTTTTACATCCTAATATATATATATATTCTCCCTGTTTATATGACTTAAGGGGTGTTTAGATTTGATTATTTCAGGAGAAATAATTTTCTCCACAAGCTCCACGAGGTAACTTCTGATTATAAGCAATTTTGGAACACCAAATAAAACCAATCCAAAACAGATTCACCAATAGCCAAACAAATCTGGATTTTATAATCTCGAATGAGATCAAAGAGATGCAATTTCAAACGAAGCCAAAACAATCATCATTTGCAATTCATAGTAATTCAAGTCAACATTCGCAGCCATCTGATCTAAGGGCACCTAGACCCAGCACACTATCCAACTCAACAAACACCAGGTCACCATTCCAATCCCAAAATCCCAAACACAAAAAAGGAAATAACAACAACAACAACAACAACAACAATAATAATAATAAGAATAGCAATGACCTTTAACTTTATTGCAGAAAGGGCAAGCCTCGTACTGGTAGAGAACGACGTCGTTTGGGAGAGCATGTGGCGGCAGCGGCTCCTTCGCAAGGACTTCCTGAGAGACCGAGGTGGCGGCCACCGCCGTAGCCAGAGCCCCGGCGGCGCCGAACGGGCCGACGAGGGAGGAGAACCACCGGCGGTGGGAGCGGGCGCTGCCGGCCCTGCTGCCGTAAAGAGCGGCCTGGAGAAAACGGTTGGGGACGGCGAAGGAGGCGGCAGACCCGCCGGGAGCCCCGGCGCGGGCGGCGGCGAGGGTTCTGAGGAGAACGGAGGAAGCCCTTCTCATGGCTTTGCTCAGTCAGATTGGGAATGAGATCTGCCTGATCTGGTTTTGCAGAGGTAACTCACAGTCACAGTCACAGTCACAGAAGGAAGGGTTTATGAGATCAGAAAGGTTCGAGAGGGTTTTAGGCCTTGTTGCTCCGTTCCTGCCTCCTACTGTGGTCGTTGGACGACTATTTGCCCTTCACGTGCCAAAATTTCTTCCACTTCTTTTTTATTTTTATTTTCCGAAATGTTTATTTATTTTTATTTTTAATATTTAATAAAATTTTAACAGTTTAATTACCGTACACCGAGAGCGTAATCATTTTCACACTGATGGGTAATAAAACGCTGCCACATGATCCATTTTTAAATCAATTATAATTTAAATTTTAAAAAATTACATATAACAATAACAAATGAATTATAAATACCTTATTTGTTAATGGTGTAAAATACTTTTACATCACCAATACACTATTGTAATCAAGTTTTGAAAATAAAAACAGAACATTGCATATTAAGTGAAATATTGATATTGATCTTAATGAGCATTCTCGTGAATATATTTGAATGGAGTATTTTTATAGTCTAATAATTTTTTTAGATGATTTCAAATCACTTAACCTAAAATTTTTTATTTGGATATGAGAAAGGCTTATCAATTCGAAAGAAAATTCCATCATAAGAATATGCAACAATATTGACCAATTAGAGGGGGAGTTTATAGGTTGAAGTGATGAGAGAGAAATGCGACCATCATTAAAAGCTAAAAGGTGCAATATTAACTCATGGTTGATCTTTTCGAACGAGGCAATTAGCATTTAACTTTGTATATTTACATAAAAAAATTTAAAATTTCAAGTATTTTTATGAGGTATTATCAAAATTTAAATTGAGTAAATTTAAAATTTTCCTTTTATAGAAAATTTTAAAAATATCTCTCATCTTTATCTCGTTATTTCTACTCTTTATAAGTCTATTACCATTTATCACCCAATACTTGATCACCATCAGTCATTCGGTTGGTTGCCGCCTGGTGAAGGATGCTCACCCCCAGTCACCAACATCTTGTCGTCCACGACTGGTTGTTTTACCTGTCGTCCACTATTGTTTGCCCATAGTTGCATATCTATAGATAATGTGATATAATTTTATTATCCAAATAAAATAATTAAAAAAAAAGTTGATTCAATTAAAGCAATCAAAATTTTTTATATTTAAATTCTTGAAATTTAAGAATAATCCAACCAAACACAACCTGAACACCTGGTAATGTGGTGACCAAAGGACTCTTCGAACAATTGGCTTCGATAAAGTTTAAGGCTTAGTCATCTTGCTAACTCTTAAATAATTAACTACAAAATTATAAACAGGGTGATATGTGGGAGTGAATCCTCTCATTTTTCAACTTAACATGATAGTGTCATGTGATTTCATCTCCACCGTCCAATATATTTAGGTTTAATTAATCTGTAAATGTTTATAGTTTCACTCAATTTTTAATTAGGTCCCTATAATTTAAAAGTGTTTAACCAAGTCCCTATATTAAGCAACAATTTGTAATTAAGTCCTTACTTACACTAATGGTTACAAAAATGTGAGTTTAAACAGAATATTCTTGTCAATGACCAATTTTACACATTTTCCAATTATTAAGGACTAACTTGCCCAATACTAAAATTGTCAAGGACTAACTTGAAAGTTTACTCAAGATATATCAAAATTAGATTTTAAAATAACAAGTAATATCAAAACTTTTTATAGTGATAAGTGCTTTTAGAGGCGTTAACTAAGTTAAGCCAAAGATATGGATATTCATTGAATTAGATTGATTTCATCATCTCTTTAAAGGTGAACCCAATGAATCATTTTCTTTTAAAATTTATTTATAAGTTTTTGAGTTTTACACTTTGGTCTTATCAATTGAGTCCATTTTCACCATTTTCTTTCCATGTTTCACTTTGGTTTTAATCCTTCCTTTTTTTTATACATATACTTTCAGTTCATATTTATTTTGTAACATTAAGTTTTTTGGTCCTTATAGTTAGCCCAACACTCTTGAACATTAGTGTAACAAATGGAAAACCATTTTGCCATTGCCTTGTATCATAACTCCTCCTAAAACTATGTTTGGATGAGGATTAAAAATGGTAATAATATTTTTATGAATGAGATTCATATGTAATTTTATACATGGAGTTCATACATGAAAATTTACATCTCAGTTTTACCCCCTAACTAAGCATACCCTAAGTGTTAGCCACATAGGATTAAAACACTAGCCTTATTTTTGTCTCCCCTTGACCTCTTCTCTCATTTTCTTTTCCTATCTATCTTTCTCTACTTTTCTATTTCTAAGTGTGGAGACCAAAAAAATATAATACTAATAAAAGGAGAAAATACATTTACCTCTTGAACATTTTCAATATCACACTTGGGTAGCGTTTGGTAAGAGGGACTGGGCGGATGGGGACAGAAATACAAAGATAGTGGAGACGGAAACATTAAAAAAATTGTCTCTGTATCATGTTTGGTTATAGAGACGAAAACAGACATTGACTTTTCATTGATCGGCCGTTGGCCGGCATTGACCAGCGTCGACTGGCGGTGGCCGGCGATTGACCGATGCCTTGCGATTGACCAGTGGCGGGACCACCATTAGAAATTTGTATTCCCGTGTCCCGTCCCTATTTTTTGAAGGGATAGAAATACAGGAAATTTTTATCTCTAAGGTGGAAAATTTTTCCATCCCCGTACCCCGTCCCCCTTAACAAACAGCATACAGGACAGACTGTCCCTATATTTGTGTCCCCGTCCCCCAAACCAAACACTACCTTGATTCCTCATAGTTTTCAAAACGGCACCTGACTCCCTTAACTGATGTTAAAACATTACACTAATCTCTTTTAATATTAATAATTCGTTATGAATATTAATGGCATATGACAGACATGTGAATCTATTATTTAAAAAAAAAATTAACATTGCATATGAAATGTCATAAATGCTTTTTACTAAACATGTTTTATTACATTGCCACTTAATTTATCTTTCTTTTCTCTCTCTTTCCCAAATCTCTAGTTTACCTCTATTACACCATGTTGAAAAGCACCATCTCTAACCCTAGAATAAGCACCATCCCCTAAAAATAACAAAAATAAGTTATAGTTTTTTGTATGCGTGTTAATTGCCATGGTTTTGTTTGTTTAATAGGCAGTTGTCATAGTTTTGGATTTTGTTAGTAATATTAAATGTTGTGGGTTTTTTTATTTTTTTTGGATTGTAAAGTTATGATTGTTCTAAGTTAAAAAGGGAATGATTAAGAGTAACCTTGGTTTGGAGGTAGAATCGATTGCGGATTTCTTCTTTAATGCAAAACCAAAGAAATAGACACAACTTTCAAGACACTTTTACAAGCTCTAGAATTGATTTTGGATCCACGAATGCGCATCCAAACACACTATAAGCACAAGTTGTATAGACAAGGGAATTGAACTGTGGCTAAAATGGGAGAAAAGTTCCTTTTTTTTTTTTTGTCACTACAACTAGAGAGAGACAAGCATGAGGAAAGGAAAGGTAGAGAAAAAGGTGTCAAACAAAATGGAAAGAAGAAGGGGCATGAAAAGGTTAATCTAGTGTGGTTAGGTTAGTCATGACATGTGAGAATGGCAAAGAAATCAATTATTTATTGAAATCTTTCTTATGATTAAAAAAAAATGAGGAGTGACGTTTATTCCCTTGAATTTCTCTTTCTCGAGGTAATTCCTCACATTTTACCAGAGTTTTGATTTGATCACGAACTCTATTTTTTTTATTTACATCTTAATGTTAGAAATTTATTTCTTTATATCACAAGACTATCCATATTAAATCATTAAGAAAATTGGAAAACTATATGCGAAAACGTACTTGAATATCCATAGGAATTGATTGGTATTTGGATATGTAGTTCTTGATCTTCCAAGTTGATATGTATCTTCCAAGTTGATATGTATCTTTCAAAGGTAGTGGCTCTTTTTTTTTCTGATGATGGAATGTTAGAAAAAGAGACATACGTATAATTTGGGTACCATAACCTTTTATAATTGTATTAACCCTAGTTTTTAATTCAGCCCATAATAAAATTAGTAACTGAATAACATGGTATCTACATATAATAAGTTCATACTTAATGAGATTATTCAGGTTCAATTAACTTGTCCTTATCAGATCATTTCGATTTAGACTAAACTTTATAATAGCACATAATATAGAATTACACACACACACACACATATACAAGTTCACAAACTCTTACACTTAATTAATGCTTTCAAAATGTTTCAACTTCACCTTTTTGGTAGAGAACATCTAAATTACAAACAGAAAAGTTTAGGTGGAGGTCAAGTTATTATGATAGGAAAGCACAACAAGCATAAAATGTTAAGTTTTTGTTCATAATTTGAAAATCATCTATGCTTTGAAAATGTTAATGAGAGCCAAAACAACAAAAGATCGGGACCAAATAAAAACACCGGTAAAATGTGAGGGACATAAATGAAAAGGTAAACCTTTATTTAGGTCCTTCATGTTTCGTTGAGGTTTAGATTTTGTTTCATTTTTTTTTTGTTCTTAACATTTTCAAAACCTAAATAACATTCAAATTGTAAACACAAACTTGATATTTTGTGTTATGCCGTGATCCTTAATGTTATTATATGATTTTATATTTTGTTATGATTTCCTAACCATGTAATTTGACATGTATCTTTTTTTTTTTGGTTTATAATTTAGATGTTTTCTATTAAATGTATAAAATTGAAATATTTTGAAAACGTTAGGGATATAAATAGAATAAAAAAAATTTTGGCGCTTTTCATGACCCGACTTGGGAACGTGACCGGTACGCGAAGAATCTCATCCCCGTGTAAGCCTTCTGGGTGACGTGTCTCTCTAAATGCATGATTTATCAAAATAATCATTCTTAAAACATAGATTTGTTTAAACCTTTATTCAAATCTATATCCAGGACCTGATTTTTGAAATAATAAATCTGAAATACTTTAGTGTACAAAGCTCTAAAGTTCTCTTAATCAATCTTTAAAAATCTGTTTAACACTTGAAAACTAAATCATTAATGTATCTCTAGTTCATTACATAAATCTTTGATCATAGTCTACATCTCAAATCCATACTTAAACTCTAAAAGCATATATGGAAGTACATGAACTTCAAAAATAACTACAATATCTCAAAATACATACATGACTAGGATCCTGCTTGCACATCTACTAGAGCACTCTACTCTAACAAAACTCTAAGCTTTACTCCAAAGTAAAACTTACCACAGAGAACAACTGCATCTACCAAACACGAAGCTGAACAACATCTACACCTACAACTATGAGGAGGAGAGGATAAGGGTGAGTCAATGAATTCAGTGAGTGAGCTCTCATCCATCACCCACATGGGACAACCAAGAAGTATACATAATGTAATATTCATGCAACAATCATAAATCATTGAATCAAACAAGAAATCATTTTCCATACATATCCATAATAGCTCTTAAATCAAATATTATCTTAAAAACATCAATAATTCCTGAAAACATAATAAAAATACTCTAATAGAGAAACGTGGATCTCTAGTTATGCTTTGCATAACAATATATTCTCTAGTTATGTATGTCAACCATTGCATAGTGAATATTCTAAGCCCTAGGATCCCTCAAGGATCCGAATCGAATATCTAACTAGGTTTTATCTCTGCTCTATGAGATTGCCTCTAAGGACAACTTGATACCAATTTTAACAATTATTTTTTCCAGTCATTGACTCACTGTTTGTTTCTCTATAGCTACCGTATAGTCTCTAAATCATAAAAACCAATTATCTCTCTAAAACTCTGTGTTAAACTCTGCTCTAGAGTTAAAACTCTATCATACTACTCTTGAAATCACAAAATCTCTAATATATATAAAATCAATTAAATCTGAAACTCTTAAAACTCTAAAAGCTCTGGATTCATATAACTTGAACAATCTGACTTTAACATAACTGTGACTGTGAAATCACGCCCAAGGGATCACCCGCTTGCAAGCATTCTGCTTTCAAGGCCACAGAATAGGTATCTAGTAGTTGTTATGAATCATACTGAATTTCATACTTCTGAGTATCAAAAAAACTGAATTTCTAAAATCTCATTTCTCAAGCTAACATCTTTTCATAACTTAATAACTCTAATATCATACTTTGAAATGGAAAGGTTCATAATCATAAAATCTCTGACATTATAATAACATCTTAGCTCATGAAATTAAGTCATACTCTGTTTGACATTCTTGTCAAAATATCTTAACTAATACTCTAAAATTAATTTTGAAAGCTAAAGTATACTTTACTCTATATATTTTTATAATAATTCAATTTAACATTTCGAAGCTTTTTGAAATCCAAAATTTGGACTATATATAATAATATCATAGCTTTTTAAAACATATTTGATAAAATAGCATCTAGCTAAATCATGTATTATTCCAAAAATTATTTCATTAGCATATAAACATTTTCCATAACATACAGCATATCAATCATTGTCTCATGGTCTTCCAAAACTCATTATTTCATGCTTAAATTAAAGCAAAATCATAATCTTTGGCTAACTTGCCATAACTTACAAAATCATATATATAATCATACTTTCATCTCTAACTACATGTTTAACAATCATAATGCATCAAACATAATTATAATGGCTAAAATAAGCTCATGAGTTTGATCCCACTCATCTGGAGAGGGAGAACAAGAGACGGTAACACCAAAGGAGTTCCGTGGAGTGGTGGTGGCACCAAAGTCTACCATAACAAACATAAAACTCAAGATCAAACTCTAATAATATCTCGATAGCTTTAAAACAACCTTAACAACATTGGAGGAGCACTCCCATTTGACAACAAAGAGATAAATAACCATGCCCATACACTAGAACATGAAAGGGAAAGGAAAAGGAATCATAAAGTAATAGCCAAACTCATCTTGAAGCTTGGAAGAAGTGGATTTAATGGAGGATGAGAGTGGAGGGGAGGAGAAGGAGAGGAGATGATGTTTGGGGTAGGGTTTCGAAAATAGGGAGTGAAAATCTCAAGCTTAGGGTTTGAAAAGGGGTGGAGGGTTTCACTAAGTGAAACAACATCGTTTGATACTGTTTTTGTCCCACTAACACTGCTATGACGACTATAGTGGTCTAGCCACTTCCCGTGTCTCCCATTGTCCCCACTAAGACACTTAGCACTGCTATAGCGGTCCTCAGACCCCAAAACCACCCTGTCACACACACAGCGACTGCTATAGCGATCCTAGATCGCTATATCGGTGATAGTAAAGGTCCGGTTCAGCACCTCTAGGTCATCTGGTATCTAGTTTGTCTCTTTATTCACTTATTTATAAGGTAATGTTCCCATTTATTTTACTCTCTATCAACTTTAAAAACATAAATATAAATAAGAAAATACCTATATTTGGATTCAAATCAAATATTACAATCAAAATCCCAACAAATCAAAATCCAAATTTTAGGTTTTAGTTTAAATCTGGAAATCTTTGAGATTTTCTAAACTTGTGGGCTAAAAATGAAACGTTTAATGGTTTTATAAAATTCATTGAAAATCATTCTTTAACTTATTTTCCTTTGGAGAACAGTTACCAGGACTTTTGATCCCAAAAATGTGGCTCCATCATATAACCTTCCAAGGAGGTGTAGGATCTTGACTTAGTGACATTTAATACTCGACAACATGGGTGGGTCCTAAAGGATTCTAAGGTAGTATGGAGCTTGTCCACTGACACGTGTACCTAGGGTATCACAGCACTGGATCGAATTTTTGATAAAACGTGATAGACCAAAAGGATTATATAATTATTTACAAAAGGGTATGTATACTAGATTTGACCAATTACCTATCCTACTTCTTATACACTCTCAACAACCTATCTTTGTATTATTAGAGTCTTTCAATAGCATGCTTGGTTGTATTCTCCATTATTTGGAGAAGAGTGAGACACCAAATGTATACAAGAAACTATCATTACTGGAAAGTCTATTAGAAGAAATTCTTGTATATGCACAACTTTAACACTTGACATTTACATGCACTTATAATAAAAGTGGATTATCCATCCTTCTTTTTTTAAGTTATTTTGAAAATATTATGATGGTTCCATTGCTTTATTATTTATTTTATTCTTCAAGGATCAATGTCTTGAAATAAAATACTTAAACAACAACTGATGATTGTAATATTTGTTTGACTTCTACCTTGTTAAATGACCTTAATTAGATCAGACCAAATTAGTTGTGTTCCTAATAATATAGCCAACATTATCTATAGGAAAAAATTCTAGAAATCTCCATTCAATTTTGGCTAATGTGTACTTTAGTTATGTTACTTTTAAAAAAATGTAAAATAGTATTTAAACTTTTTGATTTGTGTACATTACTGTAACATGTTAATCGGTGTTTATTTTTTGACGTGAAAAGTCTAAAATAATCATTTAAACTTTTATCTATATGTGAGGTTTTCCTAATGAGATTGTAAAGCCACACATTCAATTTTCCATCAGAAATTGAACATTCGTTATTAAATTGTAGTAATATGTATGAATTAAAAAGTTTAAGGACTATTTTGCACATTGTCAAAGTAAAAGGACCAAAGTGCACCCAACATTAGTCTAATGACTTGCACGTGATTTTTCATGATTTACATGTATGATTTTTCATGGGCAAGGTCCTCCCATGTAGTTATAGAGTTCGCAAGAAGTGAGAAGAGTCATGCCTTAGCTTTATCCTTTAGAAAAAATGGGAATAGACGCAAACGAATACCTTCCTCCAAAATGCCATTGTGTTGGAAGGTATCACACACCTTTAGGAAGCTAGAGAGATGAGCACCGCGATCTTCACTAGGCAATCCACCAAACTGAACTGTGTTATACACCATTTGGATCAATGTAGGCTTAAGGTCAAAGTTATGTGTAATACCTTCGGTAAAAAAAAAAAAAAAAAAACCTCTCTGGTGAGTGTTATAGTGTTCGTCAGGAAGTAAGTCGATGCGAGGAATGATTTTTATGCTCTCTGGTAAGTGTTGCAGCACTCTTAGTATTGCAGTGGTTAACAGAACATTAAGTTGGTGCGAGATATACTCTTTGGTGAGCGCTACAGTGCTTTTTAGCGCTGAGCGCTGTAGCGGTCGATAGATCACTTAAAAACCCCATTTCAAGGTTCAGAACCTTCAATCACCCAAAATACACCCCCTCCCCCTGAGAAACACGTAAACTTTCGCTCTCCACCCCAAATTCACTCCCTAACTCCATTTTCTTTCAATTTCTCTTAAAATCAACTTCAATCTTTCACTTATAAGGTTTTAAGGCATGTTATTCTAGTGATTTTGCTTCTATTCCTTCCATTTTTCTTTGTTTTGGTGGGGTTGGCATGAAGTTCTCCCTACCTCTTAAGGAGGTAGAGTTGTTTTAACATATTAGGATTGGATTTTATTGCTTCATTGATAGATACTGGTCCTGTTCTCACTTCCTAGACCTCTGTTGGCGCTATTCCTATGTCTACTGCCACTCCAGGTGAGTGGGTTCACATCTATAACTTCTATATTGATTATTATATCTATTTTCATAGAAAACTTGAGATAATGTATGATTTTAAAGTTTGTTTTGTAAACTATTGGGATTTCTGTGAAGTATTGTGTTATGGATTATTGGTTTAACAAGAATGTACATTTTCTTGAAAACCATGGAACATCCATTGTTGAGGTTATGTTTTTATACAATTATATTGTGTATTTGATAAGTTATAACTGATTTTACAACCATATGACTTTGGTATTGCATTTTGTTGAATAAAGAGAGATGTTGGAACCCTAAGATAGAAGACTTGATGAATACTAGAGAGGAAAGTATGGTGCTTAGTTGAGCTGGCAGTAACTATAGAGAAACAAGTTGTATGTTAACGGTAGTTAATCCGTTAACCTTGGTACCAAGTAGCCTAGGGCCAGAGATATTCAGAGAATTTATATCCAGAGTTTATATTCAGAGATTGATTATCATACTGGGAATGACAATACGTAACACCCTGATATGACTAGGCATTTACATTCAGAGTTTGTTACGTTACAAACATTGTATGTAATCAGAGCAGAGATTACTGTTTCTCTATGAGAGTATTGTTAGGCCGGGTTATAGAATGCCAAGAGTTGACACTAGAATATAATTATAAAATGTTTTGATATTTTATTATAATCACTATTACTCTAGTGCTATGTACCCTTTCTTGGTGTCCCATAGATAGGTTCCAGATAAGGGCTCACTCACTGAGTTTTGATTACAAAACTCACCCCTCTATTCATTTTATATTTTACAGATACTGTAGCTGCTGAGGGTATGTCTATGCCATCTTCTTTCTAGCAGCGTTAGATTTCAGTTGCTGAGCCTATTAGGTGAGGTGTCATGTATTTTGCTCTAGATGTGCTCCAATGTAATGCAGGCAAGATCCCGGACTGTAGGGCACAGTTACATTTTGCATGGTCTTGTATTTTAAGATACTATTTGGACTGTATAACTTTCACTTTTCGTAAACACTCTATATGTAAAGGATTGTATGATATTTAACGACATTGTATATTGCTTTTGAAAAAGACTATGATATATTTTGGTTTTCTAAATATGGTTTCAAAAGCAAGTGATTTGCATGTAAAAAAGGAAACCTATTTTATGGATTTTCTTAATTCCGGTGTGCATGTAGAGACAATACACGTCATGAGGCTTACGTGGGAATGAGGTTTCTCACGTGCCGGTCACGTGCCCAATAAAGGTCATGACATTATGAGCTTGGGTGGCAGGCCTGCAAATGTTAGAGTGCACATCCTAGAGTTGTGGAGAAACATAGTCCTACACAGAGTGGTTTGGGTCCTCATGATCTGCCATGTCACGTCTAGTATGATTAGAACGCGGCTGGCACAGAAAATGAAAAACATTTTCTAAATCCACATGAATAGTACTATCTCCTAAGCTTTTCGAGTGTTGCATGCAAATAAAGAAGTACCTGAAAATAAAGGAAATGAAGGCTCAATTCAAGTACTAGCATTTAAATTAAAAGTAGCACACAACTGTAGCCAATCCCCAGCAACGGTGCCAACAACTTGATGGCCGCCTACAAGAGCGAATAAAACACCGCAAGTGCATGGGTCATTCAAGTAATAAAATGGTGAGTGTAAGAGTATCATATCTACAAGGATTGGATAAAAGTATGTTAACGATTAACAAAACTAACGTGTTTAGGCCTAAGCAATATCAATTTAATGAGAATGAAAAGAAAATAAGTAAAAGAACAAGTAACTAGAAATACTAACACAAATAAAAGTGAGAGACAACCAAGGTTAAAAGGCCTAGGGTACTTTTTTCACCCTTTACTTCACTTGGATATGTAAATTACTCAAGTAAACATCAACAGGTTGGTTTTGTTAGTATGCCAATTGTAGTTAAAAGCCTATATCTAGGTCAATTAACCATGTCTCTTTCACCTAAAACACTAAGCGTCCTTGTGAATTAGTATGAAATCAACCCATTGAGAATTAACATCAAGCATATATTATGCAAGGCCAATGGATATGTTTCCATCCCATTGACTAATCCTCACACCTAAACTAATTAAGCGTAAAAGAATAAGCATTATTGATAACCAAAGTCCAATATCTCTATTCTTATGTCTAATTCAAGGGAATCTCCCAAATCAACTTAAATGGTGGCCAAACATATAAGAGCATTAAGATAAGGAATGGGTAACTAAACCAACACCATTAACATTCAAACAAGTAAAGCTACAAATATCCAAGATCCATAAAGAGGTTGAAAGGATCCCCTAACTACAAGTTTAGCTATCCATAACAGTAAACAAAACAATCACTAATTCAAGAAACATAACGAACATTAAAGAACAAAAAGAGAAAGGAAGAGATGAACAAAAGTGGACCGTCAATCCCCTTCCAAGCCTTCAATCTTCAATGTCCAAGAGCAATATCTCTCTAGTGTTTGTTTCTCCCATAACCCAATTTTTCTCTCTGAAAAATATGCTAAAAACAAGCAGAAAATGAATTGCTCTGCTGCTACCCTAAGACTGGTTTAAAACATTACTAAAAATAGGCCTAGGCCGCATTGGGTTGCAACTCGGCAAAAACATCAGGTCGCAACTTGGCTTGAAAAATGATCAACCCAACATATTTTAGGTTGTGACTCAACATAAAAAATACTCTTTCCAATGGCTTTTTCTTGATGCTTTGCTTCCTTCCTCTTGACTTCCAGTTGGATTCTCTTTAAGCTCCAAAAATCTACAACTTTCACTGTAAAAAATTACTAAATGAGAATTTAATGTGAACTTTGCAATTTACCTCAATAAGCATGGTTTATGACAATGAAATTTCAACAAAAATTCCAAGATAAGAGCAAGCCAATTCTATTTATTTTAAACTATTTTACGTAGAAAAACTAAGGACAAAATATGCAATTTAAGTTAGATTAGAAGCTAAATAATATGGAGTTATTAGAATTGGATTTTGATATCCTCATCGAAGTTGTAGATTTTCCTCTTGGCTTTTCAACGCTACCAAAATCTGCTCAATCCAATAAGTTAAACCCTAGTTATTCCTAAATCATCACAACAAGGTCAAAACACATCATCACTTGGAATTTTTTTTTGTTTTATCGGAACTGATTTATTCTTGAGATTATTCTTTAAAAAATACCACCAAATACTATACATGAGAAATAACAATTATTAACAAATAAAAAATATCAATAAAAGATAAATAAAATTCCAACAAGGGCAAATAATTTATAATAAAAATGTCAAAGTTGGAATATAAGCACAATTTAAACTAAAACTAATTCAAATCTTAAGATCCTAGCATACTTTTAGATGTAATATGAACTCAAATAACTCTATTTTATTGAGTTACCATTAGGGTTTCAAGATATTTAGTGGTTGAATCCAACTATTTTACTTATGCGCCCCTATATAATTAAGTATTTGTGTAATTCTTTTTTTACATTGAGAGTGTATATAAATTAAGGGTGCATTTATTTCAAATTTTTTTAAAAATAATTATGAAACTTAAGTTTAATATATAAATAAATAAAAAAACTGAAAACTATTTTTTAAAAAACTACTCTTTTCGGATCCTAAAAAAGACTAAATGTTGTTTTTTTTATATTTAATTATTTTTAAAAAATTATATAAATATATGAAGAATTTTTTTAAAATTTTTTTACCAAAAAATTGGTTTCATCCCAAAATAATTTCATTCGTACGCACAATAAATCCTGATGTTTTATTATCAAGTTTATGTATATAAATCAATTTAGGAGTTCTTACTTCATGGTCATACACTACGGTCTCTAGTATGATACGTTATTGTTTTGGGCCGAAAATGCAAGTACACATGACTCTAGTTTGTTGCTTTCTTTCTTTAATAACTTCCTTTCGTTTGGCACATTGCAAAACCCTGGCGCTTTCAGATAAACCTCAAAGAAGAAGAAGAAGAAGAAGAAGCCACTGACTAAGCCATCCACAAATAATCGAAAGCTTCAATCTCAAATCAAATGTCAGCTTCGAAGCTCGCACTCTACGGAATCGGAATCGGAACCGCACTCTTCCGCACCCACACTCGAACCCTCTCTCCCTCCTTCATTCTCTTCTCCAAACCTCCACCACCACCCCCGCGCTTCCACCGCCGCGCTTCCTCTTCCTCTTCCTCCTCCTCCGCCGCCGTCGAGCAGGACGACCACAACCACCGACGCCACCACCCCTGGCCCGAATGGGTGTCCTTCGTGGACCGCCTGAGCACCAAAGGCTATCTCACCAAACCAGTACCGCTTGAACGCTCTGGCGAAGGCGAACATGCTGTTGCCGTTGCTGCTGCTGCTGATGGAGACGACGCCGTTTACGTCAACATGAACCTCTTGAAGGATGCTTGTCTCAGCTTCGCTCGTGACCGCTACGATCTTCTCAAGTCCCTTCTCTCTCTCTCTCTCTCTAATGAAAATAATTGGCTTCAATATTTTTTTTCCTAAAAAAAAAAGCATATTTTGATTTCGTTTTCTGAAAATAATTTTGCTAGTTTCGTTTCAACATTTATAGAACTGTGTGTTTTTACAGTTACAGAAATACTTGGATTGAAACTAAGCAAATATATTTTTTTTTAAGGGAGCAATACCAAAATTTGTTTATTTTCGGGACTAGTAATAACATATTTAAGCCAAAATAATAATATTATTATTGCCTGTTTGGATGATTTGGAATAAGGAAAAGGCTTCATCTTTAAATTGAGTTGGCTGCAGGGAACTGCATTTCATAAATGGGTCGACATCATTCGAAAATTTGGATAGTTGGTTTGTTTGGTGACAAGAAAAGTTTTCTATCTTTTTTATTTTTTGATGTTTGTTTTCTTAAGTTGATTGTGTGAGAAGGCTGCATAACGAGAAGTGTCTGAAAAACATGTTTGGGGGAAGAATATGTTAGCCATATCCAAAAGCTATTTCAGGAAGCTGTTTTAAACTCAAAATAAGCTAATCCAAACCAAGCACACACTGTCTCTGAAGATTACATGTTAAGGCCTTAGGCTCTTAGCTTATATATTCAGGCTTAGCAATTAGCATTGACCTTTGATGCTTCTTATGTATGCAGGTTGCTGTCTTTGAAGGATGTGCAAGCACTTGTTGAGGGAGGATGTCCTAATCTTCTCCGAAAAGCTGTTAATTCGGCTAAAAGGTTGAGAGCCCACCTGCGATTAGATGAAGGGGACGTATGTCAATTCATTTTTTCAGAAGCATTTATATTTTGAAGTTTTTGGTTTCTAAGATGATCAATGGTCTTACTAGGCTATGAGATTTACTTCTTTTTTTCTATTCTCAAGCTTGAGAAGCAATTTGCTTCCATATAGAATGACGGTTCTAGTTTCCTTCTATCCAGGTTTGTAGTGCTTGCAGCTTGCGAGGCTCATGTGATAGAGCTTATGTGAATCTCAAAGAATTTGAAGCTGATGCTCGAACTGTGGATGTAGTTAGAATACTTTTGTTCTACGCACTAGATCCACTTGTTCTTTCCGGAGGAGAGAGACCTTCAGGCAGGGAAGTTATTGAATCATCCGTGAGAAAACTTCTCTCCCAACTGATTGAGTTGAGTGAGTCATCGCCTGCTCCTGCTCCTGTTCCCACTCGATCAAAGCCCACTGCACAAGATGCTGTGGCAAAAGGACAACCTCTAACTACTGATAATTTTTCTAAAAATGTTGAGATGAAGAAAGGTGACTGGATGTGCCCAAAGTGAGTTATATTAGCTCCTGTAGACAAACTCTATGCTTCTGTAGTTTCTCTCCATTTTCACATGAAATTTGAAAGACATTCTTAATGCTTAATATGCTAGCAGAAGTAAATTTTCTCCCCTCAAAGCCATTTTGCATTTTTGCTTCAGAAATCAAGGGATCCATCACCTATTGCTTCTCAATAAATTCTACTAAGAGAGTAGTAACTAGCTATTTTAGATATACAAGATTAATTATCTCTTTTAAAACATGTTTCCAGAATTTTTACTTTTTAGTCCTGTCTAATAATTTTTTTTTTGTGATATAGATTTTAGAGATAGTATTCATTCAGAAAAATCAGAAGTAGTTTCGGCATGTGGATTTTTTTTTTCTCTATCCCTTCTTGAATAATACACTTCATATTTATCATGAATATTGATGATTTAGCTTCCAAAATTACTCAAGTGAATGCAGAGTTCCATGACTTTTGACATGTTAAATTAGATCTTGGCCATTGAACAATTTATTCCTAGAAGTTGGTTCTCTCATTCTTTTTGCTTCCTATATTCCTGCAGATGCAACTTTATGAACTTTGCTAGGAATATGCAATGCCTCAATTGTAATGAAGATAGGCCAAAGGATATTGATATGCCTACCATTGAAATGAAGCAAGGAGATTGGATTTGTCTGGAGTAAGTTCTTTAGTTGCCTACTACCTTTTCTCCTAACGCACAATCATTCTTCTGTGTGTGTGTGTGTGTGTGTGTGTGTTTTAGTTTCCTTTTAAATGTTGTTTGATTTCTGTTCACGTGAAATATATGAACCACCCGGGACAGCGAGATCTCTTTGGATCAGGCATTTTGGCGTCTTTGGAGAATTGTGTGTTTGTCCTAAAGATTTGCATCAGTCTACTAACCAAGTTCAGAGGTTTTGGCTTGCATAAAGAAGCAAAGATTCTATGGCAGGCCACTGTTTTTGCTATGATTTGGTGTATTTGGTTTGATAGGAATTCTAGGATTTTTAATGATTCCTTTTCAGTTATTGATTATATTTGGGATAGGATCACCTTTTTGGCCTCTCTTTGGTGCTCAGCACATGACTTGTTTAATAGTATTCCTTTGACTAATATTCAAAGGGATTGGCATCCTTTGCTACATGGCTCATCCCTTTAGGTTCTAGCTGCATCTTTTGTATCTATTTGAGGATGTCTCATCCTCTTTTATACATTCTCTTCTGTTCTAATAAATTTTCTTTTTCTATTAAAAAAAAAAAGAAATATATGAACTACCCCTTTTCTATGAATTTGTCAAACAATCATTTTTTTATTGTCCATATGAAATTATGCATGTCAAACTAGATATCTTAAAAACAAATAACTCGTAAAAAAGTTCCCTTTTTTTTATCTCTATTCGAATACATGCTCGCATCGAATATTTGTGTTCAACTATCCCATCTGGTGCCTTCTGATCTGCTGACATATGCTATTTGGTTTTGCTACAGATGCAATTTTATGAATTTTTCTAGAAACGTGCAGTGTCTAAAATGCAAAACAGAGGGGCCCAAGAGGGTCAATAAAGAAGTTGAAATGAAAAAAGGAGATTGGAATTGTCCACAGTGAGTCTTCTATTTTTTGCTGACTATGGCATTCCCATTGACATCTATAGTATGATTCTGATGCTGTTATGGCAGATGAATCTTTTTTTTTTTTTTCAAATTTGTTTCAAGATAAAATGCGAACAAATCATTTTGATTTCAATAATTTAGCTTATGCACATTGATGGTGCCATTCTTGTCTTTCCTTCAATTTCTTCTTTTAGAGTTTTTGGCGCTTCATCTGTTTCTCATCAAATTTCTGGCTGCTGAGTTTAAAAAAAGCTTTCTTTCTTGGTTAGGCTCGTGTTGAAGCTAATCCAGTCAACCAATGTCTAAAACCATTGTATATACAGTTTGACAGGGATGCCCGGAGCTTCTGTGCCCTAACTTTTTGTGCCTTTTTCCATTACAATATCTTTCTTTGTTCTTTGACAATTTTTTAGATCTTTTAAGTTTTAACGTAAACATGATTTCTTGATGAATCCATTTATTTTCTGAATACCATCGTCCTTGCTATCTATTTTCTGTCACAAATTCATTCTCCGGAGTGTCTGGACTCTTTGATAATTGTTTTGCTAAAATTGTTAATCACAGCTCTCATTCACAAGCATCTTTAAGTTAAAAGCTAGAAGAAGCTACAGCTTGAATGCGACCAAAAGCTGGATTTATAGCACTAGGTGATTAGAATCAATAATTTTCCTGTGTATATAGGTGCGGGTTCATGAATTTTGCTAATAATGCCAAGTGTCGGCGTTGTCCTGAGCTAAGGCCCAAGAAATATGCTGGGGACTGGAGTTGCCCCAAGTGAGTTCTCTTTCTCTTCCTCCCTGGCCGCATCTCATGCCACCCTAAAAATTTTCTTGTTTCGTATCTCTTGTTTATATTTGTTAGAGTAAACAACCTTTATGGTCTTAACATTTTTAACTCGACATTAATTTGATCCTAACAAAATTTTTCGCTTCAATTTAGTCTTGGCAGTTTCAGTTTTGACGTCTATTCAATCCTAACTTTATATTTTGACATCAATTTAGTCATTCAATCAAAGTGGAAATCCAACAAAATGAGTAAATTAATGTTGAAATTACAAATATTATGACTAAATTGATATAAAAATTTTGTTGGGATCTAATTAATGTCAAATTGAAAACGTTAGGACCAAAAGTGTTATTTACTCTATTTGTTATGTGGATTGCGATTCCTAGGAGTTAGTTATGAATTTGTCCACGGATTTTTCATTGAATGTAGGTGTGGAGCCGTGAATTTTGATGATAAAGTGAAGTGCTTTCGTTGTCAGGAGCCAAACCCAACAAGTGCCAGGAAATATCCTGGGGATTGGAGTTGTCCCAAGTGAGTCTATTGCTTTTCTTCCCCCAATCAAACCCTCTTTCCTTTCATGCTAAATATTTATGGAAAATACTTGATAGCGAGAACATCTTGCCATAATTTGTTTGCAAAAATTATGTGGCAAAATATGATTGGAGTATTTGAAAATTTCTGACCACCCATGATTTCTGTCAAACCACTCAATATGTGCCATATGTGTGCCAACTGTGTCTGGCAAGATATATTCGGTCATTTCATTCACTCTGTCTAGCATTGTTCAATATTTATTGTTTCATGTTACTTGCTGTAGATGTGATTTCTACAATTATGCAAGAAACAAGAACTGCCTAAAGTGCAACACTGAAAGGCCTAAAGATCAACCGACCAGTGAGTATGAGGAGCATGTATGGAGACGATCCAATCGATGAAGAGAAGCCAGCAGGCACTTGCATGGTGGAATCTCAGTTTTTGGGTTTTGATAAATATTGAGACATGTATTGTCTTGTCGATTCACTTTCTAGTCGTTTTACTCCCCCATTCTTTATTAATGGTCGCTTTCCAAATACCGTGCCATTTTGAAAAACAATCATTACAGGTACACATTTGATTGCATATGAATGTGTTTAATATGAACATGTACAGATCTCTAGAAGCAAATATAATGTGCTCTGCAGACTGTAGTATTACTATTTTTCTATTCATTCAGTTTTGCTATATGTTTAGAACAAGTAGTATGGAGTATTATTTTGTTTTTTCCTTAGATTGAGATTATCAAAAAATTTCTGGCACTTGATATATTACAAAGGGTATTAATTTGGTTTTCGTTATGGTAAAATGCAGCCTATTCAATTACAACATGCCAAGAAATTTAGCATAACATTAATTATTCTTGCTGGTAAGAGGGAGGGTCCGAGGGGCAACAACTCCATTTCGGGCAATTAATAGTGGCCTTTAGATAGATACCCCAATTCTTTGAGCAACAAAATATAGAACTTACTATAAAGACATCTTAAATAGTAACCTAATGGGCATTGACCAATGAGTGAGAAGGCCCTAAAATTCAGTAAGTAAGGCAGGTTCGGCTTACCGGTCGAGGGAAAATGAAAGCCTAATCAAGACTCACGAGCCATGTTGAACTGATGTATCATTCCACTGTGAGCACTATCTAACATGTTTCATGTTCGATACGGATAGTTTGATACTCGAAAACATGTTAAAATTAATTTTTTGGGTGGTTTTGCAAATTGGTTTATCTACAAAATGTTATTCATATGTATTTTTCATGATTTTTTAAGATAGTTATGACAAGAATTAAATAAATTTAATATCATGTTCATAATACCACTTGAAATTTAATAAATAATTAGTATATACACATTCATATTCCCGTATCTTAATTTTCAAAAGTCAACCAACAATACAAGGTCAAAATAAATTTCATAAACATGAGTTGGTCAGCAGTCCATATCAAGTATCATAGTTCGACCTATGATCGAAAATAAATGAACACTGATCGTTTAAAGAAATTCCACAAAAACGAATGCAATTATAACTAAAGGGTACTGCAGTATTTCCCCTTTACAAATGCATTATATTCCCTTATTTTAAAATGGAAAATATTGCTTTACACGCACTTTCTTTTGTCCGGAAAGAAATGCAATTATAACTAAAGGGTACAGCAGTGTTTCCCCTTTGCAAATGCATTATATTCCCTTATTTTAAAATGGAAAATATTGCTTTATACACACTTTCTTTCTTCTTTCTTTCTTTCTTTTCTTTTTTCTGAAACTTTCTGTTTTTTTTTAATGTCCGGAAACTTTCTGATGTTAAATTATAATCTAAAAAAGTAGAACAAGCGAGGAAACGCTATAGTATGATAGTATTAACTATTGGGCTTCGGCCTTGTAGAGCACCCAAAAATTTTGTACCAGTTAGATTCCAAAAACACCTATTAGAGCACCCAAAAAACAAAACCAATTAGATTCCATAACTGGAAACTAGAAACCAATAATACACATGACCCAAAAAAAAAACCATAAAATAACTAATGATATTCTTCTTTTGTTTTTTTTTTTTAATCATTTCATGATGGGAGGAGGGTGAGCCACGTTTTTACCCCTTCTGGACTACTGTCATTGTGGAATGGGGACGTAATAATGTCTTCTATCACTGAGTTTCGTAATGTCTTCTAACACTTCTCTTTATCATTTCTTGTCGTGGCAAGATTGAGAGTGTCACTGTATATGTACTCGTGGGAAAGAAATAAGTGCCACCTGAATTTTTGTGAAAACAGTGCATGTATGTCAATGGATCTGTAGCTGTACACAAACAATAATTTAAATGTTTGCAAAATTATCTTAACTTTGAAAATCATGCTCACCTTTAATTTAAGGGAAAATTACAGTGATATTTGGTGAAATTCAACCCGCCTACTTTTTATTTGTAAAAATTGCTCGAAAGGTTTTTGAGTTTGTGAAATTATTATACTAACTTTCTTTGAGTTTATAAAATTATTATACTACTATCCCTATTATTGCACAATGAAGAGTGCATTCAATAGAGATTAGTGTTACTTCGATAAATAAAGAGAAGTCGAGATAAATTTTATAAAATTTCAGGAAAAGTTAAGTGTAATTTGTCCTTAATTTATCTGTCGAAAAAACTGGTTTTTCTTTGTCAATTCTTCATTCTTAAATTATATCAAAAGTAGACATATTTTGTTAACTTTAAATTTGATAAACAATACAAGAATGGATGAACAACACAAAATTAAAAGAGAATTTCTTGGCGTTAGAATTTGGTACAACTCCATGAAGAGTATGCATGCAACTATATATATGACTCAAGTCTGATGAGGAACAACTAATTTCCTCTTTTTAAGTTTCCAAATTTTAGCATTATTACCAAATCTCTTGATCTAACACGTTGTGTTCACTCACCATTCAAATGTTAATTAAATAGTTGACTTTTAATGTATTCATAGTATCATCTATTCACATTTTTATGTTTACATAATTAAATGATACAATAGTATTTTTTTATATTATTAGTGTATCAACACTAAATTCTTAATTAAATATATATCAATCATTAAAGCTTATAATCATCGTAAGAGAAAATTATAATAATAATCATCTTAATAATATTATAATTATGAAGCCACTACTATACGGACAATTAAAAGTAAATAATAATAATAATAATAATAATAAGAGAAAATTACATTTATTTCTCTTAAGGTTTTGTGTAATTATATTTGACACTTTTTTATTTTGAAAAACTACCACTGACCCCTCCCTAAAAGTCACTAAAATTACACTGATCTTCACTACAAATACTGATTTGTTAATTAAGTAATAAGAAAGATAATGTGTGATATATACATAATTATTAATAATAAATTTATAATACTTTAATAATATTTGACATATCATTAACTAAGATAATTTTTTTTATCATTATTTATAAGTTTAATTTTTATGTGATAAAAAAAATATTTTATTCAATTTATATGTTAAATCTTATCAAAATAATAGAATTTTATTATTCATAATTATATATATGTTACATGCTATTTTTTTTACTATTTAAATTAATAAATCAATATCTGCAGAGGAGGCAGTGTAATTTTTTTTCTAATAATCATAACTGGCATCCACAAAACTGATCCTGTTACTTTGGTGGGTTCTTCCATTCCTTGGTCAGAATTAGAAATGACAACCGATTATAGGTTGGCAGTCCCGTACGTAGTACGTAGCTAGGGGGAAAAATCTCACAAGATTGCAGAGACTCACAGTAGATATGTATGGATGCATTGTTCTCCAGTTTGCATGGTGCTCGATCCCATTACATATTGCTGCATCCACATCTCATAAATAACGGACAAACAAATAGCAGAAAGGTTCAGGATTCTGCAGGGAAGGTAGGCCCTCCACCCAACAAAAAGGCTAGAAATAATTAATCAATAATAATACATAGCTTTCAAATTCTATATCAGCCATGAGAAACTTCAAACTTGTACCCCCTTGCTAGCTCGAGAATTGAGTCATTCCACCATAATGACCAAGGGGCTACTATCTGAGAAGCAATCCCAGAGGCAAGCCCCACAACCAGACACACGACAACCCCTCAATATCAATTTAATCCAAATAATAAATGGGTCTGGACCAGGGAATTAAGATTCCTTGTAGGGAACACTGAATTTGAAACTTGTTATATATGTATAGCTTCAGCCTAATGGTGGTGTTAATTTCGCATTTCAATAATCATATTGTATTTGGTGGATATGTGCAAAAGTTTGTTAAAATTATACATGAATAAAGCCAAAAGGTCACAGTCATATCCCACAAATTATTGGTACCATATGAAATATAAGGTAATATGTAGAGCAATTAAACTAAGGGTGTATTTGGTTTCAGATTTTCAGTTTTTAAAATTTTATTAATGAAATATTAAAAATTATGGACACCATAAAATCTAGTTTTTACTTTCAATTTTCAGCACTTCCTTTATAAAACTACAAATATGAAGATTGAAACCAAATGCACCCTATCCCTTTCTTACTAATGGATCAAAATTCGGTATAATATCTCATTGAGGAAGAAAAAATAATGTACTATGCAAATACAAAATAATATATGTAACCTGAAAAACCATATAATATAAGGTGAAAATAAAAGTCTTATTATTTGATCGAATATCAAATAGAAAAATTAAAATGGATACCTGAATAGCCAGAGAGATAAGAGTAAGAGAAAAATCGAGCTATGCAGTGAATGCACTTATCGATGTCTATGTTATATGCCATCATGTTTTCGAGATAATTAATATGATGTTAAATATTATTATATGTTTCCATGGTAACGAAGTAAATGCTCGTTTGGCTTCTCCATGTTGTATATAGGTGTATTTGTGCTCTATCTTAATCCATGAAATTAAATAGACAAATAGTAAATAATTTAGTCTCTCAAATGGTAAAATATGATGTAAAATAGTTCTTGTTGTAATTATGCAATATTAGATCAGCCATAGTATATGGATGGATCATGGCTGTCCACCAAGTAAAATAATGACTAACATAGAACCCATAGATGTGAGTCTTGGTCATGGTCACGAAATCCTCTTTATATATATTATCAGAAATTAAATTTCTTACTAAATATTTAAGGAGTTAAACTAGTTACTACTAGTACCAAACTTACCATAAATAAAATTATTACTTACAATCTAAAGATTAATTAAAGTATAGCACAATTTTAGGGAGAGGAACATGAAAATTGTGCACCTGGTAATTAATCTCAAACAAATCCGTAAAAGAAAAAAAAAAGGTGTGTGTGTACAGATAGAGAGATCCGTACAGTGGATGTGTAGGAGAGAGAGAAGAGTGGGGTGTGGTGGTGTGCATGGACAGCATGTTAGACAAAGAAAAGGGTAAGAGGGTGTGCAGAGAGTGAGGGGCAGTTTGGATTGAGAATTAGTGTGAAAGGCACGAGTCGTGAGGAGAACAATAAATGTGAGAGGGAGGGAAAAAAGCGAGGGTGTTGAGGGAAAAGGGTGATAAGCCTCATCATCACCCTCATGATCGTTACGTCGTTTTTCACTTCCCTACTTCCAATAACCTCCCAGAATTCCACGCTTCCTCCTCTTCTTCCTCGTTACCTCCCACCTTCCTTTTGCTTTTCCTTTCCTTTCTCCCCCCCTCTCTCTCTCTACACACACAACACCACCATACGCCTTTGAGAAATATCAAAAAATATTACTTTGACATTCAATGAACACGCTCTTCTCAGTGATTATACACTATGGTCATTTCTATTTATTATTTCAATATGTCATATTAAATAGTAAAAAATTGAGCATTTCATAGATATCATGAATATTCATTTTTCTAGTGTCAAAATAACACTACTTGAAAAATATTATTAATATTCATTTTACTTGAAACACCCCGTTATCCATAGTTAAGAGTAAGAGAAAATATTTAAAACAAAAACTTATCGTTTCAATAACAAATAATAGATGAGTCCACGCCATGTTTAGGATAAAATGAATTTAAATAACTCAATTGTAACTCTCTTTAAAATATAGGCTAGTCAACCTCATGTCCTCCCTCACTTTGTCCCATGTTGAACCAAAACCCCTCTCTCTCTCTCTTCTCACATGCTTTCAATAGAGAGTGATCAATCCCCATCTCTGAATGTCTGAGACACTAAATACTTCAAAGTTTCAGCTCATTTTCAACAATGGTTTTTCTCTTTTTTTGCTTTAGTAGCATCAACCTATATACTATATATGAACTTTGTCTACTTTTCATTTGAACTAGCTAGGACTTACCATTTTCTGGTCCACACCCCTCCTCACATCACAAATCTTGCATGCTAGCTACCCTATATCTCTACATAACACAGTTCACACTCACTTTTCTTTCCTTGTTTATGCTTTCCTTTCTTTATTTCTTTTTTTTTTTCTTTTGTAACTTCAACGCCATTCTGGTATCCTCTATGATTTCAATTCCCATTACCAAGTGACAAGGGAAAGATAGAGACACAGACAAAGAAATCTATTTAAAGCACTCCCACTTTATACGCATAACAAACCATTTATTACATGTATTCCCTTTCATTAGTACTAATTCCATGCATATAATCCTATATAGCTAGTAGCTTCATTTTCTGCTATTTATAATCCTTTTTGCCTATCATCATAATTCATATGCATCAGCCTTGTCACTACTCGAAAGAGTGACCCCAAAAACCCTAGCTAGCTTTTTGCTTTCATTTGACCTATAGCTACCAAAATGTGGATGGTGGGTTACAATGAAGGTGGTGGTGATCAGTTAAACATGGTTGTTGATCATTCATTCAGTGGAAGGAAACTCAGGCCTCTCATGCCAAGGCCAATGACTTCCCCTAATAACTACTCTTCAACAACAACAACCACTCCATGCTTAAGCTGCAGTATCCATGGCCACGATTTCTTTTCACAATACCACCACCATCATCTCTGTATGCTACTAATATGTTCTTCTTTTTATCTTTCTCTCTTTCATTAGTTGTATATATTTCTTCTCTGATGCATGTGAAAATGGGTATTGTTAGATATAAAACCATTTATATGTCTCGATTTATCAACTTAAGCTTTTGAAAGAGAAGGTGTCATAATATATTTCTGCTCAAATCTTTGGTGTTTTATCAACAGTGGGAGAGCAGAACAAGAGGGATAATAACCAGTTCAATGCTCCAGCAACACCAGTTGTGGGGAGTTCAAGGTGGAATCCTACTCCGGAGCAGCTAACAGCACTTGAAGAATTGTACCGAAGGGGAACAAGAACACCATCTGCGGAGCAAATCCAGCACATCACTGCACAGCTCAGAAGGTTCGGGAAGATTGAAGGGAAGAATGTGTTCTACTGGTTTCAGAATCACAAGGCCAGAGAGAGGCAAAAGCGCCGTCGCCAACTGGAATCATCAGCAGCTTCTGATCATCATAATCATCAACATCATCAGGGTCACAACAACAATAACCACCGTGATTATGATGCTCTAGAGAAGAAAGAAGAATTAGGTAATAACACCAAACATGCCATTCTTAGTCCATAATCATTTAGTGATAAGTACTGATAACAAAGACACAGAATAAAATAAGCTGATCTGAAGAGAGAAAAAGAGGTTTCGTTATATTGATACTATTATTTTTTTTTGGCTGTTTTGTCCCTTTTTTTTATTATCATATTGGGTTTCATTTTGTATTTTTGTCTGTTAGAGATATGTAAATCTGTAATTATGTGTTGCTTTTCTTTTTCCTTCTCATGTGGATTGTTCTTGAGAATATGTAAAGTCGTATTCTTTTTTCTTTCTGTCTACAGCTGCAAGTATTAGGACAGTGCTTGAGGTTGAACAGACCAAGAACTGGGCACCCTCTACAAACTGCAGTACTCTTGCAGAGGTCTAATATTTTCTATACCTTGCGCTCTCTCTCTCTCTCGGTCTTTGTCCTTTGTTCATGAACTAAACCCCGCTTTTTGTCTTTTTCAACTTGGGATTCACTTAATAGATCCCCAAAAGTTCATAAGCATCCATTAAGCTGTGATTATTTGCATATGATAACTAGACAGATCAAGATGATGTTGGAAGCATGTAGTATGGAAAGATCTGCTCTATAGCTAGCTAGGGGAAAGGACCCAACAAAAGCTTTGTTTGTTGGGAAATGAAAAGGGCCTAAAAGCTGCATTCCTTCCTTTCTGTCGGGGCTGCTGTTATGAAACTTAGTTGGTGCTTTTGGGGCTTGTGCTTATTCATCTCATTTAGGTCACTAGATTTTTTCTTTCTTTCTTTTGGGGCACCCCATAGTATCCTATAGAGCACCCCTTGATCGTGGAAAACACCGCCCTCCCCCTAATACTCTTTAATTTGGCATCTCTTGCCAACACAAAATAATATTATTTGTATATACTATTTTCATTTTTGAATAAGTGTATTTTAAGATTTAAACACGTAAACTAAGAAATAGTTTAAAAAGCATAATTATAAAATTAAATTAGTTCATATTGATAAAATTATTTTCTTATTTTATTATATATATAATAATTATCATAAGAAGTGTGAGGTAATTTATGTAAGGATAAATATGAAAAAAAAAGTAATTAATACTTTCTTGAGATCATCAAATGACAAATAATGAGTGCGTTTTTTTTTCAAATTTTAACAAAAGTGATTCTATAACTTAAATTTCATATATAATAGAAAAAGTTAAAAACTAATTTTTTTTATAAGCTACTTTTTTCATCTCTTCCAAAAAAATTGAAAATTATTTTTTTTTATTTTGATTATTTTAAAAAATTTATTGAAACATGAAAAAAGTGTTAAAAAAGTGATTTTTCCTCCAAAAAATCAAATACAAATGCACACAATATTGAATAATTTTTTTTTTGATAAAGGCACTTATTTATAGACAGAGAAAGTATAACTTATGAGACATTGTGTTAATATATTATCATATATTATTATTAGATCGGAGATACAATTCTCGGTCTCACATTTGTTCAATAGTAACACCTTTAAATTTAATTGAACACGAGCTAGGGGTGCCCAATTGAAATGTGTGCCCTCCAATGCTCTTTTCCCAACTTCTTTATTTATTTATTTGTTTTAGCTTTTAGTTTTTGGGATACATGTTGAGTTTTTCATGTGTTTCAATGCCTGCAATTAAAATCCACAGGAATCTGTTTCAATACAAAGGGCAGCAAAAGCAGGAGATGCAGAGTGTAGACCAGACGGATGGCTCCAATTCGATGAAGGAGAATTACAACAAAGAAGAAACTTTATAGAAAGGAATGCCATGTGGCACATGTTGCAGCAGTCTTCTTGTCCTGCTCCTGCACCTGTCACCCACCTCATAAACACCCTTCCTAATGCTGCCATTATGGCTACCACATCAACCGCAGTAGCAACAAGCACAACAACAACAACAATGGACCCAACAAAGCTCATTAAGAACCATGATCTCAGCTTCTTTATTTCAACTCAGAGAAGAAAGAACGGTGCAATTAGTTGTGAAAATGATGATAACTGTGTGGAATCTCAAACAACCCTTCAACTTTTCCCACTAAGGAGTGGTGGTGATGATGATGGCAGCAGTGATGATAACATTAACGACAAAGAGACAGACATATCAGCCTCAGCAGTGAATGCCAACAACAACTTGACCCCGAGCCAGTTCTTTGAGTTCCTTCCCTTGAAGAACTAATCAGGGAAAACACACACATATATATATGGATTGCCATGTTTTGTAAAATGATGGGAGGGGTTGTGTTTTGGTATTTGTAGGAAAATGGCACCTGCTTTTATTGTGTTAGTGATGTTATGTTTCATGGAGTTGGTGCTTGTAATAGGACACCGAATTTGGATCAAGGTGTTTTACCTTAAAATGCATTTGGACTAGGTTGGTTGAATAAAAAAGAGAAAAGAGTATTTACATTTAAAGTTTAAGGTGTAATAGGCCTTATTTAAGTAACTTGATACATATGCCAGCATGCATGTGGGTTCTGATGAGAGGGTAGAACAGGAAATTGGACAGGGAGAAGAGGGGGATTTTAATTTAATGATTAGTGTATAAGGTATTTGATATGAAAGTTTGATTTTAGACACAGTACCTGAAATTGGAATAAGATGTGACAGACTTGGATGTTTAAGTAACTATGAGTTTGGGATAGAGAATTCTTTTGTTCTTTTGCTACATACATAGAAACTGCTGTGGTATATATATGCAGTGCGTTACATCATTTATTTAATTCTGGTGGAGTGAATGTAGTGCAGTTTTTTTTTTTTTTGAAAATGAAGAAATCACATCAATGCTAGAAAAGGGAATAGAACCAGGTGCATTTAAAGTAAAGTTCATGAATTCAATTCAAGATGCTTTGAATTTCATTCAGAATGTCAAAATAGAAAGTAACATGCATGTATGTGTGCATAAGTTTGAGAGTAGTTGAATATGAAATGTGTTAACTTTTTCCCCCCTACCTAAACGATGCTATAATAACCACAGTTGAATTTCCCCGAACATGTTTTCAATTACTTACAACAGATGAACTATTTTGATAACAATTAGTCTAGATAACTCTCAGTGCTATTATTTTATAAATAAATTTCTTGTTCCTCGTTCTAAAAACATGCTTGACAAGGAAAAATAAAAACGGGAACATTTTAAAATGGCTCTTGGTTTTCTGTTATTCAACGTGAAAAGTAGAGAGAATGAAAGCAAACGAAAGACATTTTCGACTTATTTGAAGGTTAGAGTATGATGAAGGATTCAAATCTTACTCAAACACATCATTAGTCTTCATCATTTAATTAATACTAAATTCATTCATTTCGTTTTTTGTCCACCTTTACTCATGTATATGGGAAGATGTGCAGCTGCGAACTAAGCATTATTCTCATAAAATCATTAAATCATCACTCTTCGTCCTCAATAAACTGTGATTTTTTTTCTTTTTTTGATAAGTTCAATATACAATGCATTATAACGCTAACATTGTGCATTATTTTTATATATCAGTTTTATTTGTTTTTAAGAGAATAAAACAGGAACTATCAATAAATATTAATCTATAGTGAGTTAAAAAATTGTGATAAAAATATCACAGTTCTCATGAGAAGATGTTTTGGAATTTAGTTATTTTCATAACAAGAATTCGTTGTCTATATATTAAAGTCCTTCCCATCTCAAGCTTGAAATGGCTGATCATAGCCTTAGAATAGCTACTGGTCTATGAGACTGCTGAATCCTAGCTAGGTTAGAAAGGAAGCTTGAGCTTTTTTTTCTTCTTTTATTTTTATATCTTTTGGGTACAAAGGAAGCTCCGTTGATTACTAGAGAGGAACAAAAGAAAAAGGAGGAAATTAGTAAAGCTACCGTAATCAAGTCTATATAGTTCATTGTTTATGTCATGTTATTTCTCATGTTATTCATCCACAATTAGAGATTTATTACTCTGGTTATCAATAATTACAGTCCCGCATAGGATAAAAAATGAATAACTACACAATTAAATAAAAAAAGAGTAATACCATTGTACCAGATAAAAAAGAGTAATACCATTATAGATCATTAGTGGTTGTTAAATGAAATAAGAAAATTAGTTAATTTCTATGCATTAATAATGTAATAGTTTTTAACACAATAATTTATGTGGTGTCATTTTAATCGTGATATTTGACTATTTTACTCACTATTTGAAAAATTAGGTAAATGAAAGATTTTGATTGAAACATAAAATAAAAATGTTTTACAATATTTGTGCAATTAAATCTATAAAACAAATTATAGTTTTTTGAAAAAATTGAGACGAGGGTTTTAATGTAAATTGCCTGGTCTTATACTAAAACAAATTACAAATCGTCAGTAAGGTTAAAATACCCACAATTCAAGTCCTGAAAAAAATTCATCGCCAACTCTATATATAGACAAAACCTGTTTTTCAGTTGCCTAGGGTTTATTTCATGATTAAGTTATGATCAATTTTCAAATACCATAAAGGGCTAAGACTAGGACGTGTCACTCAAGAGCCGTCACGCATCACCAGGGGCAAAAGAATGCCAAAATGTTCCCGCTACAGCCATTGAAGCCGAGAGTAGGGGACCATAATTTAAACATTCTGTGCACGTCAATGCATCGTAGTTTCATGATTTTTTTGAGTGCACACATTTGCGTGTTTTGTTCGTAGTGCTTGATTAAACACTCAACCACAATTCCTTAAATTAAAATGCATAGCTTCAACTATAAGGCCTAACACATTCTATATTTAACTGAATTCCTTGAGTATCTAGTTAAGAGTTCAATTCCTAATAATGTAATGGATAATATTTTATAGTTAGAGACAACTCATTTATATAAGCTTTGTCTTTCAAGAGGATTAACCACTATTTCTTATGATAATACCTTAAGTTTATCTAAAAATCAAATTAATAGTTTTAACTTTCAAACTAACCTTTTGCTTATCAATAAAAAATTGGATGTAGAACCACTCCAATTCCAAAGACAGTACCTTTTTTTTTTAAAACCTTAGAGTTCCAAGCGTTTACTTGGTATATATAAGAGAAAAGAAAAGTAAATGTGAATATCAAGATTCTTCCTAAGTATTTCATATACATGAAATCATTGGCATACTATATAATAATTTGTCTGAAACATTGGAAGAGTATGTGCCGATATATTTTAAGGTTCTTTTCCAAAGAGGAGCCTGTGGCTATAGAATATCCTTTTTGGTTCTGAACTCCAAGTCAAAGACAAAGTAAACTCCAAATCAAAGACAAAGTAAATTGTTATTGTTAGTGAGGGAGACAAGAATTATATGAGCATCAAATCCAGGACCAATGCGAGAAGGTTCATTGATATGCACACTTGCAGAAGAAGATGCCTTTTTCCCCTCAACCCCATATATCTGCATTGCTCAGCATTGGGTCATTTAATCATCACTGAGCAGTGCCTGCTCAGATTTAGCATTATATGGCTCAAATATCTTTATCATTTTTGGTAAAAAAAAATCAAATGTTGGACTGGAATCTGAACTCTGAATCACCAAAAGCATGTTAATAGCAAATGACTGACTTTATTACTTAAGTAATACATTGCTCTCTTTTTAGCAGAACTGTTCCCACTTTACAGTAAAATTAACTTTTAAGTGAAAAAAGATTGCATGGCTTCTGCATCCCTGACAGTATTCTTGTTTCTATTAATCAATGACATAGTCACGGCACATATACCTGTGTATAGCTCAATATATATTTATCAAGTTTGTAGGTCATTACAATCTCCTACTTTAATTACATTCTTAAGAATATAAATACTGATGCATGAGTTTATGAATGATATAATATATATGATATAGTATGTTTTGGTTTTTACTCTAGAAATATCTAAAAATTTAGCTAGGGAGAGAGATTATGCATATGTGAATGTATTGAAATGTCTTTAGAAACTGATCACGGGTGGTTTTCTTGTGCAATTAAAAGTGGCAGCAATAATTAGTAAAATTGGTTCATCTCTCACTGGTTTTTACTCTGATCTGTTCCTCACATAACAATTTCGTACTCCCTTCATCTGCTACACTGGTAATGGAGCAAATACGCAATGCAGCAGGGACTGATCACTTTTGAAGCGAACTGAACGAACTATTGGGAGAATCATAATTAATAATTTGGAAACTGGGAAAAAAAGATCTTCACTTTTTCACTTGTGAGGAATACTAAGACTAGAACATATAGCTTATGCTTTTTTTTTTTTTCGAACAGAATATAATTATTTCGAACCCATTTTAGTGACTAGTTCCGTGGTGCATGACGGCAGCTAACGTAAGAATTCTTCATTAAAAGGAGTTCAAACAAAATTTCGCCGGTGCTCATGCAGATTAAACTTGATATCTTTTTGGAATAAGGGCAGGGATGTTTAAAATGAGTGATGTTACCTATCTAAAAAATTACATACACCAAAATTACAATGATTGTTAGATAAAATAAAATTATATTACCGACTAATTTATTTAAAAGTTAATAATTATAATACATTATTTTGAATATAAAATTTTGATAAAATTTTTAATTGTCTAACATTTTCCATTTAAAATTAAGCTAATTGATCACCGGATGTCATAAAATGTTTTAAGACATATAACAAGGGAAAAATTATAATTTTTTTTATGAAAAAACTAGTGTGAAAGACTCTAACATATTCTTGCTTATCAAATATTTGTGTGAAAGAACGTGTACTCATCACAATTATCTTTCATCTCCGAACTATAGCAAACAAGAATTAAGATGATTTACTTGAAAAATCTCCAAGCCCCCCATACGCGCCTAGGTAAGGTCACAGTATTCCTACCCTACCAAACACATGTCTACCCTTTATTACCTACAAGAAATTCTTACTAATCCTGCCAATCACAAATGGAATGAGATAACAAAAGAATTGTATAGGATAAATAAGAGTAGGAGCTAAAATGGACTTAGCAAAAGTAGCATAAAGGAACGACAATGCACTCGCGACGAGCCACACACAAAGACTTGGCTATTTATCTCGTTGACAAATACTCAACAAATATTTATTATTTACAGTTGAATACTAAGAATAAAGAAAAAACTGTATAATAAAAAATAATTAAATAAAAATAAAGAAATAATCTTGTTTTGGTCGAACCACAAATATTTATTTTCTTTTTTGTTTTGGTCGAAACAACGTTCGTGGTATTGTGTTGGTCTTAGTGTAATTGGGCTATACAAATGAAGCTCACCTATGACAGTGAGATATACTTTTAATCACAACTTCCATTTTTGGTCAGTTTTAATCACCACTTTGAGTGATTTCTGTTATACCTGAACGGGGCCTAAGCCCAAAAAAAAAATCACGACGAAACTGGAGGGCGGGGCATAGCAAACCCACGATCATCATCATCAATATGTAGAAAAAGTGGCGGTGGCTGTGCATTTTGCAGCCACCGAATGTTGAAAAATCAAAAAGAGATCGCACATGCACAAGAATGTGAAATACAGCTTGTACCAATCGAAATATGCACAGTAACATGCACAGTAACTTTCAAAAATCATCTATAAATAGAGCCTTCAAGCAGACGGTTTTAGCATCCCGAACTGAGAAGCATTTCCTCAGTTGTAAAGAAAGAAGTAGTGTAGGCTTCTTGTAGTGAGAGAAAAATAGAGAGTGTGTGTAAGAAAATTCCAAGAGTGTAGTGTGAGTATACACTGGGGGGTTTTGGATATATTCTCTAGATCTCTGTAATACTACTAATTGTAGTAGAAGAGAGTCTCATTGGGGATACACTATATTGTAATTACTCTTTAAATATAGTGGAGTATTTTTCGGAGTTTGGCGTGGTTTTTCCCTCAAAATTACAGGAGGGTTTTCCACGTTAAAATATTGGTGTGCAGTTATCTTGATCTATTTTGTTGGTGTGAATAGTAACGAGTACTATTCATAAATAGTGAAGCAGGTCCCAATACATAGTACTATTCACGTGAATAGTGACGTGGGCCCCACTGTGGATTACTATTTACCGTGCTCCATTTTTCCGTCTCTTCAATTTGGGCGCGCTTCCGCTCACATCCGTAAAGTGTTTATTACACTTGGGGTGTCCCCGACTCTGATGATACCATAACAAGTGGTATCAGAGCTTTGGATCGATGGGATTTATTCTTAGTATGCTCTGTGGTTGCAGCTTAGTCTGATCTTCCACATCAGAAAAGAGTTTCTCCCTAATACTTGAGGATCACCTTTTGGTTGCTGTTGTTGGAAGACAGTGTGATACTGTGAGAGTGCAGTTTGAAGAGGTTCTGGCTAAGGAAAGACTTGGTATTTAAGCGTGTCCATTGTGACCCACCTCTCTTTCCTGGGAACCCTCTTGGTGCACGGTTTACAGTTGAGTTGCACTATTCGATTATCTGATTAACAAAGTATAAGGTTCTGTCTAAGATCCAAGATGTCGGTGCCAAAATTTGAAGTGGAGAAATTTGACGGGTCCAATGACTTCAGGCTATAGGAAACCGAAAGTGCAGGCATTGCTAGGTCGGCAAGGTCTTGCAGAGGCGTTGGAGGACCCAGGTCATTACACGATGACAAGAAGAAGGAGATGATGTTCAAAGCACTGAGTACAATACAATTGAGTCTTGCGGACAATGTTCTGCGAGAAGTCATGGATGAAAAAACTGCTGATTCACTATGGAAGGCTTTGGAAGAAAAATATTCTGTAAAGACCTTGTCCAACAAGCTTTATCAGAGAAAGAGACTGTACACATTCAAATATTCAGGAGGAAAATCAATGCAAGAACATATAGACGACTTCAACCGGATGATCTCTGATGTTGGAGCAGCTGGAATTAAAGTTGAAGATGTTGATCAAGCTATGATCTTGTTGACTTCACTACCTCCGTCTTATGATAATTTCTGTGATACCATACTTTATGGTAGATCCGATATCTCAGTGAAAAATGTCAAAGAATCACTGATGATAAAGGAACATCAGAAGTTAGTAGCCGGATCCAATGTCGAAGGTCCTGCAGATGGATTGTTAGTGACGAGAGGGCGTAGTCAAGAAAGATGATCGGGAAGCAAAAGCAAGAGAAGATCAAAGTCCAGAAAGCATAAATCTGTGAAGTGCTTTCATTGTCACCAGACGGGACATATCAGAAGAAATTGCCCAAAGAGAAAGGAGAAATCAGGAGATTCTGCCAACGTAACAATTGAAAGTTCTGAAGATAGTGATGCCGATCTTTGGTTCGCCTTGACAGTATTCACAGGTGACACCGGAAATGAGTGGATCCTGGATTCTGGCGCATCCTTTCACATGACACCTAATCGAAACTTCTTCTCATCCTATAAAAAGATGGAGGGAAAAGTTAGATTGGGATATAATAGAATTATTCCGACTGCTGGTGAAGGAGATGTGCAAGTGAATTTGGACGATGGTACTAAAAGGACGTTTCATGCATGGCATGTACCAGTGGGTAGAAATCGATCTCATTGAGTGCCCTTGACAATCGGGGTACAAGTTCCTTTGGAGATGGTGGCTTCTTGAAGGTATTCAAAGGCTCAATGGTGGTATTGAAAGGAAAGCTGCAGGGCGGGATCTATCTATTGCTAGGAAGCACAGTCGATGGAACCATTGCATTCTATCCTCTGAAAGAAAGGATGATGCTACACGATTGTGGCACATGCGGCTTGGTCATATGAGCGAGAAAGGAATGACCATACTTGCTGGCAAAGGCTTGTTGAAAGGCCTAAAGAATTGTAAACTTAGTTTATGTGAAAGCGTGTGTTTGGAAAGCGTAAAGCGGGTGAAGTTCAATTCTGGCAAACACAATAGCAAGGGAATATTGGAGTATGTCCACTCGGATGTTTGGGGTCCAGCCCCTGTTAACTCCTTAGGTGGAGCTCGCTATTTTCTTACTCTGATAGATGATTATTCCAGAAAAGTCTGGATTTATTTCCTGAAGAAAAAAGAAGAAGTGTTCGACAAATTCAAGCAATGGAAGGCCATGGTCGAGAAGCAAACCGGGCGGTCAGTCAAGAGACTAAGAACTGACAATGGCGGAGAATTTTGCAACAAAGAATTTGAGGAGTTCTGCAGAAATCTTTGGTATAGTGAGGCACCATACTTGTATCAGGGAACACCACAGCAAAATGGAGTTGCGAGCGGATGAACAGAACACTTCTAGAGCGTGCAAGATGCATACGAATCAACGCAACACTTCCCAAATCATTTTGGGCTGAGGCAGTCAATACAGCTGTATATCTGGTAAACAGATCTCCATCAACTGCTATTAATCTGAAGATTCCACAAGAGGTATGGTCCGGTCGACCCGTAAACTATTATGATTTAAAGATATTTGGTTGTCCTGCATATGCCCATGTAAATGATGGTAAACTTGAGGCAAGGGCAAGAAGGTGTATATTTCTAGGATATGCACGAGGGGTGAAAGGCTACAAACTGTGGTGTATAGAGAAGGCAAGTTCACCTAAAATCATTGTCAGCAGAGATGTCACTTTTGACGAGGCGGCAATGCTAAATCAGAAGAAGGAGTCTAACTTAGATGATGCAGAGACAGATCATGGTGCTAAGAAGCAGGTGGAGCTAGAGATTGACTGTGGGAAGGTGAAGCAAGAAAATGATATAATGAATCAGCCAAGTACTTCAGGGATTGCTCAACCTGAAGTAGAACAACAAGATGAACCTGACTATGAGGAAACTGGTGAACCAACCAGAGAAGCAGAGCCATACAGTATTGCTACTGGCAGAGAAAAACGAGAAATCCAAAAACCAAAAAGATATCTGGATTCTGCTGCTTGTACACTTGACTCATTAGATACAAATCCTATAGCCTTTGCTTTGGCTATGGCGGATGGTGCAGTTGGAGATGAACCATGTACCTATCATGATGCAATAGAAAGTAAGGAGTCGAAGGAGTGGCTGATAGCAATGAATGAGGAGATTGAGTCTCTTCAGAAAAATCAAACGTGGAAGCTGGTACAACTTCCAAAGGGGAAAAGAGTAGTTGGCTGTAAATGGGTTTACAAAAGGAAAGAAGGAATCCCTGGCATTGAGCCTCCAAGGTTCAAGGAGAGACTGGTAGCAAAGGGTTATACTCAGAAGGAGGGTGTTGACTTCCATGAAGTATTCTCTCCTGTGGTGAAGCATAGCTCTATTCGGATCCTATTAGCTATTGTAAGTACGTTTGACTTGGAGCTAGAACAGCTTGATGTGAAGACGGCGTTCTTACATGGTGAGCTAGAGGAGCAGATCTACATGAGTCAACCAGAGGGGTTCATAAGTCTTGGTAAGGAAAATCATGTTTGCCTATTAAAGAAGTCATTATATGGCTTGAAGCAGTCTCCAAGGCAGTGGTACAAAAGGTTCGATGCATTTATGATTGGTACTGGATATAGTAGAAACCAATATGATAATTGCATCTACTCTAAGGAGCTTCCAGATGGTTCAAAGATTTATTTGTTGTTGTATGTAGATGACATGCTAATTGCAGCTCGTAATAAGGTGAAATTAGTATGTTGAAAACTTCGATTGGGAAAAGAGTTTGAGATGAAGGACTTAGGTGCGGCAAGGAAGATTCTTGGAATGGAGATTCATAGGGGCGGCATAATAGCGAGTTGTGTTTAACACAACAAAATTATATTATGAAAGTGCTACAACGCTTCAATATGGTTCAATCCAAGCCAATTGGCACTCCGTTGGCTGCACATTTTAAATTATCTTTGAAGGAATGTCCGAGAAGTGAGGAGGAGGTGGAACACATGTCTCGTATACCTTACTCTAGTGCAGTTGGCAGTCTCATGTATGCCATGGTGTGCACTAGACCAGACATTTCACATGCAGTAAGTGTGGTAGCGGTTATGAGCAAACCTGGAAAGACACCTTTGGGAAGGCGTGAAATGGATCATCTTGATACCTAAAAGGTTCCATCGATGTCTGTTTAGTATTTGAAGGTCAGAAGAACCGTGGAGTTGTAGGTTATGTAGATTCTAATTATGCTGGTGAGTTGGATAAATGTTGGTCATTGACAGGCTATATCTTTACTGATCTTTGGATGTACTATTAATGGAAGGCGACATTGCAATCAACGATGGCATTGTCAACTCATCAAGCCGAGTATATGGCATTGATCGAGGTCATTAAAGAGAGTATTTGGGTGCACGGTCTTTTGGATAGTTTTGGATTGAATCAACATGTACCAATTGTACATTGTGATAGTCAAAGCGCCATTCATCTGGCTAAAAATCCAGTCTATCATGAAAGGACAAAGCACATTGACGTCAGACTTCATTTTGTCAGAGAATGTATCAATAATGGTACTGTTGCAATTCAGAAGATAGCCACAGCTGAGAACCCAGCCGATATGATGACAAAATCATTGCCGATTGACAAGTTTAAGCATTGCTTGGACTTAGTTAATATTTGCAGAGGTTGAAAGCTGTTGCAAAATGCAGCCAAGGTGGAGAATTGTAGAAAAAGTGGCGGTGGTGTGCATTTTGCGACCACCGAATGTTGAAAAATCAAAGAGATTATCGTGCACATGCACAAGAATGTGAAATCTGATTGTACCACCGAAATATGCACAGTAACATGCACAGTAACTTTCAAAAATCATCTATAAATAGAGCCTTCAAGCAGACGGTTTTAGCATCCCGAACTGAGAAGCATTTCCTCAGTTGTAAAGAAAGAAGCAGTGTAGGCTTCTTGTAGTGAGAGAAAAATAGAGAGTGTGTGTAAGAAAATTCCAAGAGTGTAGTGTGAGTATACACTGGGGGGTTTTGGATATATTCTCTAGATGTCTGTAATACTACTAATTGTAGTAGAAGAGAGTCTTATTGGGGATACACTATATTGTAATTACTCTTTAAATATAGTGGAGTATTTTTCGGAGTTTGGCCCGTGGTTTTTCCCTCAAAATTACAGGAGGGTTTTCCACGTTAAAATATTGGTGTCTTGATTATCTTGATCTATTTTGTTGGTGTGAATAGTAACGAGTACTATTTATAAATAGTGAAGCGGGTCCCAATACATAGTACTATTCACGTGAATAGTGACGTGGCCCCACTGTGGATTACTATTCACCGTGCTCCATTTTTCCGTCTCTTCAATTTGGGCGCGCTTCCGCTCACATCCGTAAAGTGTTTATTACACTTGGGGTGTCCCCGACTCTGATGATACCATAACACAATAAGCATTTTCAGACTCCAAAAGAAATAAATAAATAAGAAGCATTTTGAGATCACCAAAAAAGAAAAAGGCACTTTGAGGAGCTTTAACTATCGATCATTTCTTACCCAAAATTATTCGAACAATTCTTAAAATAAAGAGGAAAAAACAAGAAAACTTTGCAGGGTAATGGCCTTTGAATACTCCAAAACTTTGCAGGGTAATGGCCTTTGAATACTCCTTTTCGTATCTATTATTGATTTTCTAGGGTGGGGTTCTACCTTATAGCAAGATAAGAAAGAATGCTCCATGCTAGATAAGGACAAGTCTGAATTTTCTTTCTTTATCTTATATGTGAAGAAAGATTGGGTTGATCTTAGAACTCTAGAAGCTTTTGATCAAATACTACTTATGCGCGTTTGTTTTGGAAAATTGTAAACAGAACCACCTAAATAAAAGAATAAATCGCTGGTCAAATATAAGAATCAGCCTAATTTTAAATTTGACTTTTTATCCTAAGTTTGAGAACCAAATTAGTCAGCTAATAACAAAGCGTTCCAAGTTGCATTCATAATTACCTCCTGTTATATATTTGTTGCCAAATCGACCTCAATAATGACGTGTACCCAAAATCATATGATCACATGCATGTATTACTATACTTTTTTCTAAAGAGAAAAAAATAACTTGAAATTATTATTATTATTACTACTGCTACTATTATTTTTCCCAGAGATTGTTTTGATCTAAGAGGCACGGCATTTTGTAAATTGAAACCAAATTGTTGGCCGTGAGCACAAATCAATGAAAAACCAATGAGGCAGGGCCACAAAAGCATGAACAGGTCCAACTTCCGAAGTGGAAAAAGAGTGAAAAAACAGGCAGGGGACGTGTGGAACAATGCAATAGGGCCTTGTTTGCAAAAGGAGGCAACCATGGTAGCCTCTTCCAACTTTTATTGTCCTGACACCCAAAAAAAAAAATAACACTTGGGTTTAATGACATCCATAGGTCTATGCAATACTAAGGACCAGTACACATCAGGTCTCTGTCAAAAAATTTTCACATGTAAAATACTCAAACCCTCCGAAAACAATAGTATAGAATTTGATAGTGCTTCCACTTTGCTTTTAAATCTAATACCTAAATATGTATAAATATGATCATGACTTTGCACCCTTATCATTACTTTCTTCCTTGCCTGTATAGTTCATAAACCAACAAAGCCTTTTGATTACAAGTTTTTTTCACCTCATCATTAGCCTTTTTTTTTCTTCCTGTTCCTTCTTTTTAGTCCCTCCTTTAAATGTTAAGGAGGATTGAAAGATAGAAAAGGCTCATATCGTATATATGGCTGACGCATTTGATGAGCAGTGTGATTACCTCTTCAAGGCAGTTCTGGTTGGGGACTCTGGAGTTGGCAAATCAAACCTGCTCTCAAGGTTTGCAAAAGATGAATTCCTCTTGGATTCCAAGCCCACCATAGGTGTGGAATTCGCTTACAGGAACATCAGGGTCAAAGATAAACTCATCAAAGCACAGATATGGGACACTGCAGGCCAAGAAAGGTACCTCATTTTTCCTCAATAGTTTCTTTTCTATCCACTTCCAATAAATGATTATGTTTTGTCTTCTCTGATTGGCCCTCACTTTAACTGTTGTTTTTGTTTGTCCCATTTTGTCTTCGCATGTTTGATCTTAGCTAAGCTTTTGTTTCAATTGTGATCCAAATTTATAAGGTCAGAAATACATTGAAAAGAAAACCCTTTTGAATCTGCAGAATGCAGAACAGAAATCTTATAGACAGTTACATTGTACTATAGTGCTTTTGTTTTCTTTTTGCTCTTGTTTTTGAATTGAACCTAGTTTCTTCCACCTTTTGTTTCGATGAAAAAAGGTTCTTTTCCCATTGGCATTTTCAAATTCAAAGTGGGTATCCACTGAGTTTGCTTAACCTAGAAGTATTTAATGAATTCGGCTAATTTGACTGGAATATTATTACTTCCAATCCTTGCTCCACTTCTCATCCCTTATCTCATTCTCCACTATCATCCTGTCCCACCTCTACTTTGCTTTTGTTTTTTCAGGCAATTTTGTTTGCTAGCTAAGTTGTATCCTTGGCTTTTGCTTAATAACCCCAAAAAAAAAAAAGAAAAACAATAATAGAGAAAGGATATGAGAAAATGATTTTTAAAGGGAAGATTTAAAAAATAAGATTCTTTTATATCGATATCCGATTAAATTCTGTTATATATATGACTTAAAAAATAATAAATATAAAAATTAAATGTATTTACAAATATGATAATGTATCAAAATTAAACTTATAAAAAAGGAAAAAACAATATTTACAACATTTTACAACTCATCCATGACCGAGATGATATATAGGGTTTGATAATTTTAGAACTACAAAGTCAGAGTTGTTAATTGAGTAAAGGTTTGGTGTTAATTGAGTAAAGGTTTGGTTTTGTGGTGATAGGTAAGCGTGAATAGAATCCGTTCAGGTGGGACCCTGAAAATACTGGAATTAATATTGAATAAGCTTGCATTTGTATTTGTGTTTGTAGTTTGATAAAGGCAGAAGAGATTCTCGCTCGTGTAATTCTTTAAGATGCGTTAGTTATCTATAGGTAGGTGCTTTGTTGAAACCTCACCGAAACTTCTTCCATTTTTCGCGCAGGCATCATAAAACTTTTTTTTTGTTTTTTTGCAAAAAAAAAAAAGAATCAAACTTAAAACGCGATTTACGTAAAATAATTTTTAAATGATAACACAAACTAGAATTGTTTGTCCTTTGTCATACCACAAAAGAATTCCACTTGAGAAATTATTTCTTTTCTTTCATATTCATTTTGAGAACAATTATGAATTCTGACCAAACAAATTGCGAATTACTGTTGTATAATGGACTAATTTTAAAATTCATTATCAACGTCTATCTACACAAAGTATTAGTCACTATATTTAATAGTGAATACCCCAATAAACATAAAAAAAAAAAAAACAGAAGAATGAATTAATGAAAGAATTAAGTATAACACTTACAAAGCATTCGTATCTCCCTTGTGGCATGGCTGTTGTTAGTGTACTGTGCTCTATATCAATGTTGGGGATGAAAAAATATAAATTAGTTAGCGCAAATTCCAGGGCCCTTTCAAGTGTAGACGGTAGAAACATTTTTTTTTTTACCTTCAGAAAATGTTTAATACGAACATAAATAGCATGCCTTCAGAGAATATATAAAACATAAATAGCATGTTTCATACGAACATAAACAGCACGCTAAAAATGTATAAAACATTGCACAAAATCAAATTCTAATATACAATAATTAGCCAAAAGAAAAATGTAACGTATACTGCTCTTCCTTTCTCGTGTTAAGAGAATGCTGGGGTGAAAAGATTGTTCTAACATTGTAAGCGTTACCCCTACCAAAATGCATTCAATTTCTTTCCTTTTTTTAAATAGTATTATTGGTTTTTCTCAATGATATACATTGCTTAATTTGCGCTTTTGAGGGTGAATTAACATAGTAATGCAATCACATGGTCCTATATTTCATTCTCAGAATTATCCATACTATTTTGTGGTAGGTTTAGAGCTATCACAAGTTCATACTACAGAGGAGCCTTGGGGGCAATACTAGTCTATGACATAACCAGGAGAGCAACTTATGGGAATGTAAGAAAATGGTTACATGAGCTAAGGGAGGTTGGAGGAGAAGACATGGTGGTTATTCTTGTGGGAAACAAATCTGATTTGGGTCAGTCAAGAGAAGTTGAGAAAGAAGAAGCAAAAGGGTTTGCAGAAACAGAAGGGTTATGCTTCATGGAAACATCTGCTTTGCAGAATCTGAATGTTGAGCAGGTATTCTTACAAATGATCAATAAGATCCATGACATTACATGTCAGAAAATGTTGAAGGCCAAAGTGAATGGCACAACGTTGAAGCTTTCAACTACAAAGGAGATCCATGTAATTGATGAAGTGACTGCTACTAAACAAGCTAATTGTTGCTCAAGATGAGAATTTGAATGATGAAAATCTACAAGTACTTTTGTATAACCAAGTTCTCGTTTCTTCCTATGATCATGGCAAATCTTTTAAGAAATGATAACTCGATACTAAATTGTAAACGCTGATTTGTGTCACATGAGTTTTTAGGTTGTATTGTTGGCATTAATTTCATGTCAATAATGTTTATGCAGTAGAAGAGAGAGGAGTGAAACATTAAGAGAAATTATCATTACACACTAAACAATTCTTGATATTAACAAATTGTTGCAAACTGCATGTCGCCTGAAGCATCATCTAGTCTTCTATACATGGGATTAGATAAACTAAGACTGTTTAGAAGACAACAGCCCCCCAATAGCACACACCAAAACAACAAACCAGGTTTGACTAATAGCTTTCAACATGCTTTTGAACTGTATCAATGCAATAATCTATACAGCCCAAAATCTCACACACCTCTCTCATAAAAATTATTGGACCCACATTTTTTTTTATTCTCCACTAATTCTCTCTCCACATCGTCCTCTCCATTGTTTTTGAGTGTTGATTGTCTATCACAATGTCGTGTTAAAATAACTTTTTTCCCAATCTATATGTGGAATTGTAAACAAGTAATTAAAATATATCAGTGCATGAATAGGAACACTGTCCACAGAGATAGATTTCTCAGATTAAGCCGGAAGAAAAAAAATCCATTACATATAACAAAGGTGTATGAAAGGTATCAGTTGTTCTGAACTTCGGATATAAGTATAGGTTTAAATTGGTCCCCAAGAAATTCTTTCATCCATAAATATTTATTTATTAAGAAAAAACATCAGAGTTGTTGAAAATATTCAACACCATGAAGACACCCGATCCACTACCCTTAAATTTTATGTGGGTCCTATTTGAAGCAAAATGTTCTTATTTTCCACCATTGGATTTGAGTGGGTGTCCACAGATACCTCATTTTGGGTGGTTGGAAAAACATAACTGATACTCGAAACCTATTCAGTACAATTTGCATCAACAGCAGGCTCAATATGAGAATAAATGCTTTAGGAGGTTAGATGCTATTTCTGTCAATATCCTGTCATAGAACCAGATTTTACATAGGGTAGAAAAAACTGAGACAGAATAAGAAAAGTTAGGATAGGTTTAACAAGCGATTTGCTTTGAATGGAGAAACTAAATCAATTTTAGCTTGGAAATGAATCATTAATTCTTTGATTTCAGTCTATGTATTGACAACAAATTCATGAAAATTAAACTGAAGCCTCATCATACTATATCAATTATCAAGCATCAACAATCCAAGGAAATAGTGTGATGGAACTGGTATCTCATCATATAAAGGTAAAGAAAACAAGTAACAAATAGAGAGGATCATAAATGGACATAACCTGTCATTCCATCCGGTTTTGTTAATTTCCGTTTCGATTGTTCAATTGATAGAAAGGATATATCAAAAGAGATGCCTACAACCCACAAGAATCCTCATTCAGACATCTGTAAATGCTACACAGTGAGCAGTGTCCGAGAAAATATTGCAAGAGTGCTAAAGCAGAAAGGTGACCCACGGTGATGGCAAGAACGAAAAAAATAAAAAACACAAAACTAGTCAGTGAAATGGCCACAAGTTACAAAACTTGCTACCCAATCATACAGACTCAATCTTTTGTGATGTGTAACTAGAAAACAACCATTGTCTTCCATTTTCAGTAGCAAGGCCAATGTTTCGACAAAATAACCCTATTTTACAAAGCTCATTCATCATAACATCGTATGTTTGAACATTCAGGTGATGACATTTGATCAAAAGATCTTGAAAAACTAATTCATTCAAAAGTATAGTGTGTACACATTTGGATGAATTCCATGGTCTTCTATGAATAATGTAATAGCTTTGTTAAGATGACGATATCCATCTAATAAGGAAAGTGATAACACCATATGTTGACCTCTATCATACATTTTAGATATGAGAGTATTCCATAGATTTGCACAAACTATCAAAAACATTGCATTGAAGAGTCTTGTTACTTCGTCAACCATATGAATTTTGCATAATCCATTAATCATGATAAGATAGCTTTATTCCCGTATGATTGCACTGCTCACTTCATTAACTAAACAATACCCATCCAGTACACTATTACAAGTGACAACTTCAGATTCCACATCATGGGTACCCATCATAGCTACCACTTTGTCATGAAATTGCAGTGCTTTTTGAAAGATCACCGTTAATACAGAGTCCCTTCCTCAGTTATGTTATTTGGCTGATAACCCATATTGAGAATGTCTCCCAAGGGAGCAACAACTGAAATGTCCAAAGTAACGAGATCTGATGCAACTCGCTGGACTTGCAAGTGATTAGAAAAGGAAATAGCAGAGGGGTAATGATTCATCCTCACATGGAACCCTAATATCTTGATAAATTCCATGATGGGTGGAGCACGACACATACAGAGCACGCGATGGAAGGAAGCAAAAGCGTTGTCAAGGTTGTGAAAGGGAGAGGATTTGAGATGGGTTGTGGGCAGAGAGCGACTGAAGAGGATGGTGATTCTCAGAGAGAGAGAGAAAGAGGGTTTGGGAATTGCAAGTAAAGAAGAATAAAGCTTGGGATTTGGGATGGAAAGAGCATACCTATAGCTCGACAACAACATAGTACTTACGTTGCAGCAGTTACCCTTTGCTTAAGTATGTCTCCTCCTCCTCCTCCTCCTCCGCCTCCACATCTCCGTTATTGTCGCAACTTGCCTCCAACTTGTTCCGTGCTGTGTGATTTGTTTTCGGGTGCATCTTCCTCTAGACCTAGCCCTAATTTAAGGGAGTGAAACGGGCAAGCTCGACTGATTAAGTCCGGCCCATTTAAATTTTTTAATTAAAAATTATTTAAAGAAAAAGACAAAAATGAATAAAAAGCTTTAAGTTTAAGCTTTTCAAACAAAAAATTACAGAAAGACGAAAAAAATTTAAAAAGTGGGTATTGAGTTTAAATGGAAGAAATAAAAACTTAATTTTTAAAGTAAATAAATAAATAGGTAAATGAATCAGTTTAATGGGTTAGACAGGTTGACCCTATAGAAATTTGATTATAAATTTTTTAATTATAGAGTCTAATTAAAATTTTGATAAAACTATAGAAGCTTACATATTAATTAAACTAATTAAAAATATTTGCATCAATGCATACTTCAACATATCTTGCCTCAATGCAAAAGTAACAAAATATGACTTTAATGTTGAAGAGTCAAAAACCCAGTTTAATGTTCATGCCCCCAAAAAATAAAAAAGTTTGATGTTAAAGTTAATTTTACTTTTTTTTAATAGAAATTGAATATCATTCATTTACTTAGTAGACCAGCTACCCACAAATAAAACATCACAAGTTAAATAACAATCCACAATTGGCTAAGGACTAATGACCAATCAAAATTATTACATGTTAAGTGATAAAGAAACATTGATAATTTAATGTGAGCCATCATCATGGTCCACCATTGCTTTGTTTGCAAGTTTCATTTAATATCTTCAATTGAACATCAAACTCTGCAGGAACTCTCAGTTTTTCTGCGATTAATCTTTCATTGAATACTTGAATTGGATCAATTACATTCATTCTAACTTTATAGGAAGCACGCCATAATCTTACCAATTAAAAACTTAAATTCCTAGCTAGAGTGACATAACCACAAATTTGACAAAACAAAGTGCCGACTAAATAGGATAAAAAATTTCAATACACCATCAACCAAAGATTGGTCATATGCCATACATGGAGGCCTATTGCCGAGAAAGCACCTCCAAGGAGTGTAGTGTTCTGATGTTGCTTGACATGTCAGTAATACGAACAAAGGTCATGCCGTCTCGAAATTAATTGGATATCGCAACCATAAAAAAAAAAATCACTGGATTGTATTAAGAAAACAGGGTAGATATAGAAAGTATCATTTTTGCCAACACTGCAGCAGATGTATGGAGTGACCTTCTGTCACGACCCTCCTTGGGCACGTGATCGGCACGTGAGAAATCTCATTCCCACGTAAGCTTGGTGACCTGTATCGTCTCTACGTATGCATTTTAATTAAAAAAATCCATAAAATAAATCCTTAATTTCACGTGAAATCACCTGTTGTTGAAAACCAAGTTTAGAAAATCCAAAACATATTTCCATTCCTTTAAAAAAAAAAGCAAATATGCAATGTCGCTAAATATGCATACAGTCCTTTACATACAAGGTGTTTATAAAAGTAATAGCTATACAATCCCAAAAAGTATATAAAAAAAACAAAACTATGCACAATGTGATCATGCTCTACAGTCCGGGGTCCTGCCTGCATCACACTGGAGCACGTCTAGAGCAAAATATCAGACACCTCACCTAATGAGCTAAGCAACTAAATCTAATGCTGCTGGGAAGAGGATGGTGTAGAAGTACCCTCAGCAGCTACGGTATCTGTAAAATATGAAGGAAACAAAGGGGTGAGTTTTGAATCCAAAACTCAGTGAGTGAGCCCTCATTTGGAACCCCTCTTCATGAGACACCAACGAAGGTACACAACACCAAAAATAGTAATAATAGTAACAGTACTAACATAAAAGTAGTTCATAATTATAATCAAGGTCTCAAATCTTGGTTCTTTACAATCTGACCTAACAGTAGTCTAATAGAGAAACAGTAATGTCTGAATACAAATGTCTGGTCATATTTGGGCGTTACGTATCGCCGTCCCCAGTATGACACTGAGTCTCTGAGTATCTTTGGTCACATCTGGGCATTACGTATCGCCGTCCCCAGTGTGCCAATAAGTCTCTAAATATCTACAGTCACATTTGGGCGTTACGTATCGCCGTCCCCAGTGTGACAATAAGGCTCTGAAATCTCTGGCTCGAGCTACTTGGTACCAAGGTTAACGGATTAACTGCCATTAACATACAGCCTGTTTCTCTATAATTACTGCCAACTCAGCGAAAACCTCATTTTGTTCTCTATCAATTTCAAGTCTTCTATCCTAGGGTTCAAAATCTCTTTTATAAAACAGCATGCAGTATCAAAATCATGTAATCATAAAACCATCTTTAATTAATCAAATTTGCAATACCAATATACAAAATCTCATTCTGAAAGATAGATGTCCCATGGTTTTCAAGAAAGCATATTCTCTTGTTCAACAAACAGTTCAAAACATAGTAATTCCTAGAAATCTCAACAGATCACAAAATAGACTCTAAAATCATATCTATATATATATATATACACACATTTTAGATAAAAATAGATGTAAGGATTAAAATAGGAGCTACAGATATGAACCCACTCACCTAGAGTGACAGTAGACATAGGAATAGCACCAACAGAATTATAGGAGGTGAGAACAGCATCAGTATCTATCAATAAAGCAACAGAACTCTAAATTAACGGCTAAAATCTCCATATCACTCAAATATACCCCTATCACATTGAAAGAATTCTACCTCCTTGAGAAGTAGAAAATTCTCATGCTAACCCCCCAAAAACCAAGAGAAATGGAGAGAATAGAGGAGAAATCACTAGAATAACTTACCTTAGAGCCTTAGAAATGAAATATTGAAGTTGATTTTAAGAGAAGGTGGAAGAAATGGAGTTGAGAGTGAATTTTGGGGGAGAGAACGAGCTCCTTCGAGTTTGGGGGGTGTGTTTTATGTAAAAGTGAAGTTTCTGGACCTGAGTGGGGGTATTTATCGCTTTGATGACCACCTGGGCCGTCACAATGATCGCTTGGGCGGTTTCCAGAGAGTTCCCACCGACTTATTATTTCTGATGACCGCTTGGGTAGTCTCAATGACTGCCTGGGCGGTCTCCAGAGATTTTTTTTTTTTTTAGGGTATTACACACTCCCCCCTTTTTAAAAGATTTGGTCCCCAAATCTAAGGACGTACTTGAAGGAGGAAAGAGATATGGATATTTCACTCTCATGGCATCCTCAGCTTCCCACGTAGCTTCCTCACTAGAGTGGTTTCTCCAAATTACTGTTATAGAAGGCACTTCCTTTGAATGAAGCTTTTTAATTTGTCTGTCTACTATGGCAATTGGCTCCTCCTCAAAAGATAAATTCTCATCAATCTGTACTGCCTGTGGGGTGAGTACATGGGATTGGTCTGGAATATATTTTCTGAGCATGCTAACATGAAAAACAGGATGGATACTGATAAGTTGGGAGGTAATGCTAATCTATAAGCTACTGCTTCCACTTTCTCTAAAATCTCAAATGGCCCAATATAATGAGGACTTAACTTTCCCTGTTTATCGAACCTCACCACTCCCTTCAGGGGGGATACTCGCAGAAACACATGATCACCAACAGTAAACTCCAAGTCTCGTCACCGGTTATCAGCATAAGTTTTCTGTCTAGACTGAGCGGCTAATAACCTTTCCTTGATTAACCGAACTTTCTCTAGGGTTTCTTGAACTAAGTTTGGGCCTAGGGTTTTGGCTTCCCCAAGCTCAAACCATCCAACAGGAGATCTGTAGCGCCTGCCATATAAAGCTTCAAAGGGTGTCATCTGAATACTTGCCTGATAACTGTTATTGTATGCAAACTCTATCACTGGTTAGTGGACACACCAACTCCCACCAAAGTCCAACACACAGGCTCTGAGCATGTCCTCCAAGGTTTGAATAGTTCTCTCTGTTTGACCATCAGTCTGAGGGTGGAAGGCTATAGATAAATCCACTCGAGTTCCTAGAGCTTCCTGAAATGCCCTCTAGAATCTCGAAGTGAACTGAGTCCCTCTATCTGATATAATAGGCACTGGTACTCCGTGGAGTCTGATAATCTCATTTATGTATAGCCGAGCATACTGGGCCGCGGTGAAACTGGTCTTTACTGGCAAAAAGTGAGCTGTCTTGGTCATCCGATCTACAATTACCCAGATGGAATCAAAGCCTTTAGTGGTTCGAGGTAACCCAACTACATGGTTATCCTCTCCCACTTCCACTCTGGAATCTCTATTTGCTGGAATAATCCGGCTGGTCTTTGGTGTTCAGCCTTAATCTGGTGGCACACTAAACACCGTGCCACAAAATCGCCTATATCCTTTTTCATACCTTCCCACCAGTATAACTGCCGCAGATCCTGATACATCTTAACTGATCCAGGGTGCACAGAATATGTTGTACTGTGGGACTCTTCCATTATTTGCTTCTTTAATTCATCCACGTCAGGTACACACAATCTATTTCCAAGGCGTAACACACTTTTCGTATCCATAGAAAACTCATGGCCTTCTCCTCTATGTACATCCTCCATGATCTTAACCAACTTGGAGTCCTCTTTCTGCTTTGCCTTAATCTGCTCCACTAGGGTTGACTGGACTCTAATGTGGGCTAGAAAGGCTCCTGAATCACCTATGCCAAACTGGACTCCCTCTACCTCTAACTTATGAATGTCTTCTATCAATGGTTGTCTTAAAGGAGCTATATGCGCTAAGCTGCCTGCTGACTTCCAACTCAAAGCATCAGCTACAACATTAGCCTTACCTGGATGATAGGAAATCGTACAGTCATAGTCTTTCAACAATTCCATCCATCTGTGTTGTCTGAGATTTAAATATTTTTGCTGGAAGATATACTTCAAACTCTTGTGATCTGTAAAAATCTCACAAGTTGCTCCATACAGATAATGTCTCCAGATCTTCAAGACAAAGACCATTGCTGCCATATCTAAATCATGAGTAGGATAATTCTGTTCATACTTCTTGAGTTGCCTGGAAGCATAGGCTACGACCCGGCCATGCTGCATAAGGACACATCCAAGTCCTACCCTAGAAGCATCACAGTATATAGTAAAACCATCCGTACCTGAAGGTAATACTAGTACCGGAGCGGTAGTCAAGCAAGTCTTCAGCTTTTGAAAGCTTTCCTCACATGCATTTGACCACTGAAATTTAATATTCATCTGGGTCAGTCTAGTCAATGGCGCTGCAATCTTGGAAAAGTCCTTGACAAACCTTCTATAATAACCTGCCATCCCCAAAAAGCTGCGAACCTCGATCAGAAAGGCATTGGCCCTTCTTTGAACTGACTCAACTTTCTTTGGATCTACTTTAATACCATCCTTGGATATTATATGTCCAAGGAATGCCATCTGCTCCAACCAGAATTCACATTTAGAGAATTTAGCATATAGCTTATGCTCCCTCAATGTCTGTATTATAATCCTGAGATGATGCTCATCCTCCTCTCTGCTCTTGGAGTACACCAGAATATCATCAATAAAGACAATCACAAAATGATCTAGAAACGTCCTGAAAACCCTGTTCATCAGATCCATAAAAGCTGCAGGGGCATTTGTCAATCCAAAAGACATCACTAGGAATTCATAATGTCCATAGCGTGTCCTAAAAGCGGTCTTGGGTATATCCTCATCCTTGATTTTCAACTGATGATATCCAGATCGAAGGTCAATCTTAGAGAAACACTGGACCCCTTGGAGCTGATCAAATAAATCATCGATACGAGGCAGAGGATACTTATTCTTAATGGTTACCTTATTTAGTTGCCGATAGTCTATACACATTCTCAAAGATCCATATTTCTTCTTGACAAATAAGACTGGAGCACCCCAATGTGAGGTACTCGGTCAAATGAAGCCCTTATCCAACAACTCTTGCAACTGTTTCTTCAACTCCTGTAGCTCTGTCGGGGCCATACGATATGGAGGTATCGAAATAGGCCTAGTTCCTGGGTCCAGTTCTGTTGCAAACTCTATTTCTCTCTCTAGTAGTAACCCTGGTAGGTCCTCTGGAAACACATCAGGGAACTCACACCACAGGGACTGATTCTATGGTTGGAACTGGCATCTCTACATCTCGTACTAAAGCTAGAAATTCATAAACCCCTTTGTCCATAAGCTTCAAGGCACTCATAGATGAAATCAAACTAGTCAGAACATAGCAACTAACACCCTTAAACTCTTGAAATTCAGCTCCAGAAATACCAAACTTGATAGACTTAGTATAACAATAAACCATAGCATGACATGAAGCCAACCAATCCATACCCAGAATAACATCAAAATCTACCATGTCTAACAGGTGTAAATTTGCATAAGTTTCCACATCACCAACCCTGATTTCACAGTCTCTGTATACTGACTAAATTAAAAGGGGTCCTCCCACTGGTACCCCTACTAAGAAGGGCTTCTCTAAACTAGAAATCGGCCTCTCAAAACGGGTAGCAAAGAACGAAGATACATATGAATAACAAGATCTAGGATCAATCAAAGCAAATGCATAAAAGGTAAAGACTCTGATAATACCTGCTATGACATCTTTAGAGGCTGATGCATCCTGTCCAGTCAAGGCATACAATCGGGGTTGTCCCTCGCTACTCTGACCTCTACCAGCTGAACTTCTGCCACCGAAGCCTCTACCTCTATGGCCTCCGCTCCCAGCGCCCCTACCAACTGGGGCAACGGAACCACCTTGGGTTGCTGACTGGAAGGACTGAACAGAAGCAGTGGAGTTCGCAGACCCCTGACTAGATGTCCCCTGCCAAACTGGGCAATCCGCCCTCTTGTGACCCCGCTGGCCATAACCATAGCATACAAATGTGCTAATCAAGCACTGCCCCGAGTGTCGTTTACCACAAGTCTAACAAACAGGTATGCTCTGAACTGATACCTGGCGAAATCTTGTGCCTCCTGCCTACGACTGGGGAGCTGCAGACCGTACCGGGGTAGGATTTGAGAGGGCATCCCTACCTGTTTGAGCCCGCTGCTGACTCTGCTGGCTAAGTCCTCTACTAGTACCCGCTCCCCTGTAAAATGTACCCTGAGTCCTAGCCCTCTTGCTAGACTCAGAAGCAGCTCTCCTCTCTGCTAGTCCGACCTCTAATCCAATAGCAGTGTCTACTACCTGCGCATAATCTGACATGCGGCTGAAGACTAAGAAACATATCTTTAGGCAGTCCCTGAACAAACCATCTAACCCTCTCAATCTCTGACTGCAACATGCCTGCAGTTGCCTGAGCTAAGTATGTAAACCTCTCATCATACTCGGCCACTGTCATACTAGGAGTCATACGGAGTCTTAAGAACTCCTCCATCATCTGTGCTCTTCGACTCTCTGACAAGAATCTATGAAGAAAAGCGGCTCTGAACTCCTCCCAGGAGGGCGGCTCTAAATCGCCATGTCCCTTGAGAAACTCATCATACCATGTTCCTGCCAAGCCGCCTAACTAAAAACTAGCTAACTCCACTGCTCTCTCTGATGAACAATGAATGACTTTGATAATCTTCTCTTTCTCTCTAAGGAACGCCTGGGGGTCCTCTGTGGTCAAACGTCCCTGAAAAGTAGGTGGGTCCATCCTCCTAAACTGCTCTAAGGCCGAATCATCAGGGTCTCGAGCTGGAGGCTGGACTGGGGGTGGTTGTGATCCAGCCTCTGCTTGTCTAGCTAGAACATCAGTCAGGTTGGCCAGAGCCTGCTCCAAGGCTCTAAGGCGGCCACTAGGATTGGAAGATCTGCTACTATGACGACATCGGGAGGTAGAATGTCGGAGGGGAGGCATACTGGATCCAGCTGAAAGGGAAGAACACATAGGATAAGGAACACATAACAGACCTAAACTCCATCTCTAGGTCTAGACTCAATTGACTATCCTAAAGGCCGCAAGTAATGCTTCGTTAATGCAAATAGGCGCGCTTCTATTTACATAAGCGAGGCACTACCTGTGGACACTTGCTCCAGTGATATGCAGGGAAACCTATGGCTCTGATACCAACTTTGTCACGAACCTCCCTGGGCACGTGATCGGCATGTGAGAAATTCCATTCCCACGTAAGCCTGGTGACCTGTATCGTCTCTACGTATGCATTTTAATTAAGAAAATCCATAAAATAAATCCTTAATTTCACGTGAAATCACCTATTGTTGAAAACCAAGTTTAGAAAAACCAAAACATATTTCTATTCCTTTAAAAAAAAGCAAATATGCAATGTCGCTAAATATGCATACAGTCCTTTACATACAAGGTGTTTATAAAAGTAATAGTTATACAATCCCAAAAAGTATATAAAAAAACAAAACTATGCACAATGTGATCATGCTCTACGGTCCGGGGTCCTGCTTGCATCACATTGGAGCACGTCTACACCTAACGAGCTCAGCAACTGAATCTAATGCTGCTGGGAAGAGGATGGTGTAGAAGTACCCTCAGCAGCTACAGTATCTGTAAAATATGAAGGAAACAGAGGGGTGAGTTTTGAATCCAAAACTCAGTGAGTGAGCTCTCATCTGGAACCCCTCTTCATAGGACACCAACGAAGGTACACAACACCAAAAATAGTAATAATAGTAACAGTACTAACATAAAAGTAGTTCATAGTTATAATCAAGGTCTCAAATCTTGGTTCTTTACAATCTGACCTAACAGTAGTCTAATAGAGAAACAGTAATCTCTGAATACAAATGTCTGGTCATATCTGAGCGTTACGTATGGCCGTCCCCAGTATGACACTAAGTCTCTGAGTATCTTTGGTCACATCTGGGCATTATGTATCGCCGTCCCTAGTATGCCAATAAGTCTCTGAATATCTACAGTCATATCTGGGAGTTACATGTCGCCGTCCCCAGTGTGACAATAAGGCTTTGAAATCTCTGGCCCGGGCTACTTGGTACCGAGGTTAACGGATTAACTGCCGTTAACATACAGCCTGTTTCTCTATAGTTACTGCCAACTCAGCGAAAACCTCATTTTGTTCTCTATCAATTTCAAGTCTTCTATCCTAGGGTTCAAAATCTCTTTTATAAAACAATATGCAGTATCAAAATCATGTAATCATAAAACCAGCTTTAATTAATCAAATTTGCAATACCAGTATACAAAATCTCATTTTGAAAGATAGATATCCCATGGTTTTCAAGAAAGCATATTCTCTTGTTCAACAAACAGTTCAAAACACAATAATTCTCAGAAATCTCAACAGATCACCAAATAGACTCTAAAATCATATACATATACATACATTTTAGATAAAAATAGATGTAAGGATTAAAATAGGAGCTACAGATATGAACCCACTCACCTGAAGTGGCAGTAGACACAGGAATAGCACCAACAAAATTGTGGGGGGTGAGAACAGCACCAGTATCTATCAATAAAGCAACAGAACTCTAGATTAACGGCTAAAATCTCCATATCACTCAAATATACCCCTATCACATTGAAAGAATTCTACCTCCTTGAGAAGTAGAAAATTCTCATGCTAACCCCCCAAAAACCAAGAGAAATGGAGAGAATAGAGGAGAAATCACTAGAATAACTTATCTTAAAGCCTTAGAAATGAAATATTGAAGTTGATTTTAAGAGAAGGTGGAAGAAATGGAGTTGAGAGTGAATTTTGGGGGAGAGAACGAGCTCCTTTGAGTTTGGGGGTGTGTTTTATGTAAAAGTGAAGTTTCTGGACCTGAGTGGGGGTATTTATCGCTCTAATGACCGCCTGGGCGGTCACAATGACCGCCTGGGCGGTTTCTAGAGAGTTCCCACCGACTTATTATTTATGATGACCATCGAGGCGGTCTCAATGATCGCCTAGGCGGTCTCTAGAGAATTTTTTTTTTTTTTAGGGTATTACACCTTCAAACCCGTTTCAAGCAGCAAAATGGCCCATGAATGTTTGAATTATGCAAGAAATTGATGAACTTGTCTGAAGGTTCAATGTCTGTAACCAGTATTATAATAAATTGAAGAGTATTTGGGAGGAATTGAACTCCTTCAAACCTATCTCTGACTGCACTTGTGGAGGTTCACGATTCGTAGCTGAATCCTCCAAGGAAGATTATTTGATGTCCTTCCTCATGGGCCTCAATGAATGTTTTTCACTAATTAGAGGTCAATTACTTCTTCAAGACCCTCTCCCAGCAAGAAGAGAAACAACAACAAGTGGGGTAATTCTTCTTCCACTCTCCAAGAAAGCCAAATTGCTTTTGCTATTAGGCCATAAAATTACCATAATCATCCCAAAGGGAAAAAAGAAAGACCACAATGCTCTAATTGTGGCATGCTTGGCCACATTAAAGAGAAGTGTTTTCAATTAATTGGCTACCTCGGCTTACAAAAAAAAGGGAAGATCTCATCTGCTGCCATCAACCATGTGTCCAATGTTAATGAGACAGTTCATACTACTGGCCTAATTGAAGAACAATACCAGAATTTTTTGGCCATGTTCACCACCTAAATTGCTCGAGCAGCTAAACCTACTGACATGAGTAATACACATTCTGCAGGTATAGTTTGTAGTGCTTTCCATCATGATTTATCTTCCTTAGATAACTTCGGGCTGATTGATTCAGGTGCCACTAAACCCATTGCTTGTTCTTCTACGTTTTTCATCACATTCATTGTTGTGTGGACAAGAAAATGATTCAAGGTCCGAGCCAACCAACCAAACACAGGGGTCCGGTTATTTTTTTCTTTTCTAAAAGCATCCATTTGAATAACACTGTTTATTTCGACAAAAAAAAACTATTTATGGCCTTTTTATAAAAAATATTGAAAGTCAAAACTCATATTTTAACTTCTTTTATTCTGTTTAGTTATCAAATTTATTACTTTCTAAAAAAATATTTTTGATATTTTTTTAAAAGTTAAAATATCTGATTTCTCAAAATAAATATTTTTATTATCATATATTTCAATATAAAATAATTTATTCATAAGTTACATTTAAAAATTTGTTTTCAACATTTAAATAAGTTATTTAATGAATCATAACTTAGTTCGATGTTCAAATGTTGAAAAATTAAGCCTAAAGCTCTAATAAGCAATAATTCAGCGACTGTAAATGATGTGTAAGGAAAGAATTATTTGTTCTCGTTTATTGAAATAAAGTGAAGAATGTAATATTGTGGCATACTTGTGTTCTTAACCTTCCAGCCAATACAAATACATACTCAATGGCGAGTTCTGCAGTGGGGCATCATAAGTTCTGGTCTATGTGATCCAAATTACGATAATAGTAAAAATAAACAATAAAATTACTTTTGCCTCCTTCAATATTATTACTAACGATCCTCTTTCTCTATCTTGTTTTAGTCCTTGATACTGTGCCCCTTTCCCAGCAAGGTGTGATCGCAGCCATTGTACAACCGGTGGCGCATCTCAACTGCCTTCCGAAAACTCATGGACCTCCAGGTTGGAACACCCATTTGAAGAAAAGGTTGAAGAAGGCTTCAAGTGGAACTGAATATTGAATATTAAACCAAGGATGATATTTCCTTCTCTTGCAATAAATGCTACGATGACTTTTCCTTCTTCTTGCATTAAATGCTTCTTTAAAATTGAAGCCTAAGACCAACATGTAAGTATAGCTATATTATGTTAGCATTTATTTTATGCTTGTCTTTTATGTTAGCATTTATTGCATGCTTGTCTTTGTATGATAAATATGTGCTTATAAAAGGCCAAGTCTTTCATTGTGTAATGTAATGGAGAAAAAAAAGAACCTAAGAAGAAAAAAAAAGTGTTAAGAATCTGTGTGTAGATATAAGTCCAGTGTCAGAGTTGGTTAAATCCAGCACCAAATTTTAGAGAATTTGTGAGAAACAATAGTGGTCTTATACAATTAATTTTTCTAGAGTTAGTATGACAAATAATTACAATATTATTTGGTCTAGTCCCAGATTATATAAGAAACTTAATTATTATTATTGGGAGACTTTGATGTACACTCATTTAAAAGCTCACAATATTTGGAGTTTTGTTAAACCAAACATTCAAGAAGGAGCAGATCAAGCAACTCAAAGGAGAGACCAATTAGTGCTATCACAAATTCATCAAGGAGTGGTCTTTGTACATAGAATATGAAAGGTATGAAATGTCCAGCTCAGAAACTATTGAACAGTATTTTTCTCGTGTCACTGACCTTGTTAATAAGACAAGAGTATATGGAGAGAATATAGAAGACAACAAGGTGGTTGAGAAAATCTTTCACACTATGCCAATCAAATTTGATCATGTGGTTACTACAATAATTGAGTCACATGACATAGACAAAATGACAATTGCACAATTTCAAGGAAGTATAGAAAGTTATGCTAACAGGATCTTAGAAAGTCATGTTACCAATATCTTGGAAAAGACAGAAAAATCAGCAAAAGAAGCCCTAAAGAGTCAGGTTTTAAACAGATTTGTTGAATCAAGCCATGAAGAAGAAGAAAGAAGTTATAGCCAAGTCAGAGGAAACTTTAGAGGTATATGTAGAGGAAGTTTCAGATGAAAAGGTCATGACACTAATTACAATCAAGAAAGAGGAAATAATTTCATACCGCACAATCAAGGAAGAGGAAGAAATAATTTTAGGCCTACTAATTGAGCAAGAGGAAGAGGGAATTTTTATCAAGAAAGAACAAACTTTAATTGTTTTCGGTGTAGAAAATTTGGGCATAGAGCTGCAGATTACAGATTTAGACCAATGAATCAAAGCAGTAGCACTCAAGTAAATGTCGTCGAAATCCTATGTTAAAATATTGGTGAGAATTCTAATCCAAAAAATCTATTTTTGGCAAGTAATTCTTTTGATGTTGAAGAAAATATATGGTATTTAGATACTGGTTGTAGCAATCACATGTGTGGAAAAAAAGAGTTATTTTCTTCACTAGATGAAACTGTAAAATCATCTGTGAAATTTGCCAATAAATCAAATATTTTGGGATAAGGTCAGATAAAAATAAAATTGAAAGATGGTTCTCACAATTCATTTCTGATGTGGTTTATACTCCTGGTCTTCATCACAATTTGTTGAGTTTGGGGCAGTTGTCAGAAAAAGGCTATAATATTCAAATTTATTAAGGATACAGCACAATATTTGACTAAAATAGAAGATTTATAGCCAAGGTAAAAACGACTCGGAACAAACTTTTCCCATTGAAAATTCAACATGAAAATTTTTTTTGCTTGAGTTCAATGATATCTGATAATAACTGGTTGTGGCACATGCGTTTTGGATATTATTATTTTTCTGGATTAAATTACCAGTCAAGAAAAAAACTTGTTTCTGGTTTGCCAGTTGTTCAAATTCTTAATTGTATTTGTGAGAGTTGTCAATTGGGAAAGAAGCACAGAGAATTATTTCCTGTCAGAAAATCTTGGTAAGCAAAAAGGTTATTGGAGATTGTGCATTTAGACCTATGCACCATTGATGTTCCATCACATAGTGGAAGCAGATATTTCATTACTTTTATTGATGACTTTAGTTGAAAGACTTGTGTATATTTTTTGAAGCAAAAATCAGAATTATGTGATATTTTCAAGTCATTCAAGGCATTTGTGAAGAATCAAAGTGGCTATAGAATCAGGATTTTAAGAACAGAACAGAGGACATGAATATCTTGCATGTGTAGATTTCTTTGAGCAACATGTGATTCAAAATCAACTGATAACTAGATACACTCCCCAACAGAATGGAGTCACTGAAAGAAAAAATAGGACAATCATGGATATGGTGATATGCATACTGCGGTTCAAATAGCTGCCAAAAGAATTTTGGGTAGAAGGAGTTGCAACTGCTATGTATATTTTGAACAAGTGCTCAACAAGAAGTGTTTATAATAAAATTCCTAAAGAAGCTTGGAGTGGAAGAAGGCCTTCAATTCATCAGCTCAGAATTTTTGGATATATTGCATATGCTCATATACAAGATAAAAAAGAAATTGGATGACAAGGGTGAGAAATATATTTTTATTGGTTACAGCATGAACTATAAAGCATATAAATTGTATAATCCAGATAAAAGAAGGTGATCATTAGTCGAGATGTGACTTTTGATGAAGAAGCAATGTGGGGTTGATCTTCCAAAACTTAGAAGGAACCCATGATGGTTTCTGGCAATTTTGAAGAAGACAAAAAAGAAGATGGACAAGCAAGCACATCAGCTCAACTAGAATCATCAAGTCGACCTCAAAGGAATCGTCAATTATCAACAAGACTGGGGGATTATGCTGTGAGCAATGATAACGATCCATTTGATGAGGAGATTATCAATTTTGCTTTATTTATAGATTGTAAACCAATAAGCTTTAAAGAAGCTGCCACTGACAAAAATTGGAGAAAAGCTATGGACAAAGAGATCTTTGCAATTAAGAAAAATGATACCTGGGTACTAACAAATATTCCTGTAGATAAGAAACCAAAAGGAGTGAAATGGGTATACAAGATAAAGTACAAGCCTAATGGTGAGATTGATCGGTTCAAAACAAGATTGATTGCGAACGGATACAAGCAAAATTTAGGTATGGATTACTTTGAGGTATTTGCCCTTGTTGCTAGACTTAATACAATTCAGATGATTATTTCACTTTCTACTCAAAATAAGTGGAAGATATATCAAATGAATATCAAGTTTGCGTTTTGGAATGGTACTTTGGAGGAAGAAGTATATGTTGAGCAACTTGCAGGCAATGTTCAGAAAACTAGACCAGACCAGTTGGTCGAACCGGTTGAGCCGGTAACCGGCCTGCTATCCAGACTGGGTTGGACTCTAAAACCGGCTGAGAAAGAATCGGCTTCAAACCGGCCAAGAACCGGGAAAACCGGACCGGCCAGACAAACCGATTTTTTTTAAAATAAAAAAAGATGCAAAATGACATCATTTTGGGATTTTTTTTAAAAAAACTCTAAAATCTCATTTTCCTAATTCTTTTCCTTTTCTGATATGAGAATTAGTAACTTGAGAGATTTGATATATATCGATAATGTCTATTTTGATTAAGAGATGAATCATATTATATTCTATGGGTTTTGTCGATGCATAATTTAATTTTTAGTTATTTATGACATATATTTTATTTTATATTTTTATATGTTTATATAAATGCAGGTATCATTATATACCGATTATATTCCAAGTAGACCCCCGATTGAACCTCTGATCGCTTGCCCTGACCGGTTCATTGTCCGGTCTGATTTTCAGAAACTTGCTTGCAGGTTATATGATCTCTGAAAAAGAAGACAAAGTCTACAGATTGAAGAAGACATTGTATGGTTTGAAACAGGCATGAAGGTAGTGTTTGGTAAGGGGGACAACGACACAAATACAGGGACAGTTTGTCCTGCATGCTGTTTGGTAAGGAGACGGGGTACGAGGATGGAAAAATTTTTCATCCCAAAGACAAAAATTTCCTATATTTTTGTCCCTCCAAAAAGTGGGGACAAGACACGGAGACACAAATTTCCAGTGGTGGTCAGGCCATCGATCAACCACCGGCCACCGCTGGTCAACGTCGGGTCAACAGCTGGTTAAAGGCCAGCCGGTGGTGGTCAATAGTCTCCGATGGTGGTCAACACCAATCAACGTCTGTCCCCGTCTCTACAATCAAACATGATACAAAGACAATATTGTTTATGTCTCTGTCTCCACTGTCCTAGTATTTCTGTCTCTGTCCCTCCGTCCCCCTTACCAAATGCTACCCAGGAGCATGGTATAAGAAGATTGATTCTTATTTAATTGAGAATGGTTTTCAAATATGCCAATTTGAACATATTTTGTACATTAAATCTGTTGAATTTGGTTATATGCTCACTGTATGCCTTTATGTTGATTTGATTTTCACTAGAAATAATTTAAAGAAGACTGTAGAATTTAGGGAGGCTATGGTGAAATATTTTGAAATGACATATTTAGGTCTAACATCTTACTGTCTAGGCATGAAGTTGTTCAACAAGATCATGACATTTTCATTTCTCAAAAAAAATATGCTAATGATATTTTGATGAAGTTTTAGATAGAAAATTCAAAACCAATCTCTACTTTAGTTGAAGAGAAGCTGAAATTGATAAAGGGAAGATCAAGGAAAAACTATGAATCCTACCTATTACAAAAGTTTGATTGGAAGTTTGCAATATTTAACTGCAACCAAAATTGACATAATTTTTGGAGTTGGATTATTGAACAGATTCATGGAGGAGCTGCATACCTGTCATTTGCAAGCAGCTAAAAGAGTTCTTCACTATATCAAAGGTACCATAACTAATGAAATTTTTTATGGTCATACTAATTATGTGGGACTTGTTGGATACACAGATAGTGACTGGCCAGGTAACATAAAAACAAGAAGAAGCACTTCATGATATGTTTTTTATCTTGGGTCTGGAGCAATATCTTAGTCTTCAAAGAAACAATCAGTTGTTGCACTCTCCACAGCTCAAGTAGAATACATTAGAGCAACCAGCTGTGCTACACAAACAGTGTGGTTGAGAAGAATTGTTGAAGCATTGAAGCATAAGCAAAATACTCCTACAACAATATTCTGTGACAACAAGTCTGCTATTGCATTTTGCAAAAATCTAGTGTTTCATGGGGAGATCCAATCATATAGATATTCGATTCCACAAGATTCGAGAATTGGTGGCTGAAAAAGAAGTGTTGATTGATTACTGTCACACTGAAGAACAAATTGCAGATATTTTTGCAAAGTCTTTGAAGAATGAATTATTTTGCCAGTTAATTAAAATGCTTGGAATGATCAATTTTAATTGTTTGGTTTAAAGGAGGCAATAAGGTATATTAAACCAAGGATGATTTTTCCTTCTCTTGCAATAAATGCTAGGCTGACTTTTCCTTCTTGCATTACATGCTTCTTTGAAATTGAAGCCTAAAACCAAGATGTAGGTGTAGCTATATCATGTTAGCATTTATTGTATGCTTGTCTTTTATATTAGCATTTATTACATGTTTTTGTATGATGAAAATGTGCCTATAAAAGGCCAAGTCTTCCATCATGTAACGTAATGCAAAAAATAGAGAAGCTAAGAAGGAAAAAAGGTGTTAAGATTTTGAGTGTAGATATAAGTCCAGTGAATTGAATAAAACTTCATAATATTCCTCTTCCTCTTTAAACTTCCGTTGTTATAATATTTGTGAGTGATTATGTAGATTTGTTATCATTGAAGATATGGGGCATAAGAAAGAAGGACAATCTTGTTCATCATCACAACCAAAGGGCCAATGGGAGAGAAGGCTCCAAACAGATATCCAAATGTTCAGACAAGCCTTGTGTGAGACACGGTCTTCATCATGTAAATGTTTTCCCTGACACCAAACCCTCATCAACAACTACTACTAATTCAATTCTTAACCAAGAAACACCACCCTTTGCCTTAACAACACACAACCAATATTCACCATCATCCACAACATACGCATCAAGTGTTGAGAACATAGCGAGGCTACTAGAAAACTGGATGAAGAAGTCCCCAAAATCATCTGAAACAAACTTAGGTCATAACTCATTCAGCAACATGGTGACCACCACAGGTTCAAGTTCAAATGAAGGGGCATAGAGCAACATAACTTGCACACCAACAGAGAATGCATCATCATTTGATTTTATGAGCTTCAAATCATCTGATTGTGGTGGCTCTCATCAATATATGTCGGTTGGAGTGAGCAAGCCAAGCTTAGAGGAAGAACAAGTAGAGCTCGTGCAAATCGAACTTACCTTTCTAAATTAAAAGCCTGAGTAGGAAGATAACTGTTTGGGGAGGAGAGGGAGAAATTGGTGGCGGCCAGAGAAGTTACAAGGAAGGGTGGGTGACTGGTGGGATGAGGAGAGAGAAGGAATGAAAGGATAAAATGGACAACTCATATGTAAATATATTTTTTCATAAATAATAAAATATAAATACATATTTTAATTATATTTTATATCTACCATTGAATTCAAATTTTAATGGATGAGATTTAGTGACCATATGGTGCAAACTCATCTTGCCCAATGTAGAACTCGCCCATATTCAATATCTGCATACAACTACTAACAGTTGTTGCTTTTACAATAAAAACCTGACCATTAAGCTAAAAAATATCCACATCATTCCCCTTTACATCAAAATTTTAAAAATTTTATCTGGTTCATAACAAATAGCATCTCACTTTCATTCCTGCAGTGTTTATTAAGGTGGGGGCAATCATTGGCGAAGACTTGAGTTGAATAGTTTAAGTTGCTTCAAAATGATTATTGACAACTACGATTTGGAGAAATCATTGTGAAGACAATACTCCAAGGAAAGGTATAGCCAGAAGAATGTTAGTAGATTCAAGTCACCTATATAACAGTGGTGACTTAGCTATCTCCACTTATTTTTCGGTCTTAGCCTCTTGAAAGCCATGAAAGTGACTGCTGCAGAAAGAGAATACCTGCCCCAAACACACATGAAAAAATAAAATTCATCAAGCTGAATTTGATGACATTGCAAAATAATACCTTGTTTTGACTAATGCTTTGATTAGTTGATTTGAATCACATATTATTATAGTGAATCCTTTGATGCCTTCAACCTAAAGAATCATCAGCTAAAGGAAACAAGCTTAGGTTCCAACAACACACACGTTTATTCGATAAGCAAGGAGAGAAAAGAAAGTTGCACACCATGTCAATGTGTAGTTTAGGTGGTCCTGAGGCATTACTGAACTTTGAATTAACGTATTGACATCCTTGGGAACAGGGTAAGGATTACTTGGATTGACATTTTCATTAATATCTTCGATATAGATAGTATTTTCTGGAAGGCCACAAGCACGGGCGATAGCAGGAACATCAACATAGAACCATTGGGAAGATTCATGATCGTTTGCTGGAACAAATATGCTTGGCTTCTCGCTTCCGCGAACTACACCAACTACTTCTTTCGGTGCAACAGAAGGGACATGATCCTGTAAGTTCCATCAAGTTAAAGTAAGTTTGAGTCTTCAGTTTTATGCACCAAACAAGGCATGAAAAAATGACCACAGGCGACGACAACCTCAATGACAACAGGGGTTTTAGACCAAAACCTCCACCACGATCTAGTCCCACCATCATGTAAAGGAGGAGGAACAGCATCTGTAAACTGTTTATCTTGTACAGCCTCTAAAAATTTGTCTTTCCAACTCCGAGGAACCCATCCTCTGTTGACAAGAACTGGAAAAGCCACACTAAAAGAAAAAATATGACATATAAATAGAAGAAACTCAGATAAAGAAACACTAGCCCAATAAACATGCAAAAATGCATAACAGCATATGTAGTTTCGAAACAACAAATATACAAAGAGGAACATACATATTACATAGTACATGGTAAAATAAATACCCATTAACATTAAATAATACTACAGACGATTATAAGCAACTGTTTCCGTAATCAATATTCAATTAATATATCACAAGGGTCATCCTTTGATCAAATGGTGCTGCAAACAGTAAGTGACCATAAGGATTACCTTTGATCCACTATATGCATAAAGAATTTTACACTAAAGGTGAACCATGTAATGCCAACTATCTAAAAGACTTGCAGAAAGTGAAAACCTAATTTAATGGTTTAGTAACTTATAGTTTGCTGATACTGTATAGACTACTGAGTTATAAACTTAGATTTGCCAAACTGTAAGTCCTAACAATCACAATTTACAAGGCATGTAAGAGATTACAAATTTATAATGACTTGATGGATCACTTTCACTGATCAAGCTAGTAATAATTTAATACTGATTTTACCTGTCTGGATAATTGTGAACTGGCATAAGAGGTGTTACAACATAGTAGCCATTTTCAGTAACTCCCGAAATGCTTCTTGAACGTGGTCCCACAAAGATTGACTTTTTCTCATCAAAAACTCCTTTGCATGCCACCTTTCTAAATTCAAGAGAATCTAATTCTTGACTTGATGGATAAGCACTGCAGAAATGTAAAGGTTCCATTTGCAACCTCTTCTCTCGATATTCCAACATTTTAATCTGTAACATTGAAGGATGGAAGGAATTTCTAATTAGCCAATCTGCAAGGCTAATACCCAGACATGGAATCATGTAATTCCATATAAAATAAAGAATCAATTCACAAAACCTTTTCAAAATATTTATAACAAACTATTAGGTTGAACTGAACATGAACAAGATCTATCTACTACCTTAAGGGTATGTTTGTAAGATAGGATTTTGGAGGGAAGGGAAGGGGAACGGAGGGCTTATAGTATTAGATTATAAAATTTTACACTATAAGCTCTTCGTTCCCCTCCCCTTCAAAATTCAAACTCACATACATGCCCCAGATCTCCATCATCCAATACATGTAACCTATCAGTAAAGAATTAAGTTCTGGATGTGATATAATTCTTATAATACCACCCAGTACAATTCTATATGCCAAACACCTATCATGGAGATGGAAATAAAGAAGGCATAACCCACAACATGAACCTATGATAAGGAATCTTGATGGGTTTAGACTTTAGAGAGTGAGTCACCCAGATATAATAATCGTAAATTGGAAAGAAGAAGAGCAAAATTATAATGTCTTAATGTATTGAACCTATCAAAGTTACATTGATAAGTGATAACTAATATCAACAGAATTGATTCAAGAATTCACAAACGATAATTGATGAACATATTCAGCTAGTGTAGTTGGAGAAAGTTCCCGAATTGGTGCATAAGGATGAATTACAATAGCACTACACATCACATTTAAATACAACAATCCATCAAGCTTGTAGAATGATGAGTCGTTTACTTGATCCTCATCACTAAGCACACATTCTAATTTTCCTGATTCACTTGCCAGCACCTCATTGAAAAACCAAAACATGAACAATACTAACATATTACTTCCACTTAACTTTCCCTTTACATAATTCACATAACATCAATCAACACCATTCATTTCTTCCCTCTTCCCGCTCCCAGTCCCTACGAGAGAACAAAAGGCCTATCTAGTTTCAGAAAACATTTTCTGTTTCCAGTATCAGTTACAAGTTTTCACGATTTTGTTAAAAGCAAAGAAAACATCTTCACTATCTATAAAACCGCTCTGGTATTTTGCTAATGCCAGGGAAAAAAAAGGAAAAAAAAAAAAAGACACACCTTGTCTTGTCTCCTGAAAATCTGCCAAGTCCCAAGGCCAAAAGTGATTGCCCCAGGTAGAAACAGCAACCATCTAGATGCTTTACCTTCAACACACCACAAAATAAATAAATAAATAAATAACAAGCATAATTTGAGGGAAAAAAAGTTTTCATTTTTATGAACACAGATTCAGCATTGCAAAAAACAAGATTGACCCCGACGGAGAATCCATAGAAGGAACACGATTACGTACATACCCTTTGATTCGGAAGAAGATGAGAGTGTTAGGTCGGAATCATGCGATGCAGAGGATATGGCGGCGGAAGTGAAATGAGCGGAGCTCCCGCACCCGCATGCGGAAGTGGAGGTGCCGGCGAAGGCGGCGCGGCGGCGGAGCTCTGCTAGAGTTCTGGCGGTGGAAGCCATCATGGCAATGTGAGATTTGAGAAGCGAAGAGGAACATGAAACATGAAGGTTTGGACTTTGAAGGGTTTAGGGGGTGGGGGGAGCGAATCTGGTGTGTGCGGGAGCACTCGCAGCTTCGGTGGACCTTTTCGGATCTGGATTTGAATCCGAATATGTTCGAGAGTTGGGTGCCGGTTGGACCGGAGTGACCCGTGATCAGAATTTTTATTTTTTGGGTCTGTATAATCAGAATTGCTGTCTGTCACAAGAGGCGTGGCTCAAAAAAAAAAAAAAGAAAAAGAAAAGAATGAGATGATATTAAGAAATTAATGGTGAGAAATCGATGGGAATGTCAAAACGGATCAAATTTATAGGGACAAATTCGTTTCCCCACCAAATTAACCTTTTGATTGTTTTAAGCATAATTTTAAAACTCGGCACGATGCTTGACTCGGTCAAGGTACCAAGTCAACGGATTACTTGTTCAAACGGTTGGTCATTGGTTCAACTAGTTGAACTGGATATAATTAAATATATATAAAAATTATATAATAATACATAACTTCGTAATGCATATGCAATACAAAATATAAATAATATTTATACCGGTGCATATGCATCACTAAGTGAGGCATATATACTTTAATGAATATTTATATAATATTTATATATATGCCTCAGAATGATCTCAGCTATCAATGCCTGAGGGGTTTGAAGAGTGGAACTGATTTTATATGACCAAACATAATGAAGGATGAGCAATGGAAAACTGCATAGTTGCTGGACAAGCTGTGCTCGGTATTGCCATGTGTGTTGTCCTCATACTAGAGCACCAAAATCAATTCATGAATATATATTCTATAAATATGGTTTGACAACAAAGGGATTATATCAGATTACAGCGATCTTTTATTTAATTCGGACCGACTAGTTGATCAATTCACTTGTTTATTGGTTCAATTGGCCTGATGTGATTTTCAAAACTATGGTTTTAAGAAAAAGTGGAAAGAGAGAACTGTGGAAGGGAGAAATCGATTTTAAGAAAAAGTGAAAAGAAAGATTATTGATGAAATTATTGCTATACCCTTTATTTAGGGTACATTTGCCTGATTATTTAGATAAATAATTACTTTTTTCGCTCAAAAATTACTTTTCATATTTTGGACAATTTTTAAAAAAGTAATCAAAACTATAAAAAAAAAAATCAATTTTTAACTTTTTTAGATATAAAACTTATTCATATAATTTTTACCCTCACTTTTATTTCTCAATTAAACACGCCCTAAAAAAGTTTTTTTCTTTGTATCCTTCATAAAAATATTGATATTGGATTAATGTCATTAATGTTATTTTTTAGCTAGTTTTATCAAATTATTAGTTATTATTATCATAATTATTTTTTCAAGAATGTACAAATTGATCATATTGTGAAAATAAGGACGGATCGGGAATATTTGTTGCACACCAAAACAGTGGAACACCATAGTTACACCGTATGAGAAGAATACAAAATGACAAAATAGTTGTAAAGCCAAGATATGGGTATGAGGGTGGCAACATTGAAAATTTGTCAAACTTTAATACATTTTGAAAGAAAGGAGAGAGAGTAAAATTTAAACAGCTATATACACATATGAGGTTTGCAAGTTTCTTGTGCATGGTTATAAGTAATTCGCAAGTGGTTAACAACTTTTAAGTATCAGTTTTCAAGTTTCTTGTACGTGGTGCACAAGTATTTATTGTAAACATGTGCTGAAAACTTGTAAATCAAATGCTAAATACTTGTAAACGTACAAGAAACTTGAAAATCGGTGCTTAAGACTTGTAAACGAAAAAAATAAAAAACTTGAAAAAGACAAAATAAAAGTATGGACACGTGAACAATTAATAAGATGTTTCTGAAATAAACTCATTCTTTTTCTTTCTCTCTCTCCTCTCAACTCCCACTCTATTTCTCTCTCAACTCGTGCTCAACGTAACTCTCTTCTCTCATGCATAAGAGAGCACCAGCGTCATCACCGTCATGGCCACGACCATTGCCAACCTTGGAAGCAACTGTTGCTGCTATTTAATCACCTCATAGCAAGAATGACAACTCTTGAAAATGAGTGTAACTCCCTTACCCATTGAAGAACAGTAACAACAAATATATATTTCACTTTTTTGTAACAATCTCCTTTGTAAGGTATGTGAGTTTTTCATTTGCATTTTTCTTTTGATGGGTCGTGATATTTCTTTTGATGAGTTTCTCTTTGGCATTGCTCTTTTTGTTGGTATATGCTTTGAGCTAAATCTAATTATTAAATTTAAAATGAATGATTTAATACATTGGTAAAGACTTTAAAACCCATAAAATAATACTAAAAATCAGTTTACAAGTTTTTTTTGCTATGATTTATAATTTTTTTGCACTATATTTATAAGTTTTAAGCACGGGTTTACAAATTTTTAAAATCAAGTGCAAAAACTTATAAAACTAAACATTATTTAAAACTTATAAACCAAGTGTAAAAAACTTATAAACAGATGGCAAAAACTTATAAACTAGTGCTTAATACTTACAAACCAAGTGCAATAAGCTTTGTAAACTAAGTTTTTTGAACAAAGTCGTGGTATAAAGTTCTAAACTTATTGTAAATACCTAGAACTAATTCCAAATACTGTGAAATTGGTTTACAAGTTTATAGTATGTGTTTACAATTTTTTTGCACTTAGTTTACAAGTTTTTTTACACTTGATTTAAAGTTTTAAGCATGGGTAAGTTCTAAGCACAATTTACAGATTTTTTTAACTTAGTTTATAAGTTTTCAGAATAGGTTTACAAGTTTTTAGTACTTGGTTTACAAGGTTTTTACACTTGGTTTACAAGTTGTAAGCACAACTGAGCTTTACAATTTTTTGCACTTAGCTTACAAGTTTTGCACTTGGTTAACATGTTTTTTGCATTTGGTTTATAAGTTTTGGCACTCGATTTACAAATTTTAAATACGGGTTTACAAGTTTAATTTTTTGCACTTGATTGGATGTTCTTGCTTAATTGTCAAAGTATTGATTGATATATGGTTGTGAAATCAGTTATGGCAAAGGGTATTTTCCAAGTTTGTTAGAGGATTCTTATTGGGATTTTTGTATCATATCCAATTTCTCAATTTTTAAGGATGGATTTGGATACATGGATTACCTAGCATCTCATTGACTATAGTTTTGTTTTGTTTGTTTCTCTTCTTTAGGTTTGGCGGCTTTTAGAATAGCGATTATGGGTTTCATGAGTATAAAGGAATAATTATCTGTATACCCACTTTTTGTTATGGAAAAAAAAAAAGACAATTTGTACGGTCTTCAATGACATAAAAATGTCATGTAAATTTTTTTTATATTGTTTTGTATAGTGTAAATGTGGATTTTGAAATTCATACTTTATATGTAAAGTGCACGTAGCACTTATATAGGTATATATGGTCATGAATATTTATTGATATATAGGAAAATTTATGCAAGTTAACAAAAAAAGTTTCTTTTAAAAAAACACTTGTAAACCAAGTGGCAAAAACTTATAAACCTGTATTGAAAACTTGTAAACTAAGTGAAAAAAAAACTTATAAATATGTTCTTAAAACATATAAACCAGATGCTTAAAGCTTATAAATTAAGTGCAAAAAGTTTGTAAATTAGTGCTTAATACATTTAAACTCATGCTTAAACTTGTAAACTAAGTGCAAAAAAATTTATAAACCCATGATGAAAACTTGTAAACCCATGATTAAGACTTGTAAAGTAACTGTAAAAATCTTGAAAACTTATACTGAGAACTTATAAACCAGGTACAAAAAACTTATAAACCAGGTATAAAAAAACTTGTAATCCCATACTGAAAAATTGTAAACCACGACAATAACAATGCTTAAATTGTACGATTGATCTAAAGTAAGAAATTTAACTCTCAAGATTATTGGAAGTATTATTTTCTTTTCTTGGAGGACTTGTACTTATAGCAATTAAAATGATCCCATTGTTCTAGAAGAAATAATTACATAAAGAAGTTGTCACTTGTAGTAATCCTCATGTTTCAAAAGAGACAAAAATAAGAGAGAGAACAATAATGTGACTATTGTGTAAGGGAGAGAGAGAATTTTTTTTTTATTATCTGTCATCTACCCACTATCTATACTCATATTTTGTCATTTTCCTCATTTCACCTATGGTAAAATCGTAGGTGTGTACCAAAATGATGTGTAAATAACATCATTTAGGGTAAGAACAACTGCAGAGGTGTGAAAAATACGGCAAAGGTTTAATAAGGCTAATTTGGAATTTCCTCTTTTTCTTTATTTAATTTCTTGGTTCTATTTCAATTTGTTATTTGTTGGAATCTTTAAACTGAGTATGATCTGATTTACTTATGTGAAATGCTTTCTTTAATTTCTTTTTTATTTTATTTTTCTTTCAACATGGACTGATTAACTCAAAAGAAAAATAAGTTGCGTGAATTTGTTCTAGATTTTGATTATGAGCTAGAACCAAAATATAAAACAAAAAAGGCTTTTGGACGTTTCATAGTTTCTCAGTTTTTATTGTTTTAATTCAAAATTATAAATAAAGAGGAAGGAATAACATAAGTACGATAATAATATAGAAAAAAAAAAGCTTTTCAGATTGTAAAATTGAACAATGCGATTTAGCCAATATTGTAAAATTATGTGATGTATTGTAAAAAGAACATGATAAAGTATAGTGTTTATATCACGGCATGAAATTTTATACAACCAGTCTCCAAGACAAAGTTCAAGAGCAATCAAACTCATTAATTGGACCATTACCCAGGTAATGTCCACACTAACAAATTTTTGAAATCTAGTATGTAGAGAATACTAGAGCAGTCAACACAGCAACAAAGCCGGGCACCCAAAAATGAATGATTCCGTATGGAGAAATCATTTTTGCAGAACTCCTTGGACTCACTGGGGCTGTTGCAATGCTTGTACCTAGAAGCAACAAATATAATTCTTGTTATTAATGCTAGTATGGTTACCACTTTTTTCACAGTAAATTGAAAAAAAAAAAAGAAGAAGAAGCTTCTTCTCAATAACAAAATCGGACTTCTCCCAAAAGTACTTTTGATTTTAAAACAAATAGGTCCTTTGATGTTGATGTCACTTTTGCTCACATATGTTAGTGCAAGGTATGTCTATCATAAATAGAATGCTCCACATAAAGAAATTATTGATTGCATGTTCCAAAAATGGGATGTATGACTCTGTTCATTCCAATTATTGAATGATAATCTATCGAATGTCATTGGAAGTCTAGTTTGCTTATCCAACACCTCTACCACTAATTTGTATATTTATTATCATTGGAACAATAGTTTATCATGGAAAAGTTTTTATATGCTATTGAATGTCATTAGAAGTCTAGTTTCATACCAAACACCTCTAAAATGCATTATTGGAACCTATTCCTCATGAATAATAATCCCAAAGATGAAAAATTCATTACAAGAGCCGCCCATCAATATAGAAACTTATTTCTTGGCCATCAGGATTCCTCAATTTGATTAGGATATGGTAAATGTAGATCACAACAAATTTCTAAACTGAACAAAAAGAATGAAAATCTGATCATTTGAACACTATCTAACAAATTGAATGTTTTTCTCCTTTGTGACAAAAAGAAAAGAATAAAAAAGAGACACAATTGGCAAAGGCTAAAACCATACGATAAACAAACAAACCATTCTAACACAATGACTTAATTTAGTTACTAGTAATCCTGTTTTAATGTGAAACAAATATGTTGTAGGAAATATTTCAATTTGTCATATAAAAAAAATGCAGCAAACAAACTATAACAACAAAATATATTTTGCAACCAAGTTATAAAAAGAAAGAAAAATGAAAAAAAAAAAAACAACAACTGACCCTCATGAAAACCACACAACACAAAACAAGAGAGAATCAATTAATATTACCATTGTTGCATTTGGAAAGGTCAACAGAAGCACCACAAGCACCGGGAAGCTTTGCAACATCATCCTTAGATAAGCCCATGGCCTTACGCAAACGCTCGTCATCATAGTACTTGCAATAACATTCGGTATCAGTGGTGACCATCTTAATCACGCGGTCACAACATTCTTGACCAGGCTTGAGTAGGCCTCCTGTATTCATGGAAAAATGACAATATTTCATCTCCGCGATGCAGTTTCGTTCTTTCACTATTGTAATGCCTTTCAGAAGGCCCTCAAGAGGACTGGATAAACCTTGATAAACCAATGAAGAGGAGAAGATGAGGAGGAATGAGAGAATAAGGGCCTTGGATGCCATGATGTTCTTCTGCTTCAAAAAGAGAAATTAATTAAGAGAAGAAAAGAAGAACAAACAACAAAAGTCTAGGATGGTGTTGCTTCTTCTATTCCCTTGCTTGCATCATTGTGGTGAATGTTGATTTATATTGTGAAGGAACTTTACTATTTTTAAAAGGGTCGTTTTGAAGAGGAAGTTCATCCAGCCATATTGTCTTTTAATCATAACAATGTATAAAATTCGAACGGGTTGTTTTTGTTAGACATTAAACTCTTTTTTCACTTAATTTAGTTTATCCTCAATGCTGGAATGTGCAAAATTCAATTGTAGAAAATATTTCATTATGTATGGGCTTATAAAGGTTGTCAAAACTGCTTTCTCATATGAAAGCAAAAAAATTGTGGGTGGCTTCTATGAAAACTTCTCTAAAATAAAACCTTTTCTTAATTAGCCCAACATGGTTTAGTCACCATTATGGTGCTCCTATGTTGTTGTAGGTTGTATTTGTCAGCTGTTATAATTCCTACCCAACTCACCCAAAGCTATTGGCGCAAGACCAAAATTTTGTAGGACCAAAAAATCAATAAAAATTTTAAGGATGACTATTGTTACTGGTTTTGCAGGTGCCCGCCCCTATCAAACCCAAACAGATCGAAATTTGATCCTGCATTCATCTAGTTATGTAGACAGGAAGGGGGTTTTAACCTTTTAGGTATCCACTATGGGTTCGGTTAGGATGAACCCACCCTACCCGCCGGCACCCCCTCTGTATATATTCTAGTTTATTAACCATCCGTTTAGAAATTCTAATTATTTGATGGAGATATTAAAAATTGAATTGAATCGCAATATACTAATTTTTGTAGAATTTACTAGCTAAGTAAACAATTTAGTGAAACAGATATCTAATATAGTTATCCCGTGTGATGCTTGTAAAGTATCATGATATTGAAAAAAATATTAAATTGTCAAAACGATAATTGCAATATTATGAAAAAGACGATTATATATTTTGTTGTTCTACTTACTTAAAAAAGATTAGTATATGAAATTGTAGGAATTAACATAAGTTGTTAAATCCTTATAAATTTTTTATTCTCTTGATTTTTTGAACCAAATCTATTGTATTTTTATTAACCAAAAGGTACCAACCGAGTTTATCTTATGCCAGCAATATTGCAATAAATAAGAATTTAATATGAAATGTAATTTTTTTTAATTCAATATAATTTATCGATCAAAAGTAACTAGGGGAGCACGTTAAATTAAATCATATATTTAATTCAAAAGTTAAAGATAAAAGATAACTATACAATGAATTAATAATCATTTCAGTTTAATGTTGTTTTCATGAAGACTATGGGGAGAGTTATTCAGGTAATGGTACTATTACAAATCGATCATCAAATGTTTCAATTTATGCAGAGACAAATTTTTCACATAACCCACTTCGCGTGTACCCTTCCTGATGCGAGATGGGTTCAAAATCCAATCCGTCGTGGGTACGTGGGAATTTGAGTCATTCTTAAAACCTATTATATTTAACTAAATGAGCAACCTCTAATTGCCACCTGACAACTTCTAGTTGCTATTGGAAAAAATAATTAACATATTTTATTATCTCAAAAATAAAGGGAAAAACATTCTTTAGTTAACTAATAACCAATATCCAGTTGATATTTGCTATTTGAGAATTTCAATGGTATTTTGGTAGGAGACGAAGTTTGGATGATTGGTAGCCAGAGGTCGTCAGTGTAATCTTAGAAAGAGTTCATGTATATAATTTTTACTAATTTTTGCGTCTCAAACAAACATGTCCTAAACATAATGGTTTGTTTATCTTTCCTGAAAATATTGATATTGGCTTAGTGTCATTTATATATATATATATATATATACATATATATATATATATATATATATATTGCCAATTTTTGTCATATTATTAGTTATTATTATCATAATTATTTTCTATGTGGCGGCAAGAACGGCCGCAGAGGTGTGATGAGATGACGACAAAGGGTTAATAAGGCTAATTTGGAATTTTCCTCTTGTTCTTTATTTATATTCATGGTTCTATTCCAATTTGTTATTTGTTGGAATCTTTAAACTGAGTATTGACTTGATTTATTTATGTTTTCTTTTTCTTTCAACGTGGACCGATCAGCTCAAAGCAAGAACCAAAATATTAAAAAAAAAAAAAGGCTTTTGGACGTTTCATAGTTTTTCAGTTTTCATTGCTTTAATTCAAAATTATAAATAAAGAGGAAGAAATAACATAAGTACCATAATAATATCGGGAAAAAGGCTTTTCAGATCAAGATAAATTGAATAATGCGATTTAGTCAATATTGTAAAATTATGTGATGTACAATAAAAAGAATAGGATGAAACATAGTATTTACATCATGGCATGAAATTTCATACAACCAAATCTCCAAGACAAAATTCAGGAGCATGAAATTTCATACAACCAAATCTCCAAGTAATGTCTACACTGACAAATTTTCGAAGTTTAGTAGGTGGAGAATACTAAAGCAGTCAACAAAGCAACAAAGCCGGGCACACCAAAATAAATGATTCCAGATGGAGTAATCATTTTTGCTGAACTCCTTGGACTTACTGGAGCTGTTGCAATGCTTGTACCTAGAAGCAGCAAATATTTTTGTTATTAGTACTTGTTTGGTTACCACTTTTTTGTACTGTAAAATGAGAACAAAGGCTTCCCAATGTATTTATGTCCTAAGTAACAAAATTGTTTCTTCTTCCAAAAGTACTTTTGATTTTAAGACAAATAATTCCTTAGATATTGTTGTCACTCTTGCTCACATATATCTTAGTGCATGGTATGTGTATCATAAATAGAATGCACCACATAAAGAAATTATTGCATGTTCCAAAAATAAAATATATGATTATGTTCATTCCAATTATTGAATGACATTTTAGACTAAATTAATGATTGGATCTAGCACTGGTTTATATATTTACTATTGTTTGGACAGTAGTTTATCATGGGAGAAGTTGTTATATGCTGTTAAATGTCATTAGAAGTCTAGCTTCATACCAAACACCTCTGAAATGCGTTGTTGAAAGGCTCTTCCTCAAGAATAATAATCCCAAAGATGAAAAATTCATTACAAGAGTGGCGCATTCATCGAGAAACTTATCTCATGGCCATATATAAGGATTATCCTTAATTTGATTAGGATGCTTATTATGGTCAATGTGGATCACAATAAATTTCTAAACTGAACACAAAGAATTAAAATCTGATCACCTAAACATTGTCCAACAAATTAAATGTTTTTCTCCTTTGCGACAAAAAGAAAAGAAGTAAAAAAATTGCAAAGGGCAAGACCATATGAGATACAAACCAACCATTCCAATACAATGAATTAATTTAGTTACTAGTAATCCTGTTTTCAAGTGAAACAAATATGTCATCCTAAGGTAGAAAATATTTCAATTTGTGCTATGAAAAATGCAACAAACAAACTATCACAACAAAATATATTTTGCAACCAAGTTATAAAAAGAAAGAAAAATGAAAAAAAAAAAGAAAACAACAACTGACCCTCATGAAAACCACACAACACAAAACAAGAGAGAATCAACTAATATTACCATTGCTGCATTTGGAAGGGTCAACAGAAGCACCACAAGCAGCGGGAAGCTTCGCAACATCATCCTTAGACAAGCCCATGGCCTTATGCAGGCGCTCATTGTCATAGTACTTGCAATAGCATTCAGTGTCAGTGATGACCATCTTAATCACGCGGTCACAACATTCTTGACTAGGCTTGAGTAGGCCTCCAGTATTCATGGAAAAATGACAATATTTCATCTTCGCGATGCAATTTCGTTCTTTAATTTCACTACTGTAATGCGTTTCAGAAGACCCTCAAGGGGACCGCATAAAACCTGATGAACCAATGACGAGGAGAAGATGAGGAAGAATGAGAGAATAAAGGCCTTGGATGCCATGATGTTCTTCTGCTTCAAAAAGAGAAATTAATTAATAGAGAAAAAGAAGAACAAACAACAAACGTCTAGGATGGTTTTGCTTCTTGTATTCTCTTGGTTGCATCATTGTGGTGAACGTTGGTTTATATTGTGAGGGAACTTTTTCAAAAGTTCGTTTTGAAGAGGAAGTTCATCCAGCCATATTGTCTTCATATCATAACAATGTATAAAATTCGAGCAGGCTGTCAAAACTATTGGAATGTGCAAAATTCAAGTGTAGAAAATAACAATGTTGGTTTATGCTGGAATATGCAAAATTCAAGTGTAGAAAATATTTCACTATGTATTGGTTTATACTGGTTGTCAAAACTACTTTCTCAGATGAAAGCAAAAAAATTGTGGGTGGTTTCTATGAAAACTTCTCTAAAATAAAACCTTTTCTTAATTAGCCCAATGTGGCTTAGCCACCATTAGTGTGCTCATATGTTGTTGTAGGTTGCATTTGTCAATTGTTAAAGTTCTTACCCAACTCACCCAAAACTTTTTAGCACAAGACCAAAATTTTATAGGACCAAAAAATAAATAAAATTTAAGGATGACAAGTGTTATCGGATTTGTGCATATCCGCGTGCCCCTATCCAATCCAGAGTGATCCCACCCTTCCTACCCGCCCCTAGTGTGTGTGTGTGTGTGTGTGTGTATTCTAGTTTATTAAACATTTGTTTAAAAATTCTAAGAATTTTACAGAGTAAATATATATTAAAAATTGAATTAGAATATATTAATTTTGTATAATTTACTTACTAAGTAAACAATTAAATGAAACGGATATCTAATATAGTTATCCCGTGTGATACTTGTTAAGTGTCATGATATTGAAAACATATTAAATTGTCAAAACGATAATTGCAATATTATGAAATAGACCATTATGTATTTTGTTGCTCTACTTGCTTAAAAACGACTAGAATATGAAATTGTAGGAATAAACATAAGTGGTTAAATCCCTATAAATTTTTTATTCTCTTGACTTTTTGAATCATTAATCTATTGTATTTTTGTTTTCAATCAAAAGATACCAACCGAGGTTATCTTATGCATGCAATATTGCGTTAATTAAGAATTTAATATAAAAGTTAATTTTTTTATTCAAGAGAATTTATCGATCAAAAGTAATTGGGACCATATACAAAATTAAATCATCTATTTAATTTAAAGATCAAAAGATAAAATATAACTATACAATGAATTAATTATAATTTCAATTTAATGTTGTTTTCATGAAGACTACCGTGAGAGTTATTCAAGTAATGGTACTGTTACAGATCCATCATCAAATGTTTCAATTTATAGAGACAAATGTTTCAGGTAACCCATTTGCGTCTCCCTTCCCTGATGCGAGACGGGTTCAAAACTCGATCCATCATGGGTGCCTATGAATTTGGTAACATCTATCATCCTCAAAATCTATTATATTTAACAAAACTAGTGTACAGCCCGCGCTTTGCCCGGGAAATTTACAAAACTATTATATAAGATAAGATTTTATATATATAAGAAATAATTTGAAACAATAAAAACATGCAATTACAGCAATCTAGTCTAATAATAGTTCAAATAGAAAGAGAAAAAACAGTATTTTAAAGATAGGGAACTTTATTTGAAAATCACAAAGTATAGAAGATCATATATACTTGTCAATCGAATAAGTGACTTTATTAATAGAAAATACTTGTAATATACTACATTCATTTATATAGAAATATATTAAACTGTTACCCAAACTTGACTCTAGCGTAGTACCTACAGTTTGCATGGAAAAATCTTTGAACGAAAAAATGTTCATATGATAAAAAAATGAATTTTCTTATTAAGCTTAACAAAACTGCTTATAGCAAAACTTTGACTCAATGAAACTCTCAAATCATACCATATCATATATTTATATAAATGAAAAGAAAGTTCAATAAGTATTCATTATTAATCAAATTTCTTTTGACCTGCAGTAACTTATACAGTATGGCTACTATTATTACTAAATAGGCTGCATAATCAGGGCATTATATTATCAAAAGAGGAAGTTAGCAGTACCATGTCCAATAGGCTAATCAAGAATAATGGATAAATCTTTACTTTATATGCAAATAATAATACTACCAACATTCTTTCATTTAAATTTCAAGCAAGCAATGGTTAAATTCTAGGAAGATATGCACTTCCTCTATTCCTTCATGATGCGGCATCCCAATCAGTGCTGCCATTCTTCTGAATCAAGTCCCGTGTATAACAACTGAAAGAAGATTCCCCTTCTCATAACGATGCTACCTATATATCTGCTTTGCATAAAATTATGAATGCGGTTCATCTCCTAACTACCTTCTTCTCCTAATACAGATAATTTTCTTATGGAGTGCCCAAATCCAACTAAGGAACAAAAAAGACATTTAAGAAAAATTAAATTGAGGGATTAATATGACTGTATGCAACTAATAATATCATCATTTGTAAACTCTCGTTAAAAGAGCAATGATTGTACATGAAATCATTTTTGAACTCATACTACATGGATATGTTGCATTAATACAAAAAAGAGGGAAAATTAAAATTGAATAAAAAAATGGGGGACAACTTTTAAAATTTACAATTAAACACAATGGCAAGTAAAAGTTCAGTATTAGTATAACTCTTTTTCATTCCAATACATGTACTTTTCTAAATCAATAATATACAAAATTCAAAATATATCACAAACTGAATTGAAAAATGAATAGATATCTGCCCTTTTTCATTCATATTCATTCATTATCTTGCTAGGTACAACCTCATATTCATCAAGAATGAAACATGATGACAATGGATACAAAAAGCATACCACTTTATGATTTAGACACAATGTAAACAATAGCCTATTTGCATAACCGATCATTGTAGCCTTTCCATAAACCTGAAACAAAATATTATCAGAATCACACAACAAACACAAAAAAAAAAAAAATTGTATTTGGTTCAACTATCATACAACATCTTTCAAACTCTTGCTGCAGACAGCAGAGTCCTCAGCTAGAGTCCAATGCATTTTGAATGATAGAAAAAAACTACGACAAAACAAAACTAAAAAAAAAAATCAGAAGTTTTTATTACGTTAAATCTAAAACTTGGGATTGCTATCATGGAACTCAAACAAATACACATAACACAGATTAAAGTCTTAAACCATTGCTCAGTTTGTGATTCATAGTATAAACAAACACATAGTTTAGCAATGGAACTAAGGAAAAGATGCCTCAACATAAGACAAAAACAATCAAAATTTCTTTTCAATTAGCAATGTTGCCGTACTGCGGCCCTCCACCTCATTTCACGCCTAGATTATCGACCAGCTCCGACCACGCTACCATACAACTGCATTGCACCACATCACTGATAAGAGCTATTATATTGTCAGCCAACGTTAATATAAGGAACCACATTCAGCACAATGATTAGAAGAAAACATGATTTTAGGAAGAGGAAAAGTAAGAGAAATGAGAAGAAAAAAACAAAAAAGGAAAGTAGAAGAAGAGATGGAAGAGGTAGGAAGAGTCTAAGAGAAGTTGAATATTGCTTCTTCCTGAGGTACCTTTTATTGAAAACAAATATTTGCAATTAAGAAAGGTGAATGCTTTGCTAATTCCAATGCATGAAGAGCCAATATCGTGAACCATTTATGATTCTTCATAAGAAACAGAAATAACTCATAAAACTGTTGGTCAGCCTTCATAAAAAACCACCAAAATATGGAATAATTGAAGAAAATTAAACTAATTTATTTAGTTATGTCTTGGAAGCTGAAGAGCTCAGCTCATTGGCCAAGTCTCATGTGGGAGAGCAAATGACCTCTAACAATAACATCATCCAACTACAACATGTTGGTAGTATTTAATGACATAGCTAATGGAATATGATTAAGTTTTGGAGGGAAATTGACCTGAAAATAAATTATAAATTATTAAAATTTAATTAAAAAACATAATCAAAGGTGGAGAAATTGATTGAGCGGGAAAATGAAGTTGGATTGTAGCCATATTATCATTGAACAAAACAAAAATAATATATTTCCAAATAAAGAGCAACAACTATGGACCTCAGATCTAACAATCTGTAGCTGGATGAACTCTTCAATACTATACCTTTCACCGCACAGTCGTAAATATACATTGGAAGCACGATCAACATAAAATTAGATCCAACAATATCAAATTACATAACTACGAATACAAACAATTTGAAAAAGTACTCTAACGCAGTTTCAACCAATTTCAATTAAATCATTGAATTAATTTTTCATGTGATTAACCATTAAGCATTGGAACAAAACTATATATTAATTTGGTATACAATATAGAATGATATGTAACGACTACCATTCCCAATCCACAATTTGACAGCTTTAGGAATGGAATAACATTTTCAGACGTGAAATTAAAGTTATAAGTCACAGAAATGCACCTCAAAAGAAACAAATAATAACAAATGAGACTGCAGATACTCCAATGTCCCTTCAACTTAAGAAACTAATAATATATTGCAATCAGTTTAGAAAAAAAAAACTATATCAATCAAAAGTGAAAGAAAAAAGAGCACACTTTAGAAACTGCATTTGCATGTAAATAAAAAAGCTTGTCAGAATTATCAACTAACCATTCTCTCGTTTGATGCTCCAGCCTACTGCCACGAGTGTCGCCTGCAACTCTTCTAACCACTGTGTTAGCCGCCATCATCAGGCTCATTCCATTGTGTCACAGCCAGTGCTACCTCATCATCTACCCATCCACCATCGCAACAAAATCCCTGCCTCGTTGTGCATATCCCGATCGAAGGCACCATATCCTTCTTCCTCTATGAACCACGCGACATGGAGAAAGAGCGCTCCATCGAGGTCCTCAATAGTCAGTTCCCGCACCCTCCAAGCCGGGCACATCCACTGCTCTATCCGCATCCTTTCCCGCTTGATCGACTTCGAAGTCATCCTTGTCAAGGCCATTGTCTCCAACTCTTACTCCAAATCCAACTGATTCCACCTCCTTGCATGCACCTCATTGAAAAAGATAAACGTAAAATGGATAGATATTGGGAAGCAAAAAGGAAAGAATAAAAGTTGTTTCATTAGCAATCCATTTCAAACAATGCTTACATGGTAAGCTAGGAAGAAAATGCTTCCATTAAAAATGGGTCATCTTTCAAGTGAGATCATACGGTTTTCCTTCCCTATCAAGTAAATTAATAAATTAATTACTGAAAAAAAGAATGAAAAAAATGACTACACCGTAGACATGAAGAAAGCCAAGCAAAAGTTTGAATTGGCCAATTTTTTTGGAAATTGACGTGTGCAATAAATTAGTATGTGAGGCTCAAAGGAACAAAAACCCTTCGATATTTGTGCATAGAAGTCTAAACCATTCTAATGAAATGTGTTGGTATTAAATGCATGACCATCCGCGGTTATAATTGATACACAAATATCCTTAAGTGGAATTTGAATAGGCAGCTTAAGAATGATTCAAGAAAACTACTTAAGTTGGAACGATAGAGGCGGTGAAAATAATAATATAAGAATAATAATAATAAAATCACACAAAAATAATGTCATTCACTAAAATGTGAACACTTGACAAAATTAATTAGATGGGAAATTGAATCGCCATGTACAAAGAGAATTGCCATACGCCTTCATTTGGCAATGACTAATTATTAGATAAAAAAAATTAGAGAAAATTGTAAAATAGAAGTATTTATGATCCATGTTTGCTAGTTTTCCAAAATCAAACTCCATCAAAAAATAAAATCTGCAATAAATGTGAAAAAATGTAGACCTCACACTCTACGTATAGGAAAAATACAAAACGGTGCACAAGCAGGTAAACATCATTCAAAAGGTCAGACTTTTAAGGTTATTTATATATATATATATATATATTACAATTAAAGTGATGATACAGAAGCTGGAAACACAAAGTGACACACGTTATATGAAGTTACAAATACAAATTTATCCAGTCATGAGCAAACAAAGACAAATTTGATTGGTTTTCTATTATAGTTAAGTCTTAAAAATATAATATAATAATAATAATGATAATGAAATGAGCACTATAACAAAGAGAATGACCTTTCACGTTTGGAGAAGTTCTATAATTAAATGTTAGGAAATGACATTGATTAAATGCAAGAGATGTATTTCTACACATCATTGAACAAATAATTCTGCCACCTACTTTATTGGTGGTCAACGTATTGAAACAAAACAATGTACATAATGGAATAATTAATAATAATAATAATAAAACCCCTATTAGTATATATGTCATCCAATAAGATGCAACCACTTGGTAGAATTATTTAGGCGGGAAAATTGAATTGCCAAGTGACGATTGATGGTGTATGCTATTATCCTTTTTTTTACAGAAATAGATAGATGAGCTACCTCTAATTGCCACGTGTTCTAGTTGCTATAGGAAAAAATAATTAAAATATTTTATTATCCTATAAATAAAGGGAAAAACATTCTTAGTTAATTAACCAAAATTATGCCTGCTGAACGCTTTTAATACATTTTTTTTAATAAATAAGCTTTCAGTACTTCACCTTGCAAATTTGAATCACAATCAAAGAAAATCATTTTCTTTAAAATCAATCTATTTCCCATAATTAAATGGATTGTCTCTGTGTAACATGATGACAACATCTAATTACAATTAAATAAAAGTTACTCCCACTCAAATTTATTTGTCTATATTTATAACTAAATAGTCACTTCTAAGTGACATACGTGACCACTTTTAATAACATTTTCTTTAAAAAAACATTATTCCTGTTAAAATTTATTTGTCTATTATCTGCAACTAAGTATATATATATATGAATAAACTACCTCTAATGCCCACATGACAACTCATAATTACAATTAAAGAAAAGTTATTTCCATAAAAATCTATTTATCTAGCATTTATAACTATGTGGAAAGCTACATGCCAACTTTTGATTACGGTTTTAAAAAATAATTTTCACTAAAATCTATTTAAAATATTGTTTGTAACTAAATGGATTACTTCTTAATCATTGGTTTAGTTAGATTTGGAGGAGAAACAAATCTAAACTGATCACTTTTTAATTTGTTAGGATCATTTCAGATTCATTATATATATTTTTTCAAAATCTGAACAAACCAATCTGATTAAATTCATATATTTTGTATATACAAATTCTTATCTGCTAAAGGTTAAAAGAGGTTAAAAGCATAGAACGTAGTACCCAAATGTCATAATTATATTATCACAACATAATACACCAAAGAGCACAATTCAAACATTAGAATAACTCCAAATTCAAAACATTAACCAGAACGCTTCATATTACATATCCATAGAGTTTCAAACACAAATTATAAATTGAATAATTTCAAAGGAGATATAATGACCGAACCTATATGTGATTGATTTTGACTAGATATGAACCGATTGATCCGATAACCAAATCCAAACTAGACCAATCTAATCGGATTGGTTTGAATTCATCAAGTTCATCGAGTTGATTTGATCTGCTTACACCCCAATTTCTAGGTTTAGCTTCTTATTTCCTTTAATCTCTTGTTGTTTTGTTGCCTACCTCTTATCTAGTTAGTGGTATGTTTTGATCTTCATGTCTAGTGGGTTTTCATGATGATAGAATATCTAAATTCAAAACTTATGCCTTGATTTGTGGTTGCAATTATCTCGTAGGTCATATAATTGTACTTATGACAATGATAGATTGACAACCTCTAGTAATGAAGGCTAGTTGAGGCTTTTTTTGAGGTCTAGTGGACCTCTTCATATGGCATTTGGTTATCTTTGGTGACTTTGATGATCTAATGTGTACTATAGAATGGGTAGCCAAATATGATTTGGCTACCACTGGGTTTGATAAACTAGATGTCGTTGTGTTCAGCTCATCAACTCTAGAAGTCATAACTGATATGTTTTTGTATCTATACAGTTTATGACGCTTCAAATAGGTAGATCAAAGATCTAACATGCTTATCTCTGCAGACATGAGTACACATGGTATGATGCAACAATGTCTATGTTTTGAGCATTCTATTAAAGTTGTATAGTTGTCATTGATTAATTTCCAAGGCTTAAGTCTTTAGTGTAACAGATCTTGATGTATTATCTCCAGGTATTCACCTTGTAATATCTTTTGCTTTTTTTAAAAAAATAAAAAAGGGTGAGGGAGCATCAGTAAAAACCCATGAGCAGTGCACCATAGGTCCCCCCTTACTTATCCCACAATTCAACACCTAACATCCCCTCTGTTTTTATTCTCATCACTTTCCTTCTCTTAACTCACTCTCGTCACTCTTGTCACTCTCCCTCTTATCTCAATTTCGTCCCTCAATCTCTCAACTCCATCTTGCCACTCTCGATCTCTCATCCTTCAACCTCACATCAATCTTTGCCTTACCCTAAATTTTGCTCCCTCTACTTTCACACCTCCATCAGCCCCATGTGTAACATCCCCAATTTTCCTTTACTATAATTATCTCATTTTTATGGGTTGTTCGAATAATTAATTAATAAATAAATTAAATACTAGTTAATAAATGAGAAAAAAAACATAGTTAATTAGGAAAAGTTAAGATAAAAGTCAACCCAATTCGATGAAGAACGAAAAAGTAATTTTAAATATTTAATTAGTATGTTACCAATAATTATAAGAATGAAAATTACGCATAAAGGATCTAGAAGATGAACAGTATCTGACAACCAAATTGAAAGATTGATATTTTAGTACAAATTTTGAATTTTAAGTAATAACAAGATATAATTTCTGTACAATCCTTATAAATTTTGATCACACTAACTACAATATATAATACTTCTACGAATCCCTACATTTTGGTAACAAACAAGTAAGAGATCCAAAATTTTAACTGACCTATCTTAAATATAAATAGATACATAATAATAATAATAATAATAATAATAATAATAATAATAATAATATCGTACGTTATATTACAATAATATAATATAATATATATTGCATATATGTTATATTATCGTATGTACGTTGGTTATATTGTAATAATATAATATAGTATATATCATATAATGAAATAGTATACATAGTAAACAAATTTTATATATATAAAAATAGTAAGAGGGGAATATAAATAATAATAAAAATTTAAAGATAAAGATAAAAATAACTATTACGTTTAAATTTAATCTTAGATAGTTATTTTTTTTATCCAAATAATTTGTATTTACCCAAAAAAAAAATGGAGAGACACACATAAACTCTAATCACACCCACTATATAAGAAAAAATTAGCATTCTCTCATCTTCTTTACAATTGCAATTTCAGCTTCCCCATTGTTCTCATCCTCTCCAAGCTCTCATCTTCTAAATCATCATTCTTCACTTCTTTTCTATCCCCCATCACTATCAATCTTCACCTTGAACTCGAACTGCCATTTTGGTTTAAATTCTCTTTAAAAACATAAAACCCAAGTGTTTTTGAGCTCAAAATCTTTCCATATCCTTTGTTATAATTTTGGTTTTGGGCAAGGAGGACGCATAAAGGAGGATTTTTGCTTGATTTCAACCTTTGGAGCCTCTAAATACCCATCACCTGAGGTAGGGTTTTTTGTGCCAAACTTTTAATTTTATAATTGTTTGGAATCCTAGGATTTTAGACTTTAGCCAAAAATGAATTTTTATTACAATCAATGGTTGAACATGACTATGTTGATGATTGTTTGCACTATTTTGATGTGAGTAACTAATAATTGTTGTTGTGATAGACTAATATTTTTAGAAGTAAAAAATCTAGTTTACGAGGAGTTCTTGGTAATTGTAGGATTCTAACCTACAATTCCTTTATGTATGATCATATTTTTCCAAAATTTTCAATGTTGTATGTAGAATTCTTATCTAGCATTTCTAAAGTTGTTAAATAGTACAGAGTCAAAAGCTTTTTGTTACTATTCTTAATTCTTATTACTATTCAATTCTAAGAAAATTTATTTAATTGCTGCCTTTGTTATTATTCTGGTCTGGTCTCCGATACCATTCATTTGCATTAGCATTAACCTTCGGCTGCTATTCTAAAAGTTATTGAATTACGTAGATCAGCCTTCGTTACTTTACAAATTTGTGTTGAGCCATCAAATTCAAGTCACAAGCCTTCGTAACTTTTCATTTCCGCCCTTGGATTTTTTTTTTTAATGAATTTCAAACATAAGAACTTGTAAAGTGACAACATATTAGAGTGTGTCCCTTCAAAAATAAAATGTTGCAATGAAGAATTTTATTTTAAAAACCAAAGACATACTTCTATACTTATTATTTTCAGTTAATTTCTAAACTTGTTTTGAACACCCTATGCTATAATAATAATATATTATGTGAGAATTTTAAACTCAAGGTAAACTAGGGAAGACATCATATAAGGGAATAAGAGGATTTCTTGGATATATTAATTAACTAGAAATTTAAGAGGAGTGAAGTTATGGGGTAGGAATCAATTAAAATAAATTTTTATTCTAGATTGCATGCATAGCAATTCGATCTTCTTTGTGTACCGAGGGATTACAGGATTTCAACACTTTATGGATCGATGTATGATCTTGTTATAGGACACTAATAAAGATGTGCTTACATTGTAAGTCAAATGTTGATATGTATTATATGTATGATTTCATTATGTGTACCTATGCTAAAAGGAAGTAAGTTATATATATGAAAAGACACTGTATAGGTTGAAAAGTGTATAAGAAGGGGGTTGAATCATGCTTTTACCTTTTTTTTCTTTCTTACTTTATAAAAACTTTGAAACAAATACTATCAAGTACAAACTTGAAGTGCAGTGGAATATTAATATAGTAAGTGAATGTCAGAAATAACTTGTTGAACCAAAAATAAATATGAAACTTATTAAGATCAGAAAAACTTCGATGATAAACACAAAGCAGAATATAAAAGAGATTCGGGGAAATGAGAGATACTGCACAATTATTTTTATACTGGTTTGATCAACTTGCCAACATCTAGTTCCCAACAACCAGTTGAGTTCCACTAAGCAACCCTTTCTCAACCCTAAGAAAGTCAGATAGTCTTTCTATAGCCTTCTTAAGTTATCTCACGTGACCAGTAGTACACTCTACTGTTACTCCCAAATAGTCTTTGACTAGCCTCTCCAAGTTAAACTCAAGATGATCACTACTGGGTCAGGGTGCAAAGATATTTGTGGTTTGGTTCACTCCTACTCGCAAACACTCAAGTTTTCTTAGAATAAAATAGTGCATGAACTGAAAACTTTAATGACTTCTTTCCAACTATTCTTCCTACGAAGAAAATGTTATCTAATAAGAACTTAGAAATAAGATTTTTACAGAAGAAGAAATTGATTACAAGCAGTAATAGCTTTACAGAAGATAAAGGAGAGTCTTTGCATTATTCAAAGACTTAGCATAAAGTCTTGATTGAAAATTCTTAAGTTGTAAGCACATTATCTCCTTTTATACTTGATTTCTCATTTATGACCATTGCCCTTGATTTGTTTTCTAGTGACACGTGATAATTTTCTTTTTGTGTCTTGGATATGCATTCTATAAGAGCAGCTTGACTGTGTCAGAGCCACTTTTGCAGTTGCAAAGACCATTGTCAAATAGAGGTTTCTGAGTCCATCTTCCAAAATTACTTTTTGCTTTCTAAATGAGGTTTATGAACTTTTTCTTTTAAAAGCTAGAACAATTGACCAAGTTAAAAAGTGAGATGTCACTGTTATCCCTTTTTTTGGATTTGACTTTAATTTGAAATTTGAACTTTCGTCCTATTCTGTAAAGTGTGCACCATTTAAGAATAAACATGCTTTTTGAAGCACTGTATCAGTTTATGAACATTCCTATGAGTTCAAAGCTTCAATCAGAGCACGTTTGTGATTATATCATCACAATTGAAGATTGTAGCCATAACTGGCTTTAGAGGATAATGGAAATCTCAGTTGTATATCAATTTTTGAAAATGAAGGCTACTTTATGAAGATATGAGTTCTTGAATGCTTTCCTTTGTGTGTTTAACATATTGATGTCCATTTCAAGGATTATTTATCACTTCATTTAAGTTCTGAATATCTTTAAATGAGATTAAACATGTTTGCATATGATATCGTGGAAACAAAACTTGTTTGAAGGTCTTGTATGCTAATGGGAGTAGTCTTGTTGAATGCTCAAGAAGCTCAAGAAAAAGATTAGTTCTTCTCGAAAATATTTAAAAAAATTGGTTTGTTGTCACTCAAAACTCTAAGCAATAGTGTTTTCTGAAGGGTTCTAGAGCTAATCCATTACACATGGTCCATATTGATAAAATATTAATGTGGTATGAAAAGTTAAAGATGTTTGACTCAGTTCCAATGATTTGGAAATAATCCTCGATAGCGAGATGATCCCTACTATTTCAATACCCTGTTTATTCCTATTGTATTTGTCAATGACGATTGACTTTTGGTATGAGCTCATTGCCCCATTGTTGGTTATTGGATGAATAAAGAAAGAAATGAATAAATAAAGGAATATATAGAGAGAAATGTATAAAGAAAGAGATGTATAGAGGAAAATATGTGTAAAGAAAAAAGATGAATAAAGAAAGAGAAAGTAAACGATAAGACTAAACTACATACTTTGTGTGACTGAATGTGATTTTATATGTATGTGTATGTTTATTTATATTATGTATACATGAAATATAGTATTGCATCTATATTAAGAAAGAACATGTTAAAAGATATGTCTACCTCGAGTAAAGATTTTTGAAAATTATTAATTGAATTTTAAATGTATATTCATGTATCTTTAAAAATAAACCGAGGTGACTAGAGATAATTTCAATGACACCTTATTATGTGTATTTTACTAAAAACTTTCGAGTTCTCACCCCATTTTATTTTCGTGTCATCTGCAGACAAGAAGCAAGTAACTAGGATTCCTTTGGAAGTGCACGCTCAAGGAAATTAGATGGGATTTTATTTCTGATTATGAGAGTTGCTATGATTAACCTAGTCCATGAGACTTATCTAGATGAGTTATAATTCCTTTAGAATTTCAATTACTTTATTGATGAATTACTGGACTAGTGTTAGCCAGGAAATATATATTTATTATTCTTACTACTTATTTAATATCTATGATATACTGTTTGGATTCATCAATGTATTTATGGTATATATATTGTTCAGACATTGGATGATTCGTATTCATTTATAAATGTGTTAGTTAGATTTCACGAAATAAATATTATACACGATTTATCTATGTGCAAGGCTTCTAGTTTGATTTTTATAAAAGTAAAAATATTAACGCTGTTGTCGTACTGTGTTGCTTACCTCCATCAACATGTTGGTCGTTTCTAGCCATGTGACTTTTCTTTGCTAGCGTTAGTGACTTGTTGCACCGCAAGCTTCTTTCAACCTTTTTCATTGAAATGTAGCAACTAAGGGATAGATTTTGTAGCAAGTGGTGGATGTGAGCATAATAATGAAAATCGGATCAGATCGGCCGGTTTAAACAGGAAGCTTGTGAATCGTCACTGGTCCAGTTCGATTTGATGGTTGGATCAGTTATGTAATTAAACTAGTCAAACTTGGTCAAACTTAGGTTGAATCGGTTGAACCACCAATGAACTACTGCAGACTGAACCGGTCAGGACACCTTTGAACCCTGCACACTCGAACCGAACTGCACCAACCTAAATCTCGCTCCATGTATCCAATATGCATGCACCTGCTATGAACCACGTGTGTCTTTCCTAAATTGTAATTGCTACAAATAATTGAAAAACTCCAATTGGTAAGAATCAAACCCAGCCTTTCTTAATAATGAAGAGCTCCATTACTACCATACTAGGTTATTCTGTTGTTATTATATGTCATTAATTATACACACACACACATACTATATTTAGTTACATAAAAATGTTTATATATTAATTTAATTAAATCTGATTTAACTGATGCAACCAAGAACTCACCGGTTGAACTAATGACCCAATGATCCAGTGCTTTGACTAAATCAATGATCGGGTTGAGTCTGATAACTATGGTTGCGAGTAGTGTTGGTTAAGCATAATTTTCAAGTTTATCATTATGGTTTGAGGTTTTGATTGTACTTCTGGTTTTGGATTAATTTAAGATTCCAATTCCCATTCAAGGCTTTGTTTTTGTCAAAGTTTAAGGTTATGTAACTGTGTCTTTATTATTGGTCAATTTGAGATTCCTAGGGAGATAAATCTTTGAGTTTGGTGGCCCCTCAATATTCTTAAGTGTTTGTGAGTAGACAATATTTCTATGGCATGTGTGTTTCATGCCGCTAGTATTGGTTCAATTTGATCATATATATTGAAAGTTTATTTCTATATGTTTGGTCAAATTCAAATATTTTGCTTAATTTCTTTGACTGCTATGTAAATTGATATGCTCAATTAATGATATATATTTGCTTAATTTTAGGGAAAATTAGCTCTTTTTACTTTGTTGAACATTCAACAATAATAAATATATAAACAAAAATGTTATATCTGTAAATTGAAAATAACATGAGAAAAGGGGTTGAATTGTTCTTTTGGTTCTTTTTCAGAATCTGAAATCACTAAAACAAATCCTTTCGAGTTCTTTACTTGAAGTCAGTGGAAATATATGTTAGTCTGGCTCAAAAGCTAATTTTTGAACTACGTGGGACCTTAGAGACAGTTTTGAAACATTTTTAGATATAAGTTATGAGCAAAAATCAAATGCGGAATATAAAGGAGATAATAAGAGATAAAGAAATACTACACAAAGATCTTATACTAGTTCAACCAATCTTGCTAACTTCAGTTCTTAATAACTAGTCGAATTCCACTAAATCAACTTTTTCTTAACCCTAAGAAAGTAAGGTAATCTTTCAATAGCCTTCTCAAGCTAGTAGTTCCACTCCATTGTCACTTCCAAGCAGTCTTTGACTAGCCTTTCCAAGCTAACTTCATGACCAATAATTCCAATCTATTATCACTTGCAAGTAATCTTTTACTAGTCTTTCCAAACTAACCTCACAATGATCGCTAAAAGATTAGGGTACAATGATTTGGTTAAGGTTGGTTCACTCCAACAAATAAACACTCAAGTTTTCCTTAGAATGAAATAGTGTACGATTTGAAAATTGAATGACTTCTTTCTAAAAATTCTCCCTAAGAAGAAGATTTTATCTAATAAGAACCCATAAAGAAGATTTTTTTATTAAAGTAGAAACCAATTACAATAGGTAATGTCTTGAATGAAAAAGAAGGAGGATTCTTGTTGTTGCTTTCTTGGTAGAGTTGCAAAAGTCTTTTGCTGTAAGTACTTGATATCCTTTCATACTTAGTCTTCAATTTTATATCATTGCCCTTTGAATTGCTTTACTTATGACACATGTTGATCTTTTTTTATGTCTTAGAAATACAATCTAAAAGACTAGCTTGGCTATATTAGAGTTGATTCTACAATTGCAGAGACCATTATTATATAAGGTTTCTGAGTGAAGTTTTAGAAACTACTTTTTATTTTCTAGGCGAGGTTTTTGAACTTTTTTTTCTATAAGTTGGAATAGTTGACCAAGTCAAAAGGTGAGATATCACATTCAGCCTTTTTTGGGTTTTGACTTTAATTTGAAATTTGAATTTTTGCTCTCATTGTGTAAAGTGTGTACGGTTTCTGAGTACACGTGCTTTGTAATATGCTATTTCAGTTTTTGATCTTCTCATTAATATTCATTTTCCATCACGATTGAAAACAATAATCATGAGTTACTTCAGACAAAGATAGGTTTCTTCATTGCTAAACTTCTTTATTGTGTATCACTCTCTGAATATGAAAATCATTTTTGAATATATGAACTTGGTTTCTTCCTTTGGAGATATTTTCTTTGAGTGTATAACATGCTCAGGTCCATTTCTAGGATTATTTTTCACTTTGTTTAGGTTATGAATATCTAGTATGAGATTAAAAAGATGTTGAAACATGATAATGTGAAAAACACTTGTTAATGAAACTTGTATTGGAGCATTTGAACTTTCTTAATTGAACCAACTTGATTCTAAGTCATTATAACTTTGTGAACTTAATCACATTTAAATTTGAAATACGATAATACATGTGATATTCAACTTGAGTTGAAACTCAATACTCAGCATAATTTATCCGAGAATATTTCAGAAAGCCCATCTTTCTTAGAGAATTGTTATCAGCTTTTATGAATGTGTAAGATAACATTTTGAAACTTGCAAATGATAATCTTGCAAATGACATTAGAGTTTCTGAAATATATCTGTCAGATCATATAAGCATCAGAACAAATATTTATATATTATAACTCTCAAGCTTGTGTACTAGAGCATGACTGTGTGTGTGTGTGTGTGTGTGTGTGTGTGTGTGTATGACAAAACTCCTAGTTTGTGTATCAAAGCATAAAAAAAATTGGTTCTACATGTCTGAATCTGTGCAAAGAAATCGGATTCCAAACATATATAATAAAGCAAGTGTTCTACTTTTCTCTTTAGTGATGGCCCTGAGCGTGTAATCCATTATCAACCTTGGCAAATTCACCTTCTTTTTTGTCAGAAGGCAATATAGCAACATAAAATCCACCCCAATTAGTACATCAACGCTTCCCGGTCTTGGGAAGAGGGTGAATTGAATCACTATGTAGACCTTTCTGGCATTGGGACTCCACAAAGCAGTGGCAATCTCACTGGGCCTATTTCTTGTAGATTCAGTCAGCATTGACACTAAAAGATTTGAACCAATCACTCTGAGCTAGACAAGTTATCCCTGTAGTTGGTGAATTGACAATGTTGGAAAGCCTAGAAGTTCCAACCTCCATGTAAGTGTCCCTAATTGTGGTCTTCACCATAGATTCCAACTTCACTTCAAGATGGGAGTAGTAGGTAGTCACCATCCCAGGGAATACCATGTCAAAGATCTCCATGAAATTTTCCTAGCCTTGGAAAAAAAAAAGACCTTTTTAAGAACAGGAACCTTATTCATCAACTTGTTGCTCAGCTTTTTTCCTGGTGCAACATTCCTCGGGAAATTTTTTTTAGTGTAATGCTCTTGTATAAGGGGTTCATTGTATACGTGAAATGTACCTTTTTTTTCCAACACTACGATCAATTTGTTTGCCTTCAGCCATTTGATTTGAGTAAAAAAAAAAATGAAGATTAAGGTTTGAAGATTTGTGAGAATGAGAGGTTGAAGGAGAAAGGATTTTCTAAAGAAGATCAAACATTTTAGAGATTGAGGAAAAAGTGCTTGGTGTTAAAGGTGAAGGGTTTTTACGTGAGAGATGAGAAGTATGGACAGTTATTAATGTGATGCGACATAAATTCTGAAAGTTGAGATGACGTAAGAGAGAGAAACTAAAAAATTGGAAATTATCCTGCCATTAAAAATTATTTAGAGACTATAAGTGGTATATGAACTTCAAGAGCAATCTCTGAGTCTTCATTCCATTTCCTCAACCAAAATAATGAGAATCTGAATTTTTAGATCTTTTCTGACTCTCTTATTTATGAATGATCTTCCACATTTTGAATACATATGACTTTTTGACGTATTTTTTGACTTTGTAATCCATATTCTGAACTTTTGTTCTGATTTTCTGAAATTTTCTGGATAGTCTTCTTTGAAGGCCTTAGCTCAAAGTCTTATAGAGGGATTCCAGAAAGTGTTATGTTATGAACATAATGTAGGTCTTAAAAACTTTTGAGGTTTAAAAGCCTAGTTGAATATCAAAAAGGATCCTCAACTAATGGTTTAATAAATATGTCAAACACTTGGTCTTCTATATTCACAAATATTAACTTAACATCATCTCTCTAGATATGATCTCTAATAAAATGATGTTTTATATCGATATATTTGGATCTGGAGTGCTGAATAGGGTTCTTTATAAGATTAATAGCACTTGTATTATTACAAAAAATAGGGATCTTGGAATACCTCAAGTGATAATCCTCTAGTTGATTTTTGATCTATAGCATTTGAGTATAGCAGTTTGCGACAACTAAATATTTAGCTTTAGCTGTTGAGAGAGCTATGGTATTATGTTTCTTGCATGACCAAGTGAGGAGGCACTTTCTAAAGAAGCAACAACATCCATTGGTGCTTTTTCTATCCACCCTATCTCCAGTGAATTCAACATCACAGAATCCAACAATCTTGCAAGAGGTACCTTTCTCATACCATAAGCTAAGATTAGCAGTACTAGCTAAATATCTTGGAATTCTCTTAACAGCATTTAAGTGTGATTGTTTTCAGTTAGATTGAATATAGCAAATATCCATACTTAGTTAAATGTCTAGTGTACTTTCTATGAGATATAAAAATGAGCCAATCATTCTTCTATAATTACTTTCTGATACTTTTTCTCTGTTCTCATCTACAACAATGACTTGAGTTGGATGCATGGAGGTGCTCATAGATTTAGCTTTATCTATATTAAATCTTTTCAAAAGCTCTTTTATATTTTTCTTGACGGATCAAGGTTTCCTCTTTTTGTTGTTTTATTTGTAAACTAAGAAAGAATTTTAGTTTATCCATCATGCTCATCTTAAATTCACTTTGCATCCATTTAGAAAACTTTTCACATAAAGAATGATTAGTAGCGCCAAATATAATATCATCAACATATATTTGGACTATCAGAAAGTGACTATTTTTTTGTAAAGTAAACAAGGTTGTGTTAACGTTACCTCTCTTAAACTCATTCTTAAGTGTAAACACCACATTTTGTCCGAATATTTTTATTCGCATCTCATTATTTTTTGTTTGGTTAGCCCAATACATTCCTAGTCCAGTCCACTCTATTTTATTGGTTTGATTGTAGCATGAGAGCCCATTCAAGTCTCTTTTTGAAATTTATACTCTTGATGATATAAAAATAAATAAATAAAAAGGGAAAGCATGTGCAGAGCTTGAGACTAGCACATAAAAACAAGAAAAAGGACAAAAAGTCAAGGGTAGTGATCTGGGACAACATCTCTTTACCAAATTACAAGTTCACGCTGTTGAAGAAAATCCCATGTGAGACAAATGCATTCAATGTCTTGCCAGCACCGTTTGAAAATGAAGAACAAGAAGTCAGAGAGAAGAAGCGTGCAAGCAGATATCAGAAGATAAGAAGTCAGAGAGAGCAGCACCGAATAGGAAAATTACAGCAATCAGATTCCGTGAAATTTGTAGCAATTTGAAAAAATTCTTCCAATGTCAAAAATGATTGTTACCAGATTTGACAAAATTAATTTCTGACATCTATAAATGGGGATTCAGGGGTGAGTTTTCAGGGGGGGAGAGCTAATTGAGCTAGAGATTCAAAGAGAGAAATCCATCTCCATATCACTCTCACAATCAACACCACATAGCTTCTAATAGCCCATCACAAACAAACAGAGGCAACGGTACCTAATTGCGAACAACCCAACACCATCACCCCATTACATCCACCACCTACCACAGCCCACACAGCCACCGTTCATACGGCCACTCCATCACCCTTCACCTCTTTCACCTTCATCATCACAATCTACAACCAAATCACAACCTTTCATTACCATCACACAAGCCCCATAATTTTTCCTTCTTAACTATATGGCCAAACACAGCCAAAAGGAGTCCAAAGTCTACAGTCATATCAAAGGAAAATAAATCAAAAAATGAAGAAATAAAAAAGGAGAAGCAGTTTCCTCCACGGCCACAGTGGCAGCCACGGTGGACTGACCACTGCTGCGGTGTTGTCCTTCTTCCCCCTCCATCCGCTGCATCCTTCTTCCTCTTTTTCGATCTCTTGCTCTCTCTATGTTTGCAAATCTGTTTTGGTCATAAAAAGGAAAGTGGAATCACAGTGATAAAGTCAAGAGAACCACTGCTTTCTTTTAGCTGGTTTCTTTTATTTTTATTTTTGTCTTCTGTTTGTGTTTTTGGGCTAATTCTGTAATTATTCATGGTTAGTACACAACGCCTATTCCACGTTCTTTGATCTTATCTATTTCATTGTATCTTTTGTCCTTTTATAATAAAAAGTATTCTCATGGTTCTTTTTTTTTATTATTTATCTTTCTATAATGAAACTACTCACAGCCCCCTTCACGTTTCTTTGATATATTTTTTATTGAGTCCTTTGTCCTTTTATAAAGAAAACCACTCTCAGCCTTTGGTTTTGCAAAACCACTCTACTCCAATTCATGCTCTTTATTTTTAATTCCAAACAAAATGAAAATTGATCTTGACTTCTGCCAGTGTAAAGTGTTAAGCTTAGGATTTTTTTAAAAAATTTTTTTAGTTTTCTTTTTGGACCATAAAGCATGTTTGCCCATTTTGTTCTGGGCCATAAAAAAATTGAAACGGTAGTGTTTGGGCTTTTGTTACTTTTATGGGGTTCACCTTTATTTTTTCTTTTCCTTTCCCTATGTTTTAGGCTGCTGCTTTTATTGAGCTCTTTTTGGTTTGTTTTGATATTTTAGCTTTTTATGTATATGTTTTTATTTTTTCTTTCTATTTTGGTCATTTTTCTTGAAAATTATTCGTTTTTCTTAAAAAAAAATACTAAAAATGAATAATAATTCTTTTTTTGAAAATAGAGTTACTTTAACTGAGACGGCTTATTAATTCTTTATTCTAAAAAATATTTTAGTTGTGACAGCTTGATATTTTGAAATCTTTCAAATAATGTATTTTTAGACAAAAATAAAATAAACTAACCACTAAATATTTTTTATAGAACGACGTGGCTTTGAGTTCCTCATTGCACCAGAGGATACGTCGGCATAGTCATACTATCAAGCCAAAATCTCTTTTTCATAAAATTAGTTCCTTAATTTCTGTTTTAATTTTAGCTTTATTTCTGTAAATATATAAATTTTAATTTTAGCTTTATTTTTATACATATATGACTACTAATCTTAGCTTTATTTTGATAAATATATAATTATTAATCTTAGCTTTATTTTTGTAAATATGTAATTATTAATTTCATCTTTATTTCATTTTTGTAAATATATAATTACATTTTTGGGGAAAAATAAATATATTATAATTATAATTAATTTGCATAACAAACTCTAAGGTAACCGTATTTATACGGACGTATTAGGGGTGTAGTGGGATTAAGTTTCCACCCTTCCTTAATCGTAATCAGGCTCCCGAACCTGAAAATCTCTTTCAAATGACTAGTTTACCAAAATAGTTTTCCAATTTTAGCTATAATTAAAATTGGTGGCGACTCCCATTCATTTTCAAATTCGTTGTCATTTTCATCGCGGCGCCCTCCGGGTACGTTGTGACATTAAGTAAAGAGGTACTCAACCTTTCATACTAGGCTCTGGAAGCCTATTTTAGAGCATAGAGTGACTTTGTTAACTTAATGACATGGTTGGGAAGGTCTTCACTCTCAAAACCTGGAAGCTACTTTACATAGACTTCTTTAGAAAGAAATCCATTTAAGAATGAAGGCTTTATTTCCATTTGATATAGAGTGAATCCCTTGATGATTGTAAAAGCAAGTAGTATTCTGATGGCTTTAAGCTTTGCTACTAGTGCAAAGGTTTCATCATAATCAATTTCCTCTTGTTGATTATGACTTTGTACAATAAATCTTGCTTTATGTCTGAGAATTTTTGCAACTTCGTCCAACTCATTTATGAGCACCAACTTAATTTCAATGATAGTTTTTCCTTAAGCTTCTCCACAAGTGTCCGAACTTTGTTTTTCGTAGACTGATCTATTTCCTCTTACATAGCTTTCATCCAATTTTAATCATTCAAAGCATCTTCAATGCATTCTGATTTAATGATGGAAATAAAGGCACAATTGGACTCATTTCTGATGGAAGATTTGGTTCTTACACCCCTTGAAATGTCCCCAGGATCATGGTTTTGAGAAATTGCTCTTAAATAAGAAATTCCTCTACAATGTCTATACCTTTGTCGATTGGCTGTGTCTCTACCCTCTTCAGATTGTTCTTCATCATGTTTAGAAGCATCATTTTCTGAAGGCTTTGGTGTTCTTAGTAAGCTTTCTGAATTGACAATGTTTTGGAGCTTACTTTTTGAAGATTGTACTTTCTCTTGCTTGTTTTTTGAAGGCTCTTTGATACCCAGTTTCTCAAGATCTTTTTCCAGATAAATCAAATTGTTTGCAAAGTCCTTCTTGTACTCTTTTAACTTGATATGAATAGTCTCTTCAACACAAAGTATTCTTTTATAATAAACTCTATAAGCCTTAGAAACTGAAGAATATCCTAAGAAAATTCTATCATCAGACTTAGGATCAAATTTTGCTAGCTTGTCCTTGGAGTTAAGAATAAAACAGTTAGATCCAAAGATATAGAAATATGAAATGTTGGGCTTTCTACCCTTTTATAGCTCATAAGGGGTTTTCTTTAGGATTGGCCTTAAAAAAATTCCATTTTGGATATAGGATGAGATATTGACAGCCTCTATCCAAAATCCTTTTGATAAACCACTTTCTAAAAGTATTGTTTTGACCATTTTCTACAAGCTTTTGTTTTTCCTTTTAGCAATCACATTTTGCTGAGGAATTCTAGGAGTAGAAAATTCATGAGAAATAATATGGTTGTCACAAAAATTTTCAAAAATATGATTTTAAAATTCTTATCCATGATCTAATCTAATGGAAGTGATTTGAGAATCCTTGTCATTACAAATTCTTTTTGCAAACACTTTGAATTTTTTAGTCACCTCATCTTCAGAAGCTAGGATGATAACCCTTGTAAATATGAAAAATCATCCAATATGATAAGGTAATATCTTTTTCCAGCAAGACTCGCGGTCTTGGTTGGTCCAAAGAGATCCATATATAAAAGCTGTAGTGGCTTAGTAGTTGACACTTCATTCTTATTGTGAAAAAAAGCTTTGTTTTGCTTGCCTTTCTTAAAGAAATCACAGGTGGAGTCCCTAACATAACTTATTTTTGGCTGGGTTTTAACAAGCTCTTTCTGAGATAACTCAGAAATCAGCTTCATATGAGCATATCCAACCTTCTTGTGCCACAACCAGTTATCACCCATAAAAGATGCAAGACATTTTACATCTTAATCTAGAAGGTCATCTAAGAGTAACACAAGTGTTATCAAGTCTTTTACCAAACAAAATGACTTGTTCAGAAGTGGGATTAGTTATATTACATACATTCACATTGAACAGGATATTGAAACCTTGGTCACAAAATTGGCTAATGCTCAACAAGTTGTGAGTCAGACCATCAATTAATAAAACATTAGAAATTTGGTGAGAGTCACCTTTACTAACATTTCCAATGCCAGTGACCTTGGCTTTACCTCCATCAACAAATTTTACTGACCCAAAATTCTTTGGTTTCAGGTTTTTGGACCACTTTCTAGTTCCAGATTATGTCTTGAGTAGCCATGGTCCATATACAATTTGTTGTCCTTTTCAATGTGCATTCTCAGACATACTTGCAACAAAGACAGCTCTTATCTTAGGTACCTATATTTTCTTAGGTCCTCTTGGGTCAGTTTTCTTAGAAGAAGGTTTTACAACCTTTTTAACTGTTTTCTTTTTCATAAAGCATTTATCAGGTGGATGCCCCTTTTGTGGTAGAAATTACAGGATATTTTATCCTTAATTTTCTTTGATGAGGTTGCTTTAATGCTCTTATCCAATTATTTCTAATACCACAACCATCCTTTTTGAAAGTATGGTCTTTGACCTCCAAGCATCATATCCAGATTCTTGGAGCCTTTTACCATCTTTTCCAAGTCAGATTTGAGAAGTGTTGAATTTTTCTCAAGTTCAGAAATTACCAAGATTTTCATCACCATCTCAGAGTTTGAGTATTTTTTACACAAAGCTTTGAGTTGGTTCAAGAATGCATGAAACTAGTGGTTATGTCATCAATACTCTTATGTTCAATCATATTGAACATTGCATATTGATGAACCAATATGTTGATCTTAGGTTTTTTGACCTGATCTGTTCTTTCATGCAATATGTGTATTTTGTCCTAAATCTCCTTTGCTATGTCACAAACAATGATTTTGTCACATTCAACTTTGCTTAATGCATAGGTAAGTAGGTATTTAGCTTTGGAGTTCACCTAAAATCTTGTTTTGTGTTGCTCTGTCCCCTTACTCCTAGAAATTTCTCTAGAGGTGGAGGGTCTATCTTCAGTTCTTGGAACTTCTTCTATGGAAACCTAATATCCTTCTAGTGTTATTTCCTTCAAGTCAAGACTTATGTATTTGATGAACAACTCCATCATATCGCTCCAATAAGCATAGTCTCCACCATCAAAGAATAAGTGTCCTTCTGCAATGTGAACATTTTGTGCCATTTGTCCTTAGGATTTTTATCCTCTGTACTCATTTGAATGCTCAACCCCTTAGAGGCTTGAGCTTTGATGCTAATTGTACGTTGAAAATATCACGAGAAGAAGGGCTAAAATGTGTTTTTTCTTCTTTTCAAAATTTGAAATCACTAAAACAAATCCTTCCAAGTTCTTTACTTGAAGGCCGTGGAAATATATGTTTGTTTGGAAAGCTACTTTCTAAACTAAGTGAGGCCTTAGAGACAATTTTGAAATGTTTCAGATATAAGTATATGAGCAAAAATCAAATGCAGAATATGAAGGAAAATAGAGAGATACTGTATAAAGATTTGATACTGATTCATCCAATCTTGCCTAAGTCTTGTTCTTAATAACCAATGAAGTTCTACTAATCCATCATTTCTCTACCCTGAGAAAGTAATATAACCTTTTAATAGCGTTTTCAAGCTATATCCAGTGACTAGTAATTCCACTCCATTGTCACTTCCAAGTAGTCTTTGACTAACCTCTCTAAGCTAACTCCATGGCCAGTAATTCCAATCTACTGTTACTTAAAAGTAGTCTTTGAATAGTCTTTCCAAGCTAACCTCACAATGATCGCTAACAGATCAGGGTAAAATGATTTGTTTAAGGTTAATTCACTCCAACAAATAAACACTCGAGTTTTGCTCAGAATGAAACAATGTATGATCTGAAAACTTGAATGACTTCTTTGTAACAATTCTCCAAATAAGATGTTATCTAATAAGTACCTAGAAAAAAGATTTTTTTTTAAAAGAAATAGAAACTAATTGCAAGAAGTAATGTCTTTATAGAAGAAGAAGGATTATTCTAGTTTTTATGTTCTTGATAGAGTTGAACAAGTCTTTTTATTGTAAGCATTTGACATCTTTTTATACTTGATCTTCAATTTTAGACCATTTTCCTTTGATATATTTTTCTTGTGACACGTGTTGATCTTGTTTTTGTGTCTTGAAAATGCAATCTAGAAGACTAGTTTGACTGTGTCAAAGTTACTTGTGAATGAAGCTTCGGAAACTATTTTTTAGTTTCTAACAAGGTTTTTGAACTTTTTCTTCTAGATGTTGGGACGATTGACCAAGTCAAAAGGTGAGATATCATTATCATCCCTTTTTGGATTTTGACTTTAATTTGAAATTTCAATTTTCCCTCCCATTCTGTAAAGTTTGCATAGTTTCTGAGAACATGTGCTTTCTGATGCGCTTTTTCAGTTTCTGATCTTCTCATTGATCTTCATTTCTTTAATCAAAGCTTATTGGTAATCTTATCATCATGATTAAAGACAATTATCATGACTTGCTTCAGAAAAAGATAGATTTCTTCATTGTGTGTCACTTTTTGAAGATCTGATCTTGGTTTTTTGCTTTAGAGATCCTTTCTTAGTGTATAACATACTCAGGTCCATTTCTAGGATTGTTTTTCACTTCATTTAAGTTCTGAATATCTTCAAATAAGATTAAAAAACATGTTGAAACATGAAAACATGAAACACACTTGTTGATAGAACTTGTATGCTAACGAGAATGATTTTGTTGAGTACTCAAGAAACTTAAATAAAAGATTAGTTCATTATTCAAAACATTTTATCAAAATTGGTTTTCTTGTTACTCAAAACTCTAAGTTGTAACACTTTTTAAAGAGTTCTAGAACTAACGATTTCAATATCCAAAAATGGCTGTCTCAGGCTTGGTTTGGTATTGTCGTTGCTCTCAAAAAGTTGTTGAGCTCTTTAAGCTTTCAAAAAGCCATTGTATTACCATTTGGTAAAATAATGCAAAAGTTGCTCTCAATAAGTTGGAGCCATTGAAGCATTGTTTGGTAAATATATTTTAAAGTGGCACTCAAAATATGAAATGACTATAATGGGTATTAATATTGTAGAAAGAATAAAAAACTAAAAACCTTAATTAATGGAAGAATAAAGTTGGTTTTTTTTATTGAACTCAAGGATTATTTTAATCTTTTGAAATTTTTTGAATTTTGGATAGCAAAAAACATCCGTGGCTTTTAAAAATCGAGAGCAAAAACACCATGGCTTTTTGATTTACCAAATAGAAAATAAAATGGCTTTTGATCTTTATAAGCCAGAGCACCGCGCCAAATACCATTACCAAACCCACCCTAAATAGGATACTCACTCTATCATAATTGGATGTGATGGTAATTTTCATTATCCCCACTCATCTATTGCATCCAATAAAATGGTAGACATACCTTCCTATGAGATATGTGAACAAGTGTGACATCAACATCTAACAACAAGAATTGTATTTGCTGCTTCTAGGTACAAGCATTGCAACAGCTCCAGTGAGTCCAAAGAGTTCAGCAAAAATGATTACTCCATATGGAATCATTCATTTTGGTGCGCCCAGCTTTGTTGCTTTGTTGACTGCACTAGTATTCTCCCTATACTAGACTTAAAATTTGTCAGACTCCAATGGTTCAATGTATGAGTTTGGTTGGTCCGGAATTTTCTCTTGGAGGCTTGGTTGTGTAAAATTTCATACCTTGATGTAATCACGATATTTTATACTATTTTTTTATTAGCCATGTATGCCAGCTCGAAATGCTTTATTTCTAGTTTTAGGAAAAACAATTTTAATGAAAGTTAAAAGGTGTCTCTTAGTACCGAATGAAACAAAACCATAACACCCTTCGGCACCACCAATGCAAATTCAACGACAACCCCAAAGTGAAACAGAAATAGACTCTTTTCAATTTTGCCGTCTTATGACGTGTATATATATATATAATATTCACTCAAATATCTTTTCCATTATATAAATTATATAATATATATTAATCATTACATAATACATTGGACGGAGTATGAGCAAAAATATGCAGGTTCACGCTTCATCTAATAATAAATGGAATATGAGCCGACACAGCATAATGTTCTATATTCTATAAATACAAATAATATTTTTCATCACATAATATACTTCATTATTTATACCAAAATCATTGGTATAAATATAATCCAAATACATATATATATATATATGTATGTATAGGGAATGACTCGAGTGAGAAAGATATTTTATTATAAGAGTAAGTGGAACAAATGTGGATCATTGGATCTTACATGAATGGTTAAAATTAAAACACGAAATCATATGAAATTTTTAAATGATCATGTGATCATTAATTATCATTAATATCTTTCAATCCTAACTATCTATGTATGATTATATAGATTTGCTCCTCTCATTCTCAAAATAAATCAACTCTCACATGTGATTTCATATATATATATATATGCAACACTACATTCTATGATACATTGCTTTCAATTTGAACATCATCATTTCGTCCACTCTTCATGGTGCCTATCCTTTTATACGTTGCATAGCTCAACATTAGCATTTAGGAAACTCCTCAACTTAGGGAATAGAAAGAAGGCAAAAAATTGCTAGCTGAAATTCACTGCAATGGCAAGGCCAAATAGGAAACTCGCAGGCAAGAACTTAGAGAGTTTATTGGACTTGGACCAACCAGGAATAGCTAAAAAAGTGAATCAACTGAGACCCCAGAAGTCCATTCCTGGATCAGGCCTAGAATTCAGTAACCTCTCCTATAGTGTCATAAAGAAGCAGAAAAAGGATGGAGTTTGGGTCAAGAAGGAAGCATATCTCCTTCATGACATCGCTGGCCAGGCAAACAAAGGTGAAATTATGGCAATCATAGGGCCTAGTGGTGCTGGCAAGTCCACCTTTCTTGATGCCTTGGCAGGAAGGATTGCACAAGGGAGTTTAGAAGGATCAGTTAGAATTGATGGAAAAGCAGTAAAAATATTGAACTACTACAATACTGTTTCATGTGTTTTTCTTTTTCTTATTTTTCTCCGGATTCAAATTAAATAGTTTCCAATCTTCTTTTCGTTCTTTAGTTAATGCTCATGTATATATACATGATCTAATTATGCAGGTAACCACTAGTTACATGAAGATGGTATCATCATATGTGATGCAAGATGACCAACTGTTCCCCATGTTGACGGTCTTTGAGACACTCATGTTTGCAGCTGAGGTTAGGCTTCCTCCTTCCCTTTCCAGGGAGGAAAAGAGGAAGAGGGTATATGAGCTCCTTGATCAACTAGGCTTGCAGGTATAGACAATTCTTTCTCCTGCATGGTAGGAAGGCTCGGTCTATCATGTCATTTTTCAGACACTCAAATCATTTTGACCAGAGAAATTCTTAGATACTTTCAAAGTAAAAAAATGATTTGTTCAATCGCATTTATTAGTTGATGTATTAGTTTTTTTGAGTCATTGTTATCTTCCACTTTTCCTGGATCTCTAATGCAATAGCTATTATGTCAAGTAATAGATGAAACAAAGCAAATGTCCATTCTTATTATCAAAATATCTAAGAATTTTTCTACACTTTTATTATGGTCCCCGCAATATTACACATGTCAAATAATAATTTGTATGCTAGAACTAGACCATGCTTCCCACACACAGTCACACATACACCCCATCTACACGAAAACAATGTCAGATTATTGACTTAATGGTTATCCAGAGTGCTACACATACATACATTGGTGATGAGGGAAGGAGGGGAGTGTCAGGAGGGGAAAGAAGAAGGGTGTCTATTGGCATAGACATCATCCATAAGCCATCACTTCTGTTTCTTGATGAGCCAACCTCAGGCCTTGATTCTACAAGTGCTTACAGTGTAGTGGAAAAGGTTAAAGACATAGCAAGAGGAGGAAGCATCGTCCTTATGACCGTACATCAGCCTTCATTTAGAATTCAAATGCTTCTGGACCGGATCACCGTCCTTGCAAGGTATTATTCATCTAAACTTTTCAAGCCTGAAATGAAAAGACAATACAAAGGTTAGAATTAGATATCATGTAGAATATCTGACAGGAAGACCCAAAAAATAATATAGAATATACATCTATGGCGTTATACAAAGGTCCAAACTCTGTGTGTGAGATATATAGAAACCATTTTGGAACCTTTAGCTCATTGTCAAGAACCTTGACAATAAGCTACTAAAGGATATAAGCTGAATGTAGGATTAACATGGTATCATAATTGGAATAACTAGCAAAAACGCTGCAATAGGTTTATGCTTTGAAAATTTTCAAATTAAGATGCATGGCATAAGAGGCTGGCCTAGTGCACTAAACGCTCACCTAGTGGAGTTTGGAGAGGGAAGATATATACAATCTGACCCCTCCCCCTCTCATGGCAAGTGAAGAGATTATTTTCATGATTTAAATCCAGGACCTCCAAGTCACAAGATAACAGCCTTATCATTGTGCCTGGACTTATTCTCTCACAAATTTGTGGTAAAGGTTTATTAATTGAAAAAATAAAGGAAGAATCAGCAAGAAAGAACTCCTGATCTACTTTACGTATAGTGAAAATTCAATAGTATATTTTATGACATGGTGTCTTTGGGCTTAACTAATGTGACAAATGCAGATGACATGTAATGTTGGGCAGACTATGCAGAATCAATTGCTTTTAAACCAGGAACGCATTCATAGAATGACCAATTTGCTACTGTGATGTATTGATGTTATAGGGGAAGACTCATATACATGGGAAAGCCAGGAGCACTTCCTGCATACCTTTCCGGATTTGGAAGGACTTTACCAGAGGGAGAAAACAGCATTGAGTACCTCCTTGATGTTATAAAAGAATATGATCAGTCAACAATTGGACTGGACCCTCTTGTTCTATACCAACGTGATGGCCTCAAACCTGATCAAGTAGCCAAGACACCTGTCCCAAGAACACCAAAAACTCCAAGAACACATTACAGAAGCAACACCTCTGCTGCTTCCAAACACATTATTAGCCTAAAGAGCCAAGGTTTTGCAGCTGGAACATCAGTTCCTGACTCCTCACACTTTGGCTACGATTATGAAGATGATGATGATGATGATGAGAATTTCGACAACTCCCTTGGGAGGAGAAGTGCTCAAACACCAAGGACTATGACCAGTGGTGTCCACCCACGTTTGGCTTCTCAGTTTTACAAAGATTTCTCAGCCAAGGATTTCTCTGTCTGGCTTTACCATGGTGTGGTAGGGACACCTCGCCGCCCTCCATCATGGACACCAGCAAGGACACCAGGATTGACACCTGGGAAGACACCAATGTCAGGAATAAGAAGTGCCATTTCTAGTCAACACTATCCATCATACCAAGATCCTTATCGCCACAAAACACCTGCAATAGTTAGCCAGTCCATTGACACATATGCAACATCATATGAAGAGTTTGATATTGAAGAAGTGCTTGATGTTGAGCCAAGCCTTGGACCAAAGTATGCAAACCCATGGCTGCGTGAGGTTGCTGTGCTTTCTTGGAGAACAGCACTCAATGTGATCCGCACCCCAGAACTCTTCCTCTCTAGGGAGATTGTCCTAACTGTTATGGCACTTGTCCTATCCACCATCTTCAAGGATATAAGCCACCTCACTTGCAAAGACATCAATAGGCTCCTCAACTTCTACATCTTTTCAGTGTGCTTAGTATTCTTTTCTTCCAATGATGCAGTCCCATCCTTCATCTTGGAGAGGTTCATCTTCATAAGGGAAACTTCCCACAATGCTTACCGTGCTTCTTCATATGTCATCTCTTCCCTCATTGTTTACCTCCCATTTTTTGCTGTCCAAGGCCTCACTTTTGCTGCCATAACAAAACTAATGCTTCACCTTAAAAGCAGCCTCTTGTACTTCTGGCTAATCCTTTATGCCTCACTTATCACCACCAATGCATATGTGATGCTTGTGAGTGCCCTTGTGCCAAGTTACATCACCGGATATGCAGTGGTCATAGCCACAACAGCACTCTTCTTTCTGACCTGTGGTTTCTTCCTCAAGAGAACTCAGATACCCTTTTACTGGAAGTGGCTTCACTACATTTCTGCTATCAAGTACCCTTTTGAGGCATTGCTGACAAATGAATTCAACAACGAGAAATGCTACAAAGGAAACATAGCAGATTTGTCCCCTGGTCCATTGGGAGAAGTGAAGTTCAGCAGCCACCATAACTCTTCTAGTGATTGCATATTGATAGGAAAAGATGTCTTGCAAACAATGGATATTAAAATGGAGAACATATGGTATGACATCTTGATCCTGCTAGCTTGGGGTGTTCTCTACAGGTTCTTCTTCTATTTGGTTTTGAGATTTTACTCCAAGAATGAGAGAAAATAATGAATCATGTAATGGATCCATTTTTGGTTCTTGATAAACTTTTAGGCTTTATATACCATTGCCTGGGTTGTTGAAGAATTGAGACAATAACAAGTGCATCAATTGATGTTACCTTATTGCCACCCCAATATCTTGATATATGTTAAAGAAGCTTAACTGATCAGAAGTATTGCATCTAATCAATTAGAAAATGACACATGACACAATTTGTTGCTCTACCACTGAATTAACTTTTGAACATATGAACAAGTCGGGTTGAATTCACTTGAAATATTACGTTTATGAAATGCCACAGCATCCATTATATATATACACACACACATAAGGGAACGTCTTCTAAGATAAGAAATTAGGATGAGAAAATTTTCTTGCGTTAGCCGTATTTTTAATGCAGTTGCTGAGTATTAAATGATACAAAATTAACATTTTTTTCTTATTAGGATCATTAACAAACTTCTCAATTATTTTTTGGTAAGCAAGATCCCGAAATAGATGAAAGACTTCTTTAAGCCAGTGTCATCCATGTTAAAAGATACAACACGTACAATCTAAACAAGAAATCACCAGCACCTTCAAATGTTGAGGAATCAATTGCCCCTTTATGCCATTTCCATGAACCACGTTTGTCCATGCATTTTTGAAAGAGAGTAATGCATGTATTCCTGTCATGTAGATAGACGTGTCTCACTCTTGATCTGCCAAACTTATTTGAAGATCAACGATTCCTTGACACATTCTACATGTAGCTAGCCCAAATTAAAATATATAGTGTCATCTAAATTTAGTATTACTGGCCTAGTTTGATTCATACATCAAATCTAGATCTGAACTATAAAGCCTATTAATGACGTTGCCTAGTTTTTATGCCCACCACATTCTTGTAAACTCAAAAAACACAACAAAATTTGCTCTACTCGACTGAGCACAAAATTCCATTTGATGTGAGAAAGATAAGAAATTTTTGCAAACTCCTAAAATACATTTAATGCATGCTCTCTACAAACATGGACAATCACTCATTTTCGTTTTCTATACATGTTTCTAGAATACGCATTAAATATACCCCCAAAGCATAAGTGTTTCCAATAGGCATAATGTTATATAACTAATTAGTAATATAAAATACATAACAGTGAGTGCTATAAAACTAATCTCATAACAATACAAATGTGATCCAATGAGTAAAAGCATTGTTTTTCACATAACTAATGTAATACACTAGAAGTAATGTTGATTTAAGAATCTCTGATGTTCTGCTGTACTGCAGTTTAAGTAATGGGTATTTAAGAATGTGGTGATCCAAGAATATAATGCAATAAGCAATACCAACATTTCAGTAAAATGCAAATGCCTTAACTTTCAAGGTTCCTAACATGCTTGGATTTAACAGTCTTCTTGGGATGCTTGAAATGAACTGTTTGATACAACAATGCCTGCTCACCGGTTGCAAGCATAACAAAAATTTCCCACTTTTTTGAATAAATTATAAAGTAAACCAATTTCTAATTGACCATGTGAATTATCCATGTGACAACTGAAAAGATATTAATCATTGATCAACCCTTGGCATGCTATTAAACAAGTCTTGATTTGATTTGAACACTAGCACCCATAATAAATCTGAATATGATTCGTAGTTATAAATCTAAAAACAATAACTATACAGCATGATGAAACTTTAAAAATCCATGATGACTAGCTAGATCTTCAAAATGAAGTAAAATGCTGCAAAAAATAATAATTATAAGAAGTTCTGGTAACAAAGAAAACATAGAGGACAAAAAAACTTGAGACAAAAATGCCTATGAAATTGATCTAGAGATCAAAATAATTGATCGTAGAATTACAAAAGGCATATTTCCACACATGCTGTTGGTAAGGGCTAGTTAATGGCCGGTAGAGGACAGGAACCAGAGGAGTTGATGGAGAAACTAACATCATCTGATCCAGGAGTGCTGCATTCAGGTGATTTCTTGATCACATTGTATGGAGATGTGTTCATGACCCTAAGTACAAAAGCAATCATCAGTCTCAGAAACTCCCTTTATAAGAGAATTGAATACATCTAACTAAAATGCTACCATGTTAGCCTAGCCCAAAAATAAATAATGACATGATTTATGATAGAGCAAGCATCACTTGATCAGTATAGCCGACTCCACTTAGTGGGACAAGGCTTAGCTAATGTTATTAGAGTCATCGAAATTTGCAAATGCATGTGCATGTGTATGTGTGTGTATGTAGAATTTCAGACAAGGGAAAATTCATTTTGGCACTAACAAATTTGGCCAACAACTGACTAATTTCTATAACTGATACCATAATACCATAATCCAAAATAAAAAAGACAGAAAATAAAATAGACTATGTGTTGAAATTACCTTTCCTTTCGCTTCTCTAAAAACCGAACCAAGGATGCTTTACGTGCCTGAGGCAACCCTACTGGAAACATTGCAAAACTGTTATTTAACCCAGTACCTTACATAAACTTGTAGAAGATATACCCAAAAAAAAAAAATACCAGGCATATATGTACCTGTGTTACCCATTTTTGTAGCTGCAGATCCTACAGAACCAACAACATTAGGAGACTCCAAATGGTTCGTAGGGGTAGTTGAAGGTCCTAGTGGCCTTATTATTGAGATTTCATTGTTGCTAGAAGATCCTTCCCCAGAATGAGAACCGGCAAGAGAGGTCACTGGAAGAGGGCTTGGCAAGGGTGACGGATAGGATTGGCTTATAATGAAACCATCATCTTTGGAGGGCATAGGGATCACTGGCTGCAATTTAGTTGTGGAAACTGTCTTGTTCTGGCTTGGAGCAGACCCATTTCCAGCAAGTAACATGATAGCCTGGGCCTGATGGAAAATGAAAATCAGAAAACTAGTAACATTATAGAATTTAATTGCAGTACACTTTCAGTATAAAAAAAAATTAATGATAATAATTTACACTAACATCCAATCTTATATTATCACATCATCAAAATTGATGGACTCTTATCATAGTGTTATCACCAAAAATAGAGTGGGTTGGCCCACATGTGGCTTGATGTATACCATAAAAAGAAGCAGTTTTTATCTTATGATTTCAGCCACTTGAATAACAGGCAGTTGGGTTATGTGAAGAAATCATGAAAAGGAGTTGGTTAAATGTTTTGGTCTGGTAGCAACGTTGACGTGAACTTTTAAGTTTGAAAAGTAGTAGCTATGAAGATTTGACAACTTCCAATGTGAGTTTAAGGGTGGTTATGAATAATGGCATTTACCAAATAGACCCACTAGTAGTACAGGAAGTATGAGATATTCAAATTGAAAACCATCTCTTGGACATTACTACTATTTAAATGCTGAAGTTGGCAGAAACGGGAGATCTTGGGACCAACAATACAACTCTTTACATTTTATCTTTTTGCTTCCTTTTTTCCTAGTTTAGTTTAGTTTAGGTAGTTCATCTCCAAAAACCTTTATTGTGATGCTTTGGTGTGAAGTGTTGTAATTATTCTTGCTCATCAATAAAATCCATTATCATTCCACACTTGCCTTTATCCAAAACTTGTTCTTTAAAGTAGTTAGAAAACTCATAACCAAGGGGTAAATTCCCCTCCTTAGTGCAATCCCTGCACTTTAGGATCAAAGGTGATTTTGTGTTCTTGGCTAGGTTTATTATCATAACTTAGCCGAACTCATAATTCACGACAACATATTTGGCACATCCAGTGGGACATCCAAAGGCTTTGTGTGGAAAAATCAATCTAAGAAGACTATGGATATGAGCCTTAATTAATAATGCAGCCAGTTGTGGGAATTATCTCCACCTCAAGCAATGAGTCAACCAATGTATATCACTTCATCTAGTTGGCCAATTGCTCAATATGAGTAGTGTTATTTGCATTGACTGGATGAAACTTCTTGAAGACCATGCATTTGATCCATTATAGAATCAGCTAAAAGTTGGTTTGGCTAATAATACCTGGTCTCCTACAGTTGCTAAAGCAACGGTAGTCACTGAATTAAATTTTCTTGGTGCAGCAGCCGTTGTTACAAAAGCTATAAGATTAGGAGTTTGTTGTTCATGAACACTTGACTTGGTTGTTTCAATTGTTAGCCGTGGTGGCTACAGACACATCATTGGGATCAGCTATGATTATGGATGGAGGAAAGATTGAGGCAAATTTAAGTCTACCAAACTAAAGAGTATTTTAATGATTTATCTTTAGATTTTGGTGGATTTATTTGCTAGTGAAAAAATGTTAGCTAGGAGGCTCCTCAAAAAGTGTAGAGTTAAAATCCTTTTGAGAAAATGCATCACTTCACCTTTCTTCTTGTTCATTATTAGCTGAAGGACGTAGGGGGCATATGTTATCACCAAAAATAGAGTAGGTTGGCCCACATATGGCTGATGATGTGTCCCATAAAAAGAAGCAATTTTTATCTTAAGATTTCAGCCACTAAAATAACAAGCAATTGGGTTACGTGAAGAAAACATGGAAAAATGAGTTGGTTAAATGTTTTAGGTCTTGTAACAACATTGATGAGAAGTTTTAAGTTTGAAAAGTAGTAGTTATGAGGATCTAACAACTTCAAACGTAAGCTTACGGTTGGTTATGAATAATGGGATTTACGAAATAGCCCACTACTAGTATAGGAACCATGAGATATTCAAAGTGAAAACTACCTCTTGGACATTACTACTATTTAAAGCCTGAAGTTGGCAGAAAAGGGAGATCTCGAGATTAACAACACAACTCTTTACATTTTATCCTTTTGGTTCCTTGCTTTTTTCCTAGTTTTAGTTTAGTTTAGGCAGTTTATGTCCAAAACCATTATTGAGATGCTTTGCTGTAAAGTGTTGTAATTATTCTTGTTCATCGATAAAATCCATTATCATTTTACACACTTGTCTTTATCTAAAACTTATTCTTTAAAGTAGTTGAAGAACTCATAACCAAGAGGTAGATTCCCCTCCTTGGTGCAATCGCTTGCATTTGGGATCAAGGGTGATTTTGTGTTCTTGACTGGGTTTATTCTCTTAGCCGAACCCAAAATTCACAACGACACATAGTTACCTCAAATGTCACAAATATAATGTAATATGACTAGTTGCAGTTTTTGATATATAATATAGAAAAAAGTAGCTAATCTTTTAAATGTTAACAAATTTCAGACAAGTTTACACAAAACATACCTTCTCAGGAGGTATGTCATCATAAACACATACTGAACCAGCATAGAAAATGGTCAGCTGAGCAGGTGTGCCTAAGGATTTGGAACAATTCCTGCAGAAAAATCTCAAATTTCAGATGTTACACTCTTCATTGATTAACAATATCAGATCACCCATCAATATCTCTAAACCTTCAGCAAGTATTTTTCAGTGGAACAAAAGATCATAACTCTTCAGATGTTTATGAAATTTATAATACCTTAAGTCAGTAGAGCCAACAATGGAACCTAACGATGGAAGAACAGATACAGGTGTGCCAGAGGATTTTAAACGAAGAGGTTGTGGTTTTATGGCTGAAGTGACCATGTTTTGTCTGGCAGTAGCGAGGTTAGATTGGAGAACAGGGCTCACTTGATTTGATGGGTTAGAAACTGAAAATATTCTTGCTTCCTGTCTGCTAACTGAATGTGCATCAGAACATTGCAGAGGATACACTGTCATTCCATGATTGTTTCCTGCTTGCTTGCCTATGGACAAATTTTTCTACAAAATATCAAGGTAAAAAGGTAAGATTAGTTCAAGAAAAATAAAAATCACAAAAAACATAAAATATGACTCTCACACTTTTCTACTTCACCCTTCAGTCATATCACAAACCACAAGGAATTCACAGAAGTGAAAAATATTTTTCACCATTACAACATAAATGATAAAACATTCAAATTTTTGGCTTCAAGATGAAACTTCTTTGCTATATGAGGTTTAAAGTATCTCTTTTATTAGAAGAAGAAACAAACCTGGACCACACTTAAGAATGGTTTCTGTTCAGCTTCAAAAGCATCCCTAGTTGATACGGTCATATACCCAGACGAAGCTAGTGGTTCAAGAATATTCTTTCTCTGATAATCGTCCGGAGCGGTCTTGAAGGACATGAAGTGAGGAAGGGATGAGACCTTGTTTGAGAATGACCACTGCATTCCTGAACCCCTCACTGCAGAAAATTCCAGATCAAATTCATGAGCAATGAAAATATGCAACAGGAAATCCATCTGTAAGTAAAGGTGATAATACATTGCATAGATACCTCAAAGATAAAGAAGTTTTAACACTTTGATGGGATATAAATCACCAAACCAGAGAAGTAGAGTAGTTGCTTTACAAACTATGGAACAACACAATGATGATGGTCTTAAAGGTGAACTAAACCATTGAGAAAAAAAAATATTCTTATCATGCTCAAGAAAACATCAAAGTGAACTAAGCAAAGACAAATCAAATCTACCAACAAAAAAAACTCAGCCTGTTGCAAACCAACATCAATACATGTCGGTATTAAATAATGGAGAAGATGGTTCGACAACCTATATTTCAACTATGCACTCCCATAGATATAAATGAGTAAAGGTACGAGTACAACTAACAAACTGAAATGGCGCACAGAATAACTTCGGCAACAGCAGTGAAATACGCAGATAATTTGGCCTCCACTGAATTTATTTTGTAGAAGCTTTTGCAGCACTTTCTTCATAAGAAGCCAAAAGTCCCTTGTATTAGTCACAAATATAATTATATCACATGTTAACGTGTTAATTTAAAATGTGATGTCGGCAGCATATGACAAGACATAGTTAAGAATTACAAATTCAATAACCGAATGAAAATATTAACTCCTTAAGAATCTTAGCATTTCTTAAAAACTAGTGCAGTTAGTACCTTCCCGAGTTCCCTTCATATATTACTCTATTCAGATATAGGAAAAATGCTACTATTCTTTATTGACTTGAAATATTTTATGTTGTCACTGTACTATTTTATGCAAACATTATTGCACCGAGCCAATCACTGACATCAAAGCTTCAAGGCCATTCGACACGTAGGAATAGCATCACTTGTGCCCATGTTAACCTTGGATATTTAATATTAGCGAGAGTAGTGTTAAATAAAATAATGATTTATACACAAAGCAAAAGAGAAAAAAGAAATTGTCTAATCCTTTTAAAATATTATTCATACAACAGTATCCATAACAATGAATAGAAAAAAAACATCTCGTTGTCCTAATCATTTAAATATAGCACATCAATCTTAAAAAACTGCAATGGAAGCAAGAAAAAGAAGCAGCACATTTTACAATAGAAAAAAACCTAGTAGTAAACAAATAGCACAGGACAACCAACACCAAGTTTTTAACAACCAGCCAATAAGAAGCGCGTATTTTCACAAGCAAGACAAAAACCTTTTTCACCTCCCCCATGTAGAAAAATAATAATAATAACTTTAATGAACTCACGTCATTAAAATATAAAAGAGTTTCACACAGCTATTCAATTAAAGGTGAAAACTAACTATAATTACTAATAGATCAAAATATTATTGGATAACTGTAAAACTTTTTTACAATGTAAATGTATCAAAATTAAATCTCAAAAAAATATTTTAAGAAAAAAAAAAAACTTACATCTATTTGACCATCTCACAACACAGTAAATACTAGATGAAGAAGAAAGCAAAGCAACCATGTGTCAATCATCAACTTTTCACCATAAATATCATATGGAGCCGGACGCAGTGCTTGGCTCGGCCCCTGTACCTACAACCATTTTTCTTACATAGTTACATGATAGGAACATCACCTCATTAATGCAGCTAAGCAATAAAACAGGTTGCAGCTTGAAGGTAAATGCATTCACTTTATAATAGACCCCAAATCCATATTCACCCTCATGAAAAGGGCATTTAGAAACCAAAGAATTCCTGTGCTTATCCACTTAGGAAAGGGAAAACTCAACCAAACAACGCCCCCCAAAACATTTGTTCTTGTTGCTTCCATGTTTTAGCATCAATATTTTATTTTATTGGTACATGTTTTTTTTTTTTCCTTATTTTAGCTTATGACAAAATGACCAACAACTCATAGATAACAATAAAAAAAACTAATAAAAGGAAGTCATAAAAGATCCAAAAAATTGAACTAAAAGAAAGAAGTCACCATATAAAACAGATGAAATTGAAAAAAAAAAATCAAATTTCAATTCGCCTCCACCTACAGGACTAAATAATGAACTGAAAACTCCAAAAACAAATTATCTCGAACGAAAACAAAAAGAAACATCAACTTGAGAAATGAAAATTCTTCCATAGGAAAATGAAAAAGAAGCTACCTGGATCTTTTGTTTTGTTAGCAGCATCATCTTTCATACTAGTGCCTGCACCATTTTTGGAGCTCAAACCAAAAAAACCGCTCTCCATATATATACACACACACACAAGAGAGTAAGTAATAACAGGCTCGTGTTAGATTTTGAAGCGTAGAATGTGAACAATTGGATAAAAAGAGACTGGATGTTAAGCGATGGTCGTTACCGGTTGAGTGGTTGGTCCGCTCTAGCAACCGGTCTTGCCGGTCAGTGACCACGTGCACTCGGTCCTTGGTCACTTTTTGTTTTGAAGGTAAAAATGTTGGGAACAAATCTTCAAATTGAAATTAAATAATGGGTTAAATACATTTTACTTACTAAATTTTACGTCATATGTAATTTAAAATATAAATTTTTAAAATATATATTACAATACTCATGAATTTTTTAAACTGTGCAACAAACCCCTTACTTTTCAAACAATATAAAACTTTAAATCGTAGTAGAGTGTTAAGTTGCACACAATAAAAAAATAGTGGGATTAATTATAGATAGTGTTCACAGATAAGGTGTCGAATTGCATAAATTAAAAACATCAAGAGGTTAAGTGCATATAAATATTACCTTTATTATTTGCCAAAATTTTGCACAATTTAGAAAGCTCAGGGTGTCATTGTGCATATTTTGAAAAGTCAGGGTGTAAATTACATATGACCTAAAGTTCAGAAGAGGAAAATACATTTATCCCTTAAATAAACCATCTATGGTCCAATGAGTTATTATCAATTGCTTGTTTGGTTTGCCAATTAATAAACTAGAAGTAGTTTTAGTAACCTTAAAATGAGAAAAAGGAATTTTTAAAGAGTTAAAATAAAAAAATACCAAATTACGCATCCCCTATTCTCATTTGGTTACATATTCATCCTATTTTTATTTAATAGAAGTCGACTTAAATCGACTTCCGCATGAAGTTCAAGATTTTATCTGACATTACACAGAAGTTGATTTAAATCGATTTTAGAGGAGAGTGTCAGACTTTATCAATGTGTCAGGAACAGTTTAAAGTCTATTTAAATAGACTTTTGTAATGCATGCCAGACAAGTGAGAAGTCTATTTGAATCAATTTTAGTCTTGTGAAATTCTACTTAAATCGACTTCGGACACTACTCTGACAATGTGTCAAAAATCGATTTTAATCGATTTCCTAGGTCAAATTTAAGTTTGTTGTTTACTCTTGGCTAATTTATGCGAGATATGTAACCACCCTACTTAAAACAATAAAGAAAGGCTACACAATTCACATAAAAGTGATGAAATGTAAAATCACTAATAGAAAACCAAAAAGTTAATATACATAATACATAATATACAATCATAATAACCATATAATCATCCAAACTATGGAACTGAAATACATAATATAAAAGTCCAAAGTACTTAACTATTATACAATCACTGCTCATCTCAAGTATATAATATAAAATTCCAAAGTACATAATCTCTATTTAATCATAATCATTGCCAATCTTGCTAGGGTCATCAATGTGACTCTCGATGGCACAACGCCGATAAACAATCTCTCATATAGGCCTGGCCTGTTCCTGCTCCTGCTCTTATCTTTGCTCCTCCTCCTAGTCCTAGTCCAATTCCTACTACTTGAGATGAGTAGTGATTATATAGTGGTTATATAATTTGGACTTTTATGTTATGTACTTGAGATTAGTAGCTTGGATGGTTATATGATTATCATGATTATACATTATGTATATTAACTTTTTTGTTTTCTAGTGATTTTGCATTTGAGCAATTTTATATAATTGTGTAGTCTTTTGTTCTTTGCTTTAAGTAGCGTGGTTACATGTATCACGTAAATTAACAAAGAGTAAACAGTAATTTTGTATTAAGAAAGAGTAGTTGTTCAAAGACGACTTAAATAGACCTAGGAAGTCGATTTGAATAAACTTTTGCCACACTGTAGTCAATTCAAATAGACTTCTCACTAATTTGACATGCATTGCAGAAATCAATTTAAATAGATTTACACTATTCTTGACACACTAATAAAGTCTGACACACCTCTCTAAAGTCGATTTAAATCGACTTCGATATAATGTTGGATAAAATCTTGAATTTTATGCGAAAGTAGATTTAAATAAATTTCTATTAAATAAAAACAGGACAAACATGTAGCCAAATGAAAAGTAGGAGACGTGTGTAATTTGGTATTTTTTTATTTTAATTATGTGAAAAATTCCTGAGAATACAAAGTTTTAAATATGTTTGGTTATTTAATTGACAAGATAAAATTATTTTTTAGATGATAAAGAGTAATTTTAGTGGAAAGAGATACAACTTACTTTCCATTCTCATTCTAATAGAATGAAATATGCTTTTACACATATATCTATCCTCTTTAACCAAGTTTTTACACTCTTCCAACTACCTCTCTTTCACTTTTTGGTAACCAAAGCGATCTTACTTTATTCTTTCCAAATAAAAATGAGTCTCTTATACCTACTTATGAAATGTCACTAAAATAATATGTTTTACTTTACTTTTAAAACAAAAAAATTATCAATTTGATTTTTGAAATTATAAAAAAAATATTCAAGCAAATCCTTAGTATATATGTTCTTAGTGACTAATTTAAGTTATCAAAAAAAGTTACTTGAATTACTTATTATGATTTTAATGACCAAATTGATAATTTTTTATTTTATTTTTGGAACTAAAATAAAATACATATATAATTTTATAGGGAGAAAAAACTTCACTCTTTATTATTTTAGCCTTCTGTGCTTCTTTTGGTTGACTAGTAGGTCAAATTTATTTCATGTAAGATTACTTTTTATTTAAAAAAGAATCTTATTAGATAGTGGGTTTTATGACAGACTTCATATGTTTGGGTTCATCATGAACTCTTTATTTATTGATTATTGGATCAAACTATCTAATAAAAATGGTATTAATATAATGGTTAATAATTGTGGGTCCATGATGGATCTAAACATATGAGGCTTACCTCATAATTTGCCCATGTAAGATTACTTTGAGGCAAATAGGTAGATCTCAAATTTTGAGGCACATCATGCAACCCTTATCATTAATCATTGGATAATTATTATTTTTATTGGATAATTTGATCTAATAGCTAATAATATGGAGTCTATGATAGAGCTAAAAATAAGAGATCCACCATAAAATTTACATTTGAAAGTGATTTTTAAAACAAATATTCAAATTGGTGTTTAAAAACATAAATAATACAATGAGTAGGTCTTTTAAATGTTTCTTTTTTCTACTTCTTTATGTCTGAATGCGTAAAAAGGAGTATCAATTTGACTCCTAAGTTAATGTCTAAAGTATTTTTTTAATGGGAATTTAATGTTTATGGAATAAAGATAGATAAATCAAGGAACATGCTCAAAAAGAAGAAAATATATGGAGTAATTTTTTTTTAATTTGAAATTGTATGTATGGTTTATTTTAATACTAAAATTATAAAAGGTGTCAATTTAGTTTTTGGAATTGTAAAAAGTGATTTAAATTAGTGTAACGTTCCCAATTTTCTCTTATATTAATTAGTTCATTTTTATGATTTATTAATTATTAATAATTGGAAAAAAGCATAGTTAATTAGGAAAAATCAATAGAAAAGTCAACCCAATTAGATGATAGACAAAAAAAAAGTAATTTTAAACATTTAATAAATTTTTTAATTTTAAAAATTAAGATTTGAAATAAGATCCTATAAGATCAATAGTACTTCACAACCAACTAATATTTAAATTATGAGATAATGTGTAAAATTTTAAAAGATTAATATTTTAATTTTAAATTTTAAATAATTAATAATCTTTCACCAAATCTCTATAAATTATGTTTACACTAACTAAAAAATATAATCTCTTTCCATGTATCTACTTTTTACCAACAAAAAAAAATAAGTAGGGTTATCCAAAACTTTCACTGATCCATCTTAAATAAATACATATCTAAGACAACGATATACACATAATAGTTAAATATATTATTATATATGCAATTATGTGTTCGTATTATTAGTTATATATTATATGTAATTATTATAATAATTTATAATAAATAAATAAATTATATATATAAATTACAATATTTATATATACTATTAAACATGTATTCATCCATATATATATATATATATATATGTAATAATAATAATAATAATAATAGAAACAATAATAATAATAAGGATAAAGATAAAAATAAAAATTATTAGATTTATATTAAACTTGAGTAGTTTTTTTTTATCTAAATAGTTTCTATTTTTTTTTTTTGTTTCCCAAGGATATCCCCACAGCCGGCAGCCATAGGACTAATCTCACGTCCCGTCAATCAGCACACTAAGTGGTAGGGGACTGGCTAAAGAGTTTTTTCCATTCACAAGAGCTGGGATTCGAACCCTAACCACTTGCTTAAGGGATGAAGTGCTGAACCACTACGCCAACCTAACTTGGTTAAATAGTTTCTATTTAGAGAGAGAGAGAGAGAGAGAGAGAGAGAGAGAGAGAGAAGGAAAACAAATACTAATCCTAATTACACTAACTATATAAAGGAAAGTTTGCACACTTCACACCCAATCTATCTTCAAAAGCCATAGCCTCCTTTCCCATATTTCTCATCTCCATCATATTTTCATCTCTTCCTTCTCTTCTTCATCCTCACCTCTTCCAAAACCTAGCCACCACACCCAAAACCCAGACACAAATTAAGTAAGAGCACATCTTTTAGTTCATGCTCTCCACGAACATCAAGACCAAAGTATCATTGGCACAAAAATACTCCTTCCTATCGCTAGAGAGGCGTAGGTGACTTCTTAAAGAAAAATGGAAAAGTCTTTTCATTCTTCTCCAATTTTAGAGCATTAAAGGTCCCTTCGCGTTTAAGGTTTCTTACTAGGTAGGGTTTTTGTGCCAAACTCTTTGTTTTATTATTGTTTGGGATCCTAGAATTTAAGGCTTTAGCCAAAAACGAGTTTTATTGGAATGCATGGTCGAACATGATTATATTGATGATTGTTGCATTATTTTAATATTAGTATGCTTTGAATATGTTTATAGATATCTATTCGTATTTAATTTTTTTTTTCAAATTAGTCCAAGGACTTACATTGGCATTGTTTTGGAGTGCAACTAAATATGGATATGAATTGTAGTTTAAAACATTAATTTCGCTTATTTAGTATCGTTGCTATACACATATGTATATACATGTATCTTATTTAATTTTAATAGATCATATTGAAGTTGAATTTAAACATGTATAAATGCGTAGTTCAGTATACCATTTTATGTACCCATTTATTATTTTAATATGCATAAGCATTCATTATTGTTATGCCAATTCAAACAACGCATGAACACGTGTTGAAGCATTTATATAGTTCTATTAGCAATCTTTATAACTTAAAACATTGTTTTCGTTTAATAACATATTCCTTATTTGTGCAAATTTGATGGCTATGTTATGAATGAGCTACAATATGATTTTGTACATGAACAATTAAGTTAATGATGATATGCATAATAAATGTGATTGTATGATGTGTGTTAGTGCTCTATATGATTTCATTATGTGGACCTATCTTAAAAGAAAGTATTAAGTTATATGTATATATGAAACAACACAGTCCTCACTAATAAATTATTAATGTGATATGAAAAGATGTTGGACATTATCCCCACTAATAAAGTATTTATGTAATCTAAAATGTTAAAAATGTTGAACTTTGTCCCCATTGAAAAGTATTAATGTCATGTAAAATATTAAAGATGTTGGTCTTAGACCACATTCACTTGAAAATAATCCTCGATACAAAGAGGTGATCCCCACAGTTCTAACACCCTTTTATCCCTACTGTATTTGTCAATGATGATCGGCTTTTTATAAGGGTATTTATGCCACTCATCTTGCTTCTAATTCTTAGCTTTTTGCATGAGCTTAGCAAATGACTTGTTCCTCATTGTGCATTGTTGATAGAATCATTAACTATTGAATCGATTTTGGAATAATTATTGTACTAGAGTTCGTTGTGTTTAACTTGTCTCTTTGAGTATGTTTTTGTATACAGGAGCTTTGAATTAAGTATAAATTGTCAAGAATAAGGCCGGGAATATTGGACTATTGATGGTCTACTACAATATAGCATTAGTGGTTTACTCAATGATTGACCACCGATGGTCTATACTACAAATGGACCACTAATGGTCTATTGAGTATTGGTATATCATTAGACCACCGAAGGTTTAATCAAGGACAGACCATCGGTGGTTTATAAGCCACCAGTCTATCATTAAACCATCGATGGTCTACTATAAATGAACCATAAGTAATTTACTCAATGATAGAACATTGATGGTCTATATAGCAAATGGACCACCAATATTCTACTTAGTATCTATTTATCATTAGACCACCTTTGGTTTACTCATGTGGCCTATTGACCACTTGTCTATCATTAGACCACCATTGAGTATCTGTCTATACTTTAAATAGACCACTAGTGGTAAATTGAATGGGTGGTTTACTCAAGATTAGGCCATTGGTAGTCTATTGAGCATTGGTCTAATATTAGACCATCGATGGTCTATATTACAAATAGATTATTGGTGGTCTACTGACCAGCATTTTATCATTAGACTATCAATGGTCTACTACAAATAGATCATCGATAGTTTATTCAAGTATAGACCACTGATAGTTTATACTACAAATAGATTATCTATGGTTTACTCAAGTATAGACCATTGATGGTTTATATTACAAATAGACCATCGATGGTCTATTAACCAATAAATCATCGATGCTTTATGTGTGGCACGAGTGCTCAGATCTTGGGCCTTACTCTGTAACCACCAATCCTACTACTCTTTCGACCTTCGGGCCCTTATCATTGAGATTAATTTTTATGTGAATTGTGTGAAGCTTGCTCCGACACGAAAGGAGAGCTCAGTGAAGTAGACCTTCATTATACATATTTATTTAGGGTTTAAGGCGTCAAACCTTATCAAATTTTCACTCAATACGAATTTTTATTGAAGTACTTTGGAGCTTACAGTTTTATGATATCATTCTTATTATTCAAAACCTACCTTATTTTAATTAATATACCAATCATGAATTTTTATTAATATATTAATATGAGAAAGAAAATAGAGGTCGATCAATCATTAATATATTGGAATTTGTCAAATCAACTTAGTTAATGTTGATTACTAGTATCAATCTTCTTCTACATGTTTTGCAAGCAAAATAATTAATGCGTACTGATAACACCAGTGCACCACCAATAAAATGAACTAACCTCTCTCATTTTGAGAACGCTTGAAGGTGTAGACACATCATCTACCCCACTCAACTCATAACCCTCTTTTATTATCTTTGATAAGAAACTATAAAAAAAAAAGATTATTATTCATTAGTTAGTTTAATCTTATAGCAGTTAAGTTGTATATCTTACAACTAATATATATGATATTAGAAAATTTAAGTTTCTTTTGATACAAGATAATATGAGCAACCAATGACATTTACTTTTTGGTTAATAAAAATATCATGTTTTTAATGGTTCGAAAAAGTTGGAGGACGAGAATTAGCCACATACCAATTTTTTAACAAATAAATATCTCATACGAGTGATATCAAATATATATATATATATATATAATACGTGTGATATTAAACATATATTTGTTGGATATTAATTTACCAAGGTTATAATTATTATCATTTTTTTATTAAATTTATACCAGCAAATTATTATCATTTTGGATATGAATAAATTAAATTATTATTAATTAGTATTTTGAATCTTATAACATGATAAATGATAATATCTTTATATATATATATAGTGCTTTTAGCTTCTTATTTTTTTTGGTTCCAGATAGTGCTTTTAGCTTGACCTTTTGTTTCATAAAAGTATTATAAATTTAATGTCATGTGCATAACTATATTGATAAATCAAATTATATTTACCAAATAAATATTATTCTAATCAATTCAAAATTTTCACATATATTTGCTACATTCATATATTTGTCATCGTAACTATTTAATAATTTATATTTACATAAAATAATAATTATATTAATTTTATTCATACAACTTAGGTAATTTAAATTGCGTTCTTGTATTTTTCAAATTTTCCTGTTTTCTATGTAACGTTAATATCATATTGGAAGATTGCCATCGATGATAAAAAAAATAATTAAAAAAATAAAGTGATCGAAAATGTTACGTCTTCACACAAGTAATTATTATATATAATTATGTGGAGGATTATAATTTTTTTATAATATTTATAATTGATATTTGATGCAGGTTGTTACATTATGCTCAAAGTTTAGTTTTTATATACATAATTGATAGTTAAATAATTTTTATTTTGATTTATATACCATTTTCGTGCATCGCGCGGGTTTATTTATTAGTTATAATGTTTAATTAATAATATATTAACATTTTATTAGTTTTTAATACACACAGAATAAGTACTTTAAACGTACATATATGAAAACTCTTATATAAATACGAAGGCAATAAAAATGTCCATTGAATATCTGTACTCTGTAAAGTGCTAGCTAGGGTTCGATAGTGCTTTGTTAGGGCTTCTGGTGGAGTGAGTGTCGTAAGTGAGTTTCTTCACAAAAGTGAATGTGCCGACCCTGATCTTGTGCATAGATGTTGAGGTTAAGTCTAAAATCCCACATTGGTTAAGAATGAACTAAGTGACTAGTATATAATATGGGAGGAGCCATGACTCATTGCCTTAAGGTTTTGGGTCAAGATGTGACGTTCGGTGGGGAATTGTTATGGTGTACTCATTTAGCCCATTGGTTGTATCTCCTCATGTTGGGCTCGGTTCCCGGAAAGGTACGGACTGCGGGTGGCAGGTGCTGGGAAGAGTGGTTGGCTGATGGGGAAGCAATGTGATAGGTCTCACACTTGATGGGAAATTGTTATGGGCTACTCATTTAGCCCGTTGGTTGTACCTTCCCCTGTTGGGCTCCCTTGCCCTAACAGTAGAAGACTCTCTTTCTGCATAGAAGAAACGGCAACGTCTTCCTAGTCTTGTCATGGGAATGAGAATAGTGACACTGAGTCAAGCGACATGTTATACTTCGATAAAGAATATGTGCAATATGGTATTGCTGATTGTCAAAGAAGTCTAATTAGGAGATCTTTCAACTTTTTTTAGCAAAAGAGATCAATGTAGTTAGGGTGGAGATGGGAGCCAAGGTCAAAATTTTACTTGAGCGAAAATCCATCAATCCAATCAAATCCAAATCGATAAATATAGGATTAGATTGGATTGGACTCAAAATTTATACCAAGCTTATCCAATTCAAATTGTAATAGAGATTGTATTTTTATCTTATAAAAAAATAGAATATATTTTTGAGATTGGATTAATTTTTCATTCAAAATTGATCTAAATCACACTCATAACACCCGACAGGATAATAATATAGAAGTGAATTGGATGGAAATAAATAAAGAAATGGCACATGGACGAGAATAAGAGGATGGGGAGTAAAATAAAGGGGTAGGGGAAGCATGTGCAGAAGAGCGAGATGGGGACCGGTGGACAGGGACAAGCATGTGATTGCTGAACCTAATTGGCACGCGACGCTAACGTCCCTGCTTGCTTCTTTGGTCCCCACGTGTCAATAATATCGACAACCCTTCATTTTATTCTTACTTAAATAAGTTATTGTGTTATTATAAACTTATAAATTACAGTTATACTTGATTCTCTATCTTGGCCCCATTAGTTGACATTTTGTTTTAGCACCACGTAATGAGAGCGCTGACGTAACATAGGTTCTAAAATACGGTAACGTTGTAGAAAAGAAACATATATATATATATATATATATATAATGGTACATTGTAGAACAGAAACAACAGTTAGTCGGTTCCTAGTACGCACTATATTTTTTTTTTGTATTGTTATATTGTTGTATGTACTTTTGTATAATATGATCACACTTTTTGAGAACTATAGCAATTAGCAGATCATTTTAGTAATTAATTTTATTGCTGTTTAAATTTTAATCGCATTCTTAATAACTAATGGATTGATATTAGGTTGGGTACCTATCAATCACTTTTTTCAAGTTCTTAAATAAATAATTTAAAAATAAAAATTATAATTTTAAATTGATTTATTTAATTACTTCTTATTACGTATTTTTATTTGATTTTTTAGTTAGAATTTAAAAAAATTAAAAAAAGAGTTATAAGTTATTGGATCATTTTATATGTAGTGATAGAAATATAGTGATGTGAGTTGTTGTCTCATAATTTTGCTTCAAATATAAGTGTGGATTTCAAAAAGAAATTCAACAAAATTAAGAGAAAAAAAAAAACTAAAGAGAATCTCCTTTAATTTTTCTTTTGGTCTAGGGAATCTCGATCCTCTATATAATAATAGTATTAAGTAACAATTTTATAAAAAAAATGAAATAATAAGGATATTGTTATGAAATATTATTCATTTATGGATATCTATATCTTTAGCTGATTCAGTTAAAATTTGATTAGATTAGATAAAATCTGTTATGATTTGATATGATATTATATCTCTCCTCATTTGGCTATAACTAGCCCTTTGGATGCTCATATAAAATACCTTTTGATATTATTGATAAAACTATTATTTCTCTTCTTCTCCACTATTCTCTTCATTCTTATTTTTTAAAACATGTTACCAACACGACTTTGATCTTAAAGTGAAAATTGAGAGAGTATTCAATACAAGCCATAGTTCTTTTCCCAGTACTACTTATAGGTACGGATAAATAGGAAGACTTAAGGTAAGACATATTTATCATATTTATTTTGAGTATTATATGTTAAGATTCATCTTTACTCAGTGGGTCCTATGACTAACAAACAATAAAATGTTGCACTCTAGAAGAATTGTGCAAAATAATATTTTTTTATGGGTCTTGAGAACACCATTAAAAAAAAGAAAATAATGCAAATCAATAATTATTAATTATTTTAATTTTTAGCTTTTTTATTTGACTATATCAATATGTATTTCTACTTTATTCTATTCCTATATCATTCCTAGAAGTGAATGAGAATCATTCTTAGAAGTGAATGAGAACTATATAGAAAAATGGATAATCATTCCCTGAAGTAAATGTATCATAATTATTCAAAATTATCCAAGAAAAATATAATTAATAAATAGAATAGAGTAAATTTTTTTCTCTTAGTATATCTAAATATTTTTTCAATTGTTATGTAATCATAGAATTAATGAAGAGAACTGAGGAAATTGAGTGCAGACTTTTCAAACTACATAATTACTCCCCACCGACATACAAAACCCAGCCATCATCATAAGGTTTGGATGTGATGAGTAGCTAGGTCAACAGCATTCACTGTGACCCGATGCCTTCATATGTATATAAATGAGTTATATTACTGCGTTGATCCACATTTTTCATAAACCATTGCATTTTTATTGCATGAGATTAAATGAATCACATTCATATAGTCATGTTTAAATATATGTTTGTCAAATAATTTTAACTTTGATAATCTATTCATATAAATATATTTATATAATTAATTATATATTATTTCATACAAAAATTTTAAGATAATTATTATGATAATCAATAATAACATAAAATTGAACAATTATATTAAAATTTGAATACAATGACATCACAGTTATTAGTTTTTTTAAAATAAAATATCTAATTCTAACTTGAACAAATTACTCATTAAATAGACTAAATCGCAGTTGTAGTATAATATATACAGATCTAATAATCCGAGGCCCAAGTCTCCAAGTACCTTTTATAAATAATTCAAATCTGATATACAAAATTACACCCTAACCATATGCAGTGTTGATCATAGCCAACAGCCAAGACACAAGAGCATGATCTTGTTGCTCCCATTTTGAATATTAATAGCTTTCAGTTTTAGCCTCAGCTTCCCTTCATGCCCAATGTAACATCCTCTGCTGCTTTATGGATTGACGACTGTCCCCACAAACCAACACAGGTCTTTTCAGCATGCTTTGTCCTCACTCGCACGCTTCCTAGGAAAACTTCCCAGGAGGTCACCCATCCCAAAATTACCCCAAGTCAAGCACGCTTAACTATGGAGTTCTTTCAGTTTGAGCTACCGAAAAGAAGATGCATCTTGTTGATATAGGTAGTACGAATCAATTCATATGAGCCCTCCTCAACTGTATAGTCCCATACCTATACAGTCTTAGGATCCCTCTCATTCGGGTGTGTAATCGGTTCATTCATGTATCCCTCCGCTTAGAGGACCTTGCGAGGAGCCGCTCCTTGTTCGTGCCCTCTTTGCACCGGCGATCACTCCTCGTCCTTGTCCCCGGGCGTTACATGCCCACCAGCTTCCGTCTGGTTCGTCCCCGAACCACACCGTGCTGGGAGAGGTGCAGGCTCTGATACCATTTGTACTTCCAGGAAGCGTGTGAGTGAGGACAAAGCATGCTGAAAGGACCCGTGTTGGTTTGTGGGGACAATCGTCAATCCATAAAGCAGCAGGGGATGTTACACCTAATAATTCTCTTAATCTAATTTGAAACACATATTTGAGAAGAGTAATGTTTTAAGTGTTCGTGTAGAGTAATTGTACAACTTTATTGAACACCAAACATTATTTATTTGAGAATCTCTTTGGAGTGAAACTTGATTTTGACTCTGACCTCCATTTGAGTAAAGGGTGAACCTGATGGTATGTGCTTTGAATATCCTTATAACTCTGATACCATGAAAAGTATCAGACTTGGAGGAATGATGAAAAATAATTAAAAACTAATTGAGAGAGAATGAGCAGAGAGCCAATGAAAGAAAATGAATGCTTATTGATAATGATCCCATGTGATAATTTGTTACATAGACACTGCTATAGCTTCTAACAAAGAAGCTATTAGAAGCTATGCTAAACCCTTCAAAAAAGAAGCTATGCCAAAACTTACTAATATTGTAACAGAATTGATAAGTAGTCAACAAACTTATGTGTTGTACGATATAAATACGTGCACAATATGATCAAATAACACCAATGTCATACACTCTGTCAAACCTTTGTCTCTAATTCACCGCTTTGACTTGTAGCATTATAGGATATGTGGTTTTTTGGTTTGAAAAATCTCAAACCATTTAAGCAGAAGTTTTTCTCATAAGTTTTACTCAAATTATAATTTAAAATTAACAAAAAAATAAGGTTAATTATAAGTTGGAGAGTTGCTATTGAATTTTTTTTTTCTTTTTTGCTTTTGGGTGGTCCCCTCTCGTTCTTAGCAATTCTGTATAGAGACGACATGCACTCGGAGACTCAGTCTAATTACTTTGAATATCCGGATTCTTTGTTAGAAATTGTTGGCAATACTCAAAATTACATATTTAATGATGCAAGATAAGAATAAAAATTTCGCTCTCCCAATGTCTACGAATTTCCCTTCTCTCGTGGCCCCATGTTAGGCCATTTCATTTTTGTATCACCAATGCATCACATGAGTACAACGTGACGTAGCCAAAAGTTTTAATACAAACTTTTATTCCATTCTCTTGATTGGCATATTATTCTTTCATTTTTTCACCACTCAATGATACAATGCTATTCACCAGCCGCAAACCACCTGGTACTTCATACGCTTTTCAAGTTGAAAGTACATGATTTTGCACAAAAAGAAAATAATTTTATATTTGAGACTCGAGAGTAATACTTCTTCAGAAGTACTTTTTAATGTTTGAATAACTCGGTGTACCATAAAACATTTTTCATAAAAACAAAAAATAAAAATAAAAATTAACGTTTTACAGAATTTTTTATAATCTAGTCACATTATAACATAATGAAAAAAATACGAAAAATCGCAACAAAAAAAAGGGGTAGAATTTAAGTTTAAGACTTTAAGTAGGTGGTGGCTGGTGCAGGTTGATTGCACGAACAAGGAGACACCTCTTTTTTTATAATTACTGTTTTCTTTTTCACTTGCCAACAAAACCAGCGAGTTGGGCCTACTTATATTCATACTGTAGGGCCTTATAGTCCAACAAATGAACCATATGGAAACCAAGGGGTTTTGGTCTTTTTCTGGTTGCGAATGATTTTGGTAATTTGAAAATTCGACATTAGCTACTATAATACAACCCAGATGCGGAACTTGCACAAATGCAGTTTCTTGGACGAAATGAGGCAAATCAGGTGATTGTGGATCACAGAGAATACACAGAAGGCCAGACTATGACAATAGATGTGCAATCAATGTCAAGACCCGAGTATACAGCAAAAACAGAGCCCAAAGTTGAGCTTTGTTTGGGACCAGAAGACCCAAAGGGCCATTTCCTTGTTGAGAATGCAATTTTGGGAATTTCTTTTATATGCTATAAAATTCATAGATACTAGTACCTTTTAGATAACTTATAATTAAAAATTTATTATATGTCTCACTAATTAAATTTATTAATATTTTAAATATTTATAATTAAATCACATTTCTTGGATTCAAAATGGTACCAATACTCTTAGAATACCATAACAAAAACCGACAATTTTTTGTATTGAAATAATTTGATGCTCTTTCTACCAATAAATAAATAATAAGTGTGTGCATTTCATAATGTTAATATTCTTATCAAAAAAATTTTAAAAGTGTGTGTGTATATATATATATATATTATGTAATACCTTTTTAAAGTAATTTATCATATAAGAGTAACTATTTTAATACAATTTAATAAAATTCACTATATTAAAATCATAGTTAATGCTCATTTTAGTCTCTGACTTTATACTTATAAGTTATCTTAGTCCTTTACTTTTAAAATGAGTCAAATTAGTTTCTAACATTACAAAATATGAGTCATATTAGTCCATCAATTCACTTTTATTTAATATTTCAACAATTAAATAATGATAGATAACTTTAAATAATACATTGACATACCATATGTCTTTTGAAGTAGAATGAAGTTTAAAATAACTCATTTTGGTATCTAACATTGCACAAAATGAGTCATTTTATGATTTGGAATGAAAGTTGAAATGATTCATTTGTGTAATTTTATATATCAAAATGAATTATTTTAAACTATATTATACTTTAAACGACATAAGATATGTTAAAGTATCATATAAGATTACCTATCATCATTTAATTGATGGAATCTACTATATTAATATTTCAGAATAATTTCATGGAAACTATTACACGTGTCATTCATACAATGATTTAGGCTTCATATGTCATTTATACAGTGATTTAGGCCCTACCTTTCTCAATCTTTATGTTTAAAGATTTTTTTAAGTTTAATTTATAATTTTCTTATTAATTATTTTTATATGAAATCAAATCAAATATTACAATTATTAAAGATTATAATTTGTACTGAGAGAGAACTCATGTAAATATAATTACGATCTACAATTAAATTAAGAATCATTAATAGCCTCATATTATCTACTATTTTAATATTTCAGATCGAGTCTTTTTATGGAAACTATTACAAATGTCATTCATATAGTGATTTAGGCTTCATGTGTAACTCATGCAGTGATTTAGGCCCCCATTTTTCTCAATATTTATGTTTAAAATTTTTTTTAAGCTTAATTTATAATTTACTTATTAATTATTTTTCATATGAAATAAAATCAAATATTACAATTATTAGAGATTACAATTTGCACTAAGAGAGAACCTGTGTCAATATAATTATGATCTATAATTAAATTAAGAATCATTAATAGCCTCACATTATGAAGGTGATACAAAAAATTATAAAGGAAGTATTTCCAAAATAAATAAGCTTTGAAATCAGCATATTTTTTTCTAATTAAAAAAATGGATGGATCATATTGTTAACGAATTATTAATTGATTGATTTTGATATGATAATAATTCAAAATTCAATTTCTACCAAATTTATTCTTAATCAAATATTTAAGACTCATTATAATACTAATTTTTTGAAAAAAATATCTTAAATTTTTCAACACTAAAATATTAAAAATAAATAAATTTCACAATTTATGCTTCTTTGATGATGATGTATTTTTAAAATTTTTCCTTTTTAATTTTTTTAATGAACCCATAAATGTTGATAGGGATTCAAATCTTCACATAGAATAAGAAATGGGATCTGTGATGACGATGTGGATGAGAATGGAGGCAAAATTCTAAATGAGGACAGGATTAAGAAAAAAAAATTTAACTTCAAATATAGAACATTTGAAAATCATAATAAAAAAAACTATCTATATACTTATATCACTATATCCTATTTAATCTTTTACAACTTGAACATTTCAATCTATCAATTCTATAATTTTTTCATACTAATTTTTTTGGAAAAAATACCTTCAATTTTTCAATACTAAAAGATTTAAAAAACTCAATTCCACAATTTACATTTCTTTGATAATGATACTAAATATTTATTAATTTTAAAAAAGTAAATAATTCTATTTTTTTATTGAAAATAATATTATAATTGATATACTACTCTAATAATTGATATTATATAAATTAGAATTATATATGATTTTTTACTAATCACTACACATTAATTATAACATATATTTTAAAATTGATATTTTAATTTATTAAAAGGATGTACAAGGAAATGACGTGTAATTGAAATAATATAAATTAAATTTATTCATTATTTTTATGAATTAGAAAATATATTTTATATTTTAATAAATTACATATTTTAATTTACTAAAAAGATATAAACGGCTAGAGATGATAAAAAAAATTAAAAGTGGGTTTAAGGGGGAATTACCCACAATGGAAAAAGGAGTTGAGACATATTTTGTCTTCACATAGACAATCGATGGGGACTAAATTCCCATTTGTTAAACAAAATAGGGACAAGGATAGTACACCTTCATTTTTTTTATTATTTTTATTGTATTTGTATTATATATCCATTTTTAATTTTAATTTGGATTATATTACATTAATAGTATTTGTTATTATGGATATTTATGTTTTAAATTGTAAAATATTTTTAAAATTTTTTTCTTTTTGAAATTTGTTAATAAACCACTGAATATTATAAGGATTCAAAATCTCCATGGGAGATGGGAAATGGGGACCCATAAAAGGATGAGGATATGGATGAGAGATAAAATTCTAAATGGAGATAGGAGGCATGGGACATGTCCTATTTCTTATGGATACTCATTGTTATATCTATAAATGACCCATGATATAGTAAAATCATTCATTTATTCTCTTTCTTTATTTAATAATTTCATCTTTCAAAATATGCAAAATTTTCATAACATAGGCTCTTTATTGTAAGGTATAGATCATTTATCGAGATTTTTTCAACCTTATAAACATAATATTGAAAATAAGATATAAAATAAAATGTCACATTTATATTTTATCCTCTTATTTAATTATTTAACATTAACCTACTTTTAAGATAAATTTATATACTCAATTTTCTATAAGATATATTTAAATAAATTATCATTTATTTTCTATAATAATCAACAAGTTATTTTTTATTATCTCCCCGTGTGTCGCATGAGTCAAACGACTAGTGTTAAATAAAAGTGAGTTAAGGGACTAAAATGATTCACATTTTGTAATGTTAGGGACTAAATTGACTCATTTTACAAGTCTGAGACTAGAATGACTCACAAGTGTAAAGTCAGAGATTAAAATGAACATTAACTCTTAAAATTACCTTTAGATATATACTAGTTTTTTACTTATGCTTATAATTTCTAAGAAGTTGATAAAGTATATATATATATATATATTAAAAATTGAATTAAAATTATAATATATTAATTTTATATGATTTATCATACATATGATTTTGGAAAATAAAAAACTAATATATTTACTCGTGTGATACTTGTAAGGTATTAAACTATTAAAAAATATATTAATACTCCTAATAAAGGTAATTGTAATATTATAAGATGTACCATTGAATATTTTGTTGCTCAATTTGCTTAAATAGAATTATGATATGAAATTGTAACAATAAGTATAAGTTGTAAAATTCTTATAATTTTTTATTCTATTGGTTTTTGAGTAATTAAATTTGTTGGATTTATATTAATGAAAATGTAATTAAATAAGATTTTTATTAAAATAAATCATTACATTCAATATACTAATCGTTGTCTATGCAATTTTTTTCTAGAATGCACTGATTATCGACTCGCCATTGCATAGCTTCAAAACATGGATCATGCAAGGCTTGAGTGAATTGAAATTTGGAATCTTGACTTGGACCTTGAAAAGAAAATTCTTTTCCTTGAATCGATAAATATCTTCAAGGTAGGAATGCTTGTTGCCAACCTACATGTAAAGTATAGATTATGTTATATGTATTTAATAATGACATATATAAGAAAGCAAGTGTAAAGGAGACAAAATGAGAAGTAATATAGTATATATTGGCAATTGAAGAAAGTCTCAAATCAGAAACACTTATATTCAAAAACTTTGAACCTTTACGATTGAACAACAAAAAGAGGCTGGTTTTGTTTTACCTACCACTCTCATATGTATGCTATAGCTAAAGATGAATTGATCACATCACTTCACTTAGAAAAAAGAGAGCATACTTGATTAGTAAAATTCAAAACAATGAAGGCCATATTTTAAGTCATTACCTTTGTGTAAATGCAGAGCAATCAGTTTACTCTTTGCACTATAGTTTACAATCCTCTTCTTACAATATACTAAAACACCTCTTAATGAATGATACCACCAATTATATTTTGTCTCAATCTCTTCCATCCTTCCAAGAGTCACGAAAACTCCATTGTAATTGCATTTAGAAAAACAAATTGTGAAATAGGTTAGGCTAAGAAGAGTGGGTTGAACAAACAAATACCGATAGAAAATGGTTCATGGTCTACAAATCAATATATATAATTTCACAAACATAATCACAATTCAGTTGATTTTTGATTGACGAAATATTTCTTATACTTTTTAATCATGTATTTATTATTTAATTGACTCATGCATTGACTTATATAATATGCTATGTTTTTTTAATTAATTTTTTTATTGATCTAATAATATTTGTTTATGATATATCTAATAAAAATATTTTTTACATTTTTTAATCATTTATGAGAAGACATATTTTTATTGAAATGATTGAATTGTAATAATTAACATTATGAGAATGGAAGTTGAAATCGAGTATGTTTTTATGGTTAGATCATGCATTAAATGTAATAAATGATTTATCTAACAACTGTTCAAATAATGTAATATTTGAAACATATATTGAAATCATGTATTTAATTATTTAATTAAATAATTAACTTCCTTTTAATTAAATTGAATTAAGGAGAAACAAAGGAGGAATTGTTACGTTGGATTTCCTTATCTAGATAAACTGTGATATATATATATGGAATTAGTAAAATCCTCTTGTAATTGACTTATCAATATCTCATATTCTTTTGATTTAACTCTTTGTTGCTCAAATGTTCAACCATTTAATTATAGCATTTTGGCCCACACCTAAACTTTTTTATGATGAAATATAAGATGCAATTGCATTCATTGGCACAATATCGATGAATAGTAAAATATATATATCTCGATCATACAAAAAACAAATATCTCTACTATTGGTAAGAGAGTGCAAGAAAAGAGGGGGTTGAATTGTGCTTTCTTCAAATTTGAAACATTTAACAAAAATACTATCAAACTTTAAGCTTGAAGTGCAGCATAGTAATGGTTAGTTGTTTCAGAAAGTAAATTTCTGAAGTATTTTAATAATAATGCAGCTTTAATCGTATTTAATTTCAACAATTATTAAATCAATGGCTTGCAACATAAAAATAAGAGATCAAGGAAAAGAAAAATAACATAAATACTTTTATACTGGTTCGATCAAACCTGTCTACATTTAGTACTCAACACATGTTGAGATTCCAGTAAAACAACTTTCTCAACCTGAAAAAGTAAATTGGATAGTTTTTATAGTAGCCTTTGTAAGCTCTTACCAGTGACTAGTAGACAACTCCTACTTCACAAACTGAGTAGTTATGTACTAGCTTCTCCAAACTAAGTAGTTTTGAACTAGCCTCTTCAAGCTAAACCGTGGCTAGTAGACAACCTCTACAACTGTGTTGCAAGTAGTTCTTCCCAACTACTCCAAGCTGAACTATGATGAATAGAACTTCTTTACCACCATGTGGGAAGTAGTTCTTCCCGGCCTCTTCAAGCTGAACCGTAATGAGTAGAACGCCTCTACCATTACATTGCAAGTAGTTTTACCTTAGCCTTTCCAAGCTATGTTTCATTGATCATTACCGGATTAAGAATACAAAGGTTAAGTATTTGGGTTGCCACTTAAACTAACATACACTCAAGTTTCCTTACAAATATTCAATAAAACAGACCCAGGAAATATAAGCGGCATCTCTCTAACATCTCTTCCTAAGAAGAGTATACAAATCATTAAGAAACATAAAATGAATATTTCTACACTTCAAGGAAACTGATTTTATGATATGAAGAACATAACAGGAAGTGTGGAGAGATTTTTCTAGAGTTTCTACTCTTGTGTATTCAACTCTCTCATTAGTGTTTGAGCACAACATCTCCATTTACAGTGGTCTTCCTTCATGACCGTTGCCTTTGATCAGATCTCCAAGTGACACGTGTAGATCATTTGTTGTGTCTTGGAAGAGCAATCTAAAAGAGTAGGTTGCCAGTTTGTCACATCGGTTGTAGAAGTTGTTGTATTGTTGAGGTCTCTGATGTTCATTCAAAACCTTTTTTTCTACTTTCTAAACATGGTTTTTGTATCCTTCTTCTAGGAGCTTTGGAATAGTTAACCAAATAGGCAGAAGAGATAACATACTAGTTATAAAAATGGTTATGGCTTGAGATTTGAAATTTGAATTTCAAATTTCCATCATTTTCCCATAGCGTTCAACGCTCCACAGTAAAGTGAGCTTTCTAACGAGCGCTATCAGTTCCTTGATGACTCTTTGGTCTTTTGAACTTCAACCTTGGCTTTATGATGATAAATGATTTGCGATTATGATTATAAAAGCTTCTGTAACACACAGTTTTTCAGATCTTGTATGATATCTTCATTCTCAACTTACTTTTTGATGTTCTGTGCTACTTTCTGAAGACCATTTCCTTAGTTTCTTGTTCTTTTCTTTGATTTTCTTTATTCATTGATACATGTAAATGTACTTTATACGATATAATATTCACTTTATTTAAGCTCAGCCTCTTAACACGAGATAAAACATGTTTGCACATGTATAATGAAATTATTCTCGCTCAAGTCCGTATTATGCATTTTGGAAATACTTGTTATGCTTAGCCAAGAAACTCAAGGTAGACATTAGTCATTCTTCAAAATATTTTATTTAAATTGATTTTATTGTCATTTAAAACATTTTAGCTCATATTTTCTAAAAGGTTCTGGAGCTTACATCTACCATACCAAAAAAATACAAGAAACAAATATATTAAATAAATATATAGTGGCAGAACAAGACAGACTAACCTTATTTAGTAGGAGAATATTTTCTATGCTAGTTGAAATGATTTTTCGATTTTTATGGTTAGATGGTGTTCCTTTCAAGCCACTTGATAAACTCTACCAGCTTTTATTAATTATAATTAATTAATTAGTTATTTTTCAAAAATTACTTCAAGCATAAAGCATACGACCATGTTATATGGTTAACTACTGAGGCCTAGTTGCATGCCTAGGTTTGAGAATATAAGATATTATTTAATTTAATTGTATAAAATGGGTGTTTTTTTTCCCATCATCTGCTGCTCTATACAGTTGTGCATCAAACAGTGAACATATATAGAGTACGGCTATCTTCTTATCTTATTATGCCTAAAGGAGGAATATTTTAAGTAACGGCATAACAAACATAGCACACTGAACATAAAGTTAGTTCATCATATGCTATTAAAAAAATATAGTTCATGATAAATCATATTCCAGTCTTACAAATTGGAAGGAAAGAAATTCCTCAATACAGTTCATCACATAATGCTTTTCTTTAGATTAGACATTTACAAACAATTTTTAAAAAAATATTGTGCCAATCTTTACTTACAATCTACTTGAACAGAATTCACAGAAAATTAATTAAGTAATTCATATTCAAAGTTGAATTGATGTGGTTGATGATGTAGAATAAAACAAGTTTTATTTTCAAGGTCATTTTAGGAATGTAACAAATTAAAGCAATGAATGAAGAGTGACAATAGATAAATGGGAGTAGCAATAGCTACTTCCTATATTTGAACATAAAATTGATTTTTCAATAATCGAATATGAAAAATCAGTTTTATATATATATATATATATATAATTGATTATTGAGATGATTTTATTCTTATGGATAAAATACACATTAACATTTTTGTGTAAATTATGTAATATAACATTTATATATGTAATATGCAGTTAAATTTTGTTTAATTATTATTAGCTAATTTATATGATAAACTTTGATCCTCCTATAATTTTTGTTCAAGTTTCCGCCACTGGTATTGTTGAACTAATATTTGATTATTTTCGTCGATCTATGGCATGGGTAGGCAAATTTACCCATATAAAACATTAAAAAAAAAAGACATTATCTACCGATCTAAACTAAAAGAATATTCGCCACTGATCTGGACGAGATTTACACACGGACGAATATACTAGAGTCCTTCGCCTATTACATATCACTAAGAAGCTTGTATTTGTTTTTGAAAATGCGAGCTCTACGCATCAAACAAGCCCTCAGCTTTGGTAATTGGCTCCTGTGAGAAGTAGGGTGACTATGGTTGTAGGGATTCTCATTTCGGTGGATATCCAGCTGCCTTTAGTTTTTCAGTAGAAAAATAAAAAAGAATAAATATATAGCATAAAGATCACAACGGGGCAGATCATTCGTACTGCAAATCATGGGATAGTTTTTCGAGCCACGTATCTTTTTCCGGACTGGATAAGTTTAGAGTTAGATTACTTAATAGTGTCTAAACTTTAAGCTGGATCATGTGAGGGTTTTTGTGCGAATGTTTCACCATTGAAAGATGTTGCAGAGCTCTCACAAACTATCAAGAAAATCTATATGAGAAGTATGTCAATCTCATTTATATTTATTTTTGCTATGCTCTATATATGTATACAAATATGAGTTGATAGTTATATAAATCACGTAATGTAGGCTTACAACCATGGATTTTGAGATCAATAACCAAATGAAATAATACATGCTAAGTAACGCTCTTCACATGAACAGTGCATGACCAATGTGAAGGTAATCGAAGTGGCTGTGCAAAAATAGGAGCGTGTGTGTCTCAGCATCCCCCAACAACTACTCTTCAAGGTGTGAATGGCGTGAAGACATACTCTCGTGATATGGCCAATTAAAATCAAGAGATATAATTCCAATAGAAACCTGAATTTTGAACTTAACTCCAGACACAAACTAGTTGTAACACAATTGTAAATCAAGTTTCGTACCTTTTCAACAAAATATAAATTTGAGATCTTAAAAACATTTAGTAATACACATTTAACACTGAAAATTTGTCCTTATTTTAACCTCTAACCACACGCATACCTTGAGTGTTGGATAGATTTAGGGGGGATGACCAAGAGCCATTGCCTTTGTTACGACCCAAACTTAGGTCGTGATCGGCGCACAAGTTAGATGAACTCACTTAGCTCGGCAAGCCTAAAGATAGGATCTCACATACACAAAATACTAACTTTTCAACTTTGGCTACCCAAAATTTAGTTGAACCTCCTCTAAAAGCTGAAAAATTCCCAAAAAGACCATACTCTAAACTCTGTTTACATACATAACCCCAAAGTTACTCAACTTATTTCCTATACCTGCAAAAGGACTGGAGTCAATAGCCAAAAGCCTCTACTAACAATGGAGGCATACCAAAAATTAAGGAATCTCCTGAGCAAATAGTGATCCTAGGAAACTGCTACCTGGCAACCTGAAAATATGGAGGAAAGGAAGGGGTGGGTTAAACAAGCCTAGTGAGGACTATAAACAAAGTGGAGAAGAAGGAGAAATCAATAAATGCATAAGCATTTAAAATAAAACAAGATAGCCTGTAAATCATGCAAATTATATTTCTAAAAGCCATTGATAAAATAATAGTTCACAATTTCCATATTTTTTCCATAGTTTTAAAAAGAAATATTCTTCGATGTTTCATTTCTAAGAATAATCTCAAAAATAGTTACTAAATACACTTTCTTACTATTCTCACATATTCCTCATTTTCACGTAAAATTAACTTCATCAAAAAATACTTAAATACTTATAAGGGTTATATAAGAATAACTAATTTTATTGTGGAGTAATCTCAACTCATCAATCACAAGCTATGATTGCTATTCAAGTGGCCTTAATGACCTCAAGAGGGGGGTGAATTGAGTTTTTAAAATTTTTCTTTATTTTCACACTTTAATCCCTTTTCCAAGTCACTTAAGAGAACATATTGAAAACTTGATGGAGTAGATGAAAATGTAAGTGATTAAGTGTTCAAACTATGTAGTTGAACAAGATAATGAAATGTAGACTTGCAAAAAATGTAGAAAGATAAGGGAAGAGAGAATGCAAACTCTATTTATACTGGTTCGGTCACCTCCTGGGGCCTACATCTAGTTCTCCCAAGCAACCCGCTTGAGAGTTCCACTACTTTAATGTCTTTACAACCAAACAGCACTCTTACACCGTGGAATCCCTCAACCTTTGTGTTAGAGTCTCTTAAGAACCAAAAGATGTCACATTGTTATTCTAACAAGGGATGTCTCACCCTTTGACAATCTCAAATAAAAGAATATAAAAATTCACTCTCTGACTAGAAGAAATATTGCAAATTGAAGCACTAGAAGGTTTTTCAAGAATAAGTGTATTTTCCCAAATATTGAACAAAATGATTGATGAATGAGAATGATTGTTAAAATGATCGTTGCAGTATGTTTTTGTGTTAGAAAGTGTTAAATGATGGGTAATTATAGACAGAATTTCTTGTAGACAGTTGGGGATTATTCCCAAAAGACGTGTCTCTTCAAAATACACTCATTTATACATTTTTAGGCTTGGTAATCGATTATATGAACTGTGATTGATTACACAGTTCAAATTTTGAAAATTGGCAACGGTCAAGTTTATGGTAATTGATTACAAGAGTCAAAAATCACATTATGGGCACATGAACAGTATGGTAATCGATTACAGGATTTGGTAATCGATTACAAGAAATCTAGAAATTGAAAAATTAAGGTTTTAACATTCCTTTATTCACTCTTTCATTCATAAAAACATTTTTAAACATCATTCAAACATTTCCTTTGACATCATACTTATATTTTTCACAAATCAAAACAATTTCTTCATTTAAAAACAAATAAGCTCTTTCAAATCAAATTTTCCTTAGAATCAAATTCATTCTATATTTTCCAAAAGGATCTTAGTTAAAAGAAACTTTAATTAACATAACAATGGCCAAATAATCTTATTAAATAAAAACCTTTTAACAAAATGATTTAAGTCCTAATTATTCTAACCATTTGACTTGTTCATCGCCATGAAACTTAATGCTATTTAGCTTCCGCCTTTTTGTCATTTTCTTTTTAGCATTATCAAAACCTACAACATAATATTCACATTCTCCCCTTTTTTTATGATGACAACCATTTTAGGTGAGGAGCAAAAGTAGATATGACAAAATATGCATTGTGTTTACTCTGCTTAAGAATATGCATGGACTTTCAAAGACAAACAAAATGCAAACTATATGCTCCCCCTTAATCATTGAGTATATCCTCACCATATATCTTTCCTCGTTTGGCATTATCAAAAAGAAATAAGCATATCAAAAACTTGTAAACCAAGGAGAGTATACCAAGGCCAAAGGTCCACAACCAACATACTGATAATCAAAATCTACAAACCAGAATACATATAGATTTATACCAAACATGGCAACACATAAAGAGAATAACTCAAGAAATATACCAATGTAGCATAGAAGTCATTTGTCATGAAATAAGTTCACCATAGGTTAAAAGCTATAAGTCCAACTACCAAACTACAAAACATAGCCAAGAGTCAGTCAAAGAGATGATCCAAACAAAGTCCAACTACAAGACATACAAAATAACTAAAGTGAGAATGAAATCCATAAATTAAAGCAAAGTCCATAATCAAAATAAATTAAAGCTATGATGTATCATCAGCAACAGAATCGTCATGAATACCAAGGTGACGACGGATAAATCCCATGTTACCCTCGAGGTGAGCCATGCGAGAATCAAGAGAGTCGAACTGCTTTACAACATAAACACGAAGTGCATGCAACTTCGAGAGAAGTTTGGAAAGGAGGAAGAGGATAGATCCAAGGCCAAGGTACGTGGAGGGGAAGGAGTGCATTTCATTTGATCCTCAAATTGAAAATCCTTCTTGTGAACCCATTGATTAAGATGGTTCTTCTTCTAATCAAAGGAGGAAAGTGCACCAGGACCAATAGCATGAGAACGTTGAACTTTGACAAATTTTTCCTCAAATAATGGAACATCGAAATATTCCATAAACATGGTAATTAGGTGAGCATACGGGAGCAGCACATTTGTCTTGAGGGCTTTTTGCATACTATAGCACACTAGATGAGCCCAATTGATTTAGTGACCAATTAACAAAGCCCACATCAAAATGATATCTTCCTCAGTTGGTTGTGCAAGATTAGTTTGCTGGGGATGCAAAATGCAAGATATAATATAATGCATGATGCGACAATCGAGTTTAAATGGTCCTGCAAGTAAATGACTAGAAATATCAGCCCCTTCAACACAAATCATCTTGTGTCTATCAAAATTTGAGTAATCTAGTTTCCAATCATCAACAATATTGCCCTCAAAGGGTTCCTATCAGAACTCAACTTAGTCATATTACAAAACATGACCTAATCAATAACAATAGGAACCTTTTTGACCTCAGAACGAATGTATCCATCACTAATTTGCAAATTACAATAGAATAAGTGAACTAAATTTGGAAAATGACGTTTTCTAATAGTCATGAACTCCAACAGATCATAGTTTTTGAAAACTTGATAGCAGTCAAAATTTTCAAACTCAAAGAACCCATCATCTAAATATTTAGGATTCAAGATTTCTCTAGATTGAAAGGATTCAAAATACCTCTCTTATTGAGCCAAACTAGAGAAATACGCTGAAATCCTTGAACAAGAGAAAGAGGGATTTGGAGCCACAACTTGAACAGGGATGTTAGCGGCATCGGTGACTAGACAACGGCAGCCTAAGGTCGAGCAGCGAGGTGTAGAAGCGATGGCTGTCATGATGGTTGTAGGGGGAAGCAACAGCTGCGCTTGCGGTTTTCTTCTGCTTCATCTCTGCCCTGCATGATTCAGTCATTTAGAGGAAGAATTTTTGGTGAAAACTATTCAGTTAGATTTGTAAAGGGAGAAGATATGAGAAGTTAGGAAGTTGTTTGGGTGAATTTTAGTTGAGAAACAGGAGAGAAATTGAAGAGAAAAGTTAGAGAGAAAAAGAGGCATTGAGAGGAGAGAGAGAGGAGAGAGAGAGATGTCTCGAATAGAGAAGAAAGAGAAACCGTGAAAAGTCTCTTAAAAGCCTCTGGTAATAGATTACATACACATGTAATCGATTATATTAAGCCTAGAAAAGGTCTCAATTTTGTAACCCTTTTGGTAATTGATTACTGTAATCGATTGTATCCTCTTTTTTTCCTTAACAAATTAAAATAAAATCAAACAATTAAACAAATTATTCAAACAACACAACATATTGAAACAAATTAAATCAATCAAATTTAAAGTGCAATACATAATACAAAATAAGTAAATAATAAAAGCTTACATTTAAACAATGTTAATATATAGCAAAAAAATCACATGATATTAAATAATAAAAAAATATTATATGACATAAACACATCATCAAACAAGAACACAAATACCAGGAACAATGGCTAATTATATACTTGAGAGGTCAATTATTTCTAGTTGTCTTCTTATATAGAAGAAGCTTTCCTTGGACAAGGGTTTTGTGAATATATCTACTAGTTGCTTATTTGTTTCCACAAATTCTAAAACACAATCATCTTTTTGCACATGATCTCTTAAGAAATGATATCTAATTTCAATATGTTTAGTTCTAGAGTGCAAAATGGGATTTTTAGATAAATTAATTGCACTTGTGTTATCACATCTTATAGGAACATGGTCAAGTACTAAGCCATAGTCTGAAAGTTGTTATTTCATCCAAAGGATTTGAAACTTCTAGCTACAACATATTCTACTTCAGCAGTGAATAATGTCACACTATTTTGTTTCTTACTATGCCAAAAAACTAATGTAGATCCAATTAAGTGACATGTTCCACTAGTACTTTTTCTATCAGATTTGCACCCAACAAAATCAAAATTTGAATATCCAATTAAACTGCATGAGGTGCCTTTAGGATATCATAAACCTATATTTATATTGCTAATTAAATATCTCATAATCCTTTTGATAGCACTAAGGTGTGATTCTTTAGGATTAGCCTGATATCTAGCACACAGACAAACACTAAACATTATATCAGGCCTACTAGCAAATAAATAAAGAGGGATCCGATCATATACCTCTATATTTTTTTATGTCAACTGACTTGTCTCCTTTATCTTTATCCAAGTAACAAGCAGTACTCATGGGAGTAGCAATTTCCTTTGCATTGTCCATTCCAAACATTTTGAGCAACTTCTTACAATTTTTTGATTGATTGATGAATATGCCATTTTTGGTTTGCTTGATTTGAAGTCCAAGAAAGAAATTTAATTCACCGATCATTGACATCTCGAAATCACTTTGCATGATTTTAGAGAATTCCTTGCACAAAGATTCATTAGTGGCACCAAAAATAATATCACCCACATATATTTGTACTAAGATTATATCATGCTCCTTTCTTTTGATGAAGAGTATAGTGTCAACTTTTCCTTTTGAAAAATATTTTTCTAAAATAAATTTACTCAACCTCTCATACCAAGCCCTAGGGGTTTGCTTTAAACCATATAAAACCTTTTTCAATTTAAAAATATGGTTAGGTAAATCAAAACTTTCAAAACCCGAAGGTTGATCAGCATACACTTCTTCTTGAATAAGACTATTTAGAAATGCACTTTTAACATCCATTTGGTAAAGTTTAAAATCCATAATAGATGCAAAAGCAAGTAGCATTCTAATTGCTTCTAATCTGACTACAGGAGCATATGTTTGTTCATAATTAATTCCTTCTTCTTGGTTATATCCTTTTGCCATTAATCTTGCTTTGTTTCTTACTATGACACCATTCTCATCTAATTTTTCCTAAAAACCCATTTAGTGCCTATAATTTGATGATCATTGGGTTTAGGAACTAATTCCCAAACTTGATTTCTTTCAAATTGATTTAATTCATCTTACATAGCTATAATCCAATTTTAATCAATAATAGCTTCATCAATGTTCTTAAGTTCAATTTGGGAAACAAATGCCATATGATTATATACATTTTTAAGAGAGTTTCGAATTGTTACCCCATTTGGTATATCACCGATAATGTTATCAAGTGGATGATTCTTTAAACCTTTCCACTCCTTTGGAAGATCACTTGTTCTTGGTTCCTCCTGAAGTGGGGTTTCCTTCTTGATTTCCTTTTCCTTGGACTTTAACTCTTTTCCTTGAATATGAGTGTTTTCCAAAACATCTACAAGATCATCAATAATTTCGTTTCTCGGCCTAAGGAGGTTAGTCTCATCAAAAGTAACATGAATAAACTCTTTTATAGTCATAATTCTTTTGTTATAAATTCTAAATGATGTACTAAATTCCATTTTGTTGTCGAATTCTTGGGATAGAAAAATTATTCTCAATTCCATGATTATCACAAAAATTTTCAAAAAAATATATTTTCAAATTCTCTACCATGATCACTTCTTATGGATGCAATGTTAAGATTTTTCTCATTTTGCATAACCTTTGCAATTTTTCTAAATGCATGGAATACATCACTCTTATAAGCAAGAAACAAAGCCCATATATATCTAGAATAATCACCTACAATCACTATAGCATAGTAATTACCTTCAAAACTCATAGTTATAGATGGACCAAAAAGTTGAAAAGGTCTAGTTGTTTTCCCTTTTGACATGCATCACAAAGTTTATCTTGTTCAATTTGAGTTTTGGTATATTAATTACTAAATCTTTTGAAACCGACTTATTTAACTGATCCATGTGAATGTGTGCAATTCTTCTATGCCATAACCATGAATCATTTTCCTTACTCATAAGACATTGAGCATGATTTGAAGGAATATTTTCTAGTTTTATCATATACACATTATTATTCTATGTCCTATAAACTTTACTTATCCATCATTTTTACTTTCAATAAAGCAATAAAGTGAATCAAATAATACCCAATATCCTTTATCACATAATTGACTAACACTTAATAGACTATGTTTAAGACCATTAACAAGTAAAACATTTTCTATACAGGTAGGGGGATCTTTATCGACTTTACTAACTCCAAGGATTTTTCCTTTATTGTTATCTTCATATGTTACATGTCCACTTTTCTTAGGAGTAATATGTGTAAACTTTGATGTATATCCCATCATGTGCTTATAACAACCACTATTAATATACCAACTGTGCTTCAAATGTTCCTACATCGCAATTTCACAATTTTGATTTAGGTAACCAAATTTTCTTGGGTCCTTGAGTGTTAGAGTTGGGCAATATGTGCCCTTTGGAACCCACATCATTTTTCCTACTATATGTCCATTCTTTCTAATATAACATGTTGATGCACTATAACTTTTCTTACCACAGTAGAAGCATGTTAGGAATGGAGAGCTAGTCATTCTAGATGATGCAAAGAAGTTTTTATAAAACTTTTGTTGGCCCTTTTGGATTGTATTATGATCCAGCCTTTTAAAAAATATATCTTTGTTTGCACAATAAAATATCTAAGTTATTTTTATCAAAGGTAAACTTTGCAAGAGTATTTTTCAAATCATTTATCTTTTTCTCAAACTTGTTACATGTTGAGCATGAGTAAGATTTAATAGCATTCTCATGCACTAAGCATTTAGTACATAATGAGTTTGCATCAATTAATCCTAGAGGTTCATTTTCAAGTTTGAGTTCCTGTAATTCTTTGTTCAATTTTGAAATTTCTTTTTCTAAGGTTGAAATGACTTTCTTAGAGAATGAAACCCACTTTTCAAGTTTAATAGATTTTTTATGCAAATCATTAAATGCATCTTGAAGTTCATCAAATAAGGGAGATAATTCAAAGTTGGAGGACATTACCTCTTTATCATTTTCATAATCTTTAATCATGAGACTTAGATTTACAACTTTATTTTTGGAGTCACTTGATGAGTCCATGTCATTCTCTTCCCATGTTATGTATGCTTTCTTTTCTTTTTTATCTTTGAAAGATTTCCTCCCAAGTTTATCCATTTTCTTTTTCTAGATAGAACATTCCATTTTCATGTGTCCTGGTTGATCACATTCATAGCATCTTAGGATTAAAGAGGATTCTTCACCCATTTTGAGATTCTTCTTATGGATGAAATTTGATTTTTTTTTTTATTCCCCTTTTCCTTTAGAAACATGCCAAATCTTTTTACAAAAGGACTAAAACTTTCATCATTTTCACCCATACCTTATTGTTCATCATTGTCTTCATAATCACTTTCTTCATGTGTGGAAGATGAGATTTTAAGTGCAATTCCTTTCCTCTTTTTGTCACTCTCTTCATGTTGATTGAATCTTGTAAGTTCCAATTCATTTTCTTAAAGTTTCCCAAAGAGAGTGGAAAGAAACATGGTGGCCAAATCTTTTGATTCTACAATAGCCGTTGCTTTTGGTTGCCATTGCTTATTTAAGCATCTCAACACTTTGTTAATAAGATCATCATTTGGAAATGTTTTTCCCAACATTTTTCCCAATGTTTTCATTTTGATTCATTATACAGAGTTCATATTCATGTGTGAGAGTGTTTATTCTAGATCTCTTGACTTCACTAGTGTCTTCATGAGTGACTTCTAAGGTGTTCCACATTTCTTTTACACTTTAGCAATTTGACACTCTAAAATATTCATAAATCCTTAAAGCGGAGGTGATTATGTTCTTGGATTTTATGTTATATTGTACTCTTTGTTTATCCTCGCCACTCCACTCATTCCAAAGTTTTTCAATTTTCTTATCTCCTACTATTTGTTAGGGATAAAAGACCATTTTTTACCATATCCCATACATCTAAATCCAGGCTTCTATGAAGATTTGCATATGAGTTTTCCCATAATGATAACCATCACCATTAAATATAGGAGGCCTATTTATAGAGTTCCCTTTGGGAAAGAAAGAGTTTGATGAGGCCATAACTATTCTTGAAGCGTTTAAGCTTTATACAAGAATTTAACTCTAGTACTACTTGTTATTCAAGTGGACTTAATGAATTCAAGAGGGGGTGAATTGAGTTCTTAAACTTTTTCTTTATTTTCACACTTTAATCCTTTTTCCAAGGATACTTAAGAGAACGTATTGAAAACTTGATTGAATATATGAAAATGCAAGTGATTAAATGTTCTAACTATATAGTTGAACAAGATAATGAAAAAGAAAGAATGCAAACTCGATTTATACTGGTTCGATCACCTATTGGCCTACATCTAATTCTCCCAAGTAACCCGCTTGAGAGTTCCACTACTTTGATGTCTTTACAACCAAAAAGTGCTCTTACAATTTGGGATCCCTCACCCTTTGTGTTAGAGTCTCTTAAGAACCAAGAGATGTCACACTTTTATTCTAATAAAGGATGTCTCACCCTTTGACAATCTCAAACAAAAGAATACAAGAATTCACTCTCTGACTAGAGGAAATATTACAAATTGAAGCACTAGAAGGTTTTTCAAGAATAAGTGTATTTGGCCAAGTATTGAACAAAATGATTGATGAATGAGAATGATTGTTAAAATGATCTTTGCAGTATGTTTTTCTGTGTTAGAAAGTGTTAAATGATGGGTATTTATAGACAAAAATTCATGTAGACTATTGGGGATTATTCCCAAAAGATATGTCTCTTCAAAACACACTCATTTACACATTTCTAAGCTTGGTAATCGATTATATGAACCGGTAATCGATTACACAGTTCAAATTTTAAAAACTGGCAATGTTCAAGTTTATGGTAATTCATTACAAAGTGTGTGTAATCTATTACAAGAGTCAAAAATCACATTCTAGGCACATGAACAACATGATAATCGATTACAAGATATGGTAATCAATTACAAAAGTTCTAGAAATTGAAAAATTAAGGTTTTAACATTCTTTAATTCACTCTTTCATTCTAAAAACATTTTTAAACATCATTCAAACATTTCCTTTGACATCATACTTATATTTTCACAAATTAAAACAACTTTTTCATTTAAAACAAATAAGCTCTTTCAAATCAAATTTCCTTAGAATCAAATTCATTCTATATTTTCCAAAAGGATCTTAGTTAAAAGAAACTTTAATTAGCTTAATAATGGCCAAATGATCTTATTAAATAAAAACCTTTTAACAAGATGATTTAAGTTCTAATTATTCTAACCATTTGACTTGATCGTTTGACTTGTTCATCTCCATGAAATTGAATGCTATTTAGCTTCCACCTTTTTGTCATTTGCTTTTTAACATCATCAAAACCTACAACATAATATTCACAATGGTGTCTCAAATAAAGTTCTCTCACAATTTCACTATGGCGAGTGGTAATACCATTATATATCTTCATTATAGCGAACAGTAATGGCGTTATATCTCTTCATTATGGCAAGCGATATTGCCATTATATATCCTTGCTATGACGAGCAGTAGTTCCAACTTAGAACCATCATGGTTTTCTTAAGCAAATTTTTATCAAAAAAGATTACAAAATCAAAATTCAATCTTCATATTAATCTAACATTGCAAGTATCAAATATCACAAACTTTTCCAATGAAAATTGAGATAACGCAAAGCAAAATCATGTCATTATGAAAAAAAAAAACCAAAGAGAGCTAGCTAGCAATAATTTCAATCAAATCATCAAGTCATACTTAATAACTAGCATAGTTAAAATCAACTAATCAAACTAACCAAATAATACAAGTAGTTCATTAGAATAAAATTTTTATCAAATATAATAAGTTAGTTTCACTTATAAAAAATAATTAAAAATATCATTATATAAATAGTCACTCATAGTATAAAGTGATCAACTGAACCACTCCTTGATTGCTCAAGAGGGATTAGCTTACTCCGCATTACTCCACATCAACAGAATCTAGCAAACATAAGTATTTTGACTAGTTTAAATTATTTATTTCAAAATAATTTATCAATTAGAGAGCGTATTGAATAAAACCCCCTAATTTGTGGAACCTGGGTTCCTAAGGATTAGAGAAAAATTAAGCCTTGACTCTATCTACTACAATCTATTAATATTAGAGCTTCTAACTTATTAGGTTTATACTCAAAAATGTCAAACATGTATCTATCCACCATTTTTGTGAGCCCACTAATTTTAGGATATAAAATTATTTTCAAATTGTATGAAAATTTATATTTGATCTACTCAGTAAGAACTTTAAATTCAATGATTCGATTGATGCAATTTCATGCCCAAAAAAAGTTATTGGAGGAAGTAAGTATACCAAGACTTACTCCTAGAGTAAACGGGTCTTTACTCATATACATATAGGGTTAGGATCAAGTTACACCGATGTAACTTTAAGCAAAGTTACATCACTTATAACTTTCAATGAAATTATTTTTTTTATCGATCCAATCATTGAATTATAATTACCTATCATAAAGATTATTTGTGTCAAATTTCATAAAAATTGAACATCAATAGCAATGCAATCATGTAGCTCTTCATTTTAAATATATATTACGTTGATTTTGATGTATATAAAAATTATACCAAATAATTTTAGATTAATTTGAAATTTTAAAAACTTAATCTACGCGATATGAGCTTCTAATCCAACAGTGAATTTTGTAAAAGTTTACACCAATAAAAAGTTATTCAACAGTGTAACATTTGCTTAAAGTTATACTGATGTAACTTGATCTTAACCAATATATATATAAGACTTATATAAATTAGAATACAATCTCACCATTATGAATTTGACATTTTTATTTATTTTATATTGAATTACTTGTTCACACTTTTAAAGTTATACTAAGGGTTGATGAAAACGAAAAAGTGTTTGTTATATCATTTGATTGATTTTTAGATTCATTTCGTATTAACTATTCTTGTTTCAATTACTAGTTTTTAGAGATCATTTTAAGCTATGATCGGAATAATATACTAAAAAATAAGATGAAAGATGAATTTCTTATCAATTGCCCCTTTATTATTTAGATGAAAATTGTTGAAAATTTTAACACTAATCCCTAATATTGTTCTCATCTTCGATAAATATGTACAATACATATATGTAAAAACTGTGTATTTTTAAAAAATTATCATTATGTTCAGTTTTTATACAAGTCATTGCTTTTGACCCCTATTTATAGTGTTCACAGATCCATCCCTGCTTGAGTAGATTACAGAGCTAAATTAAGTGAGAAGTATATGTTAATCTCAATAAATAAATTGCATTGTAAGAAAATAAGTTTGTAACCTTCACTTTGAAATTTCCTGCCACTTTTGTGAGTGACCTATAATAACTTGTTTAAGATTGCATCCAATGCTAACGCCCAAAAAATTGTCTTGGGAAGTCGTAAAAGCGTGTTTCATAAGACAGTCAAACAAGTTGTAAGTTGTCAATGTAGTTTACATGTACGAATATAGAAGTGTCATGGATGCGTCATATTTTCTTGTTTTTAATGTAGTTGATTTTCTTGTTTACACCTCACTCTTATTTTAGCAAAATGCTATATGGTTCAACAAGCATTTTGTGATATGACGTAAGATATAATTAGAAGTGACTAATTTTCAGCTTTTTCGGGTTGAAGGCATTTGATTTTTTCTCTCCTCCACCTTCTCAACACGCTCTTGAGCTATTTTTTATTAATACCAAGTGGGCTTTCTAGGTCTTCAACCCCCAACCTTACAGGTGAAATTCGCTCAAAACTCAACCTATTTCTATTGAGCTAACTCTAATTGGCAAGGTTATCAAAGTCGCAAGTTTACCTAAACTTATGGAATTGAGATAAACTTGAATAGTAAACTCATAAAAGTTTACTTATTTTAAAAATAATATTTAAAAATATTTATAACATCTAATTATAATAAAATAAATTTATGATAACATAAAAATATATAGAAAAAACCTAGTTACAACATCATGACAAAGCAAATACAAATCATAAAATATAAAATACAAGGTAAAATCATAAGAAATATAATTGATCAATAGTCTTGGATATGAAAAATCTACACAACTTTAGTCAATACATCTCAACTTCAATTTTGAAGGGTCTAATTATAAGTGCTTATTGTGAATTTTCATGTTTTGTTGCTTGAAAGACCAAATCTTAATTAAAAAGCAAACTCACTTGTTTGCCTGAGTTTTCAAGAGTTTACTTTGGTTTATGTTTTCAAGCAAGTTAGCTCGATTTGAAGACCTAAACTCGTAAACTTGTAAGAATTTAAAAGTTAATTCGAGTGTTTGATAATCATGCTCATTGGGTGCATTGTTGTTTACTTAATAGTTTTGACACATCATTCATGTACACCATATTCTTTTGTTTTCTAATGCATGGTAAAACCCTAAAAACCATATCAATTTATATTTTTTCAATTGAAAACATTAACTTTAATGTGTTCATAATTTTTTAAAAAATATTTATTAACATATTAACAAATATAATTTACTCTCACACTTATTACACGAAATGTCACATAGAGGATTTCGTTGGCTGTTTGTATAAAAAGTTGTATGTTATCATATTAGTATATCAAAATTAAAAGTTATAAAAATAAATTTTCATTTTGATAAGGGATTAATTTCAATGCATTGAAAGTGTAAAATGACTTTACATTATTGGCCAATGTTGATGAAAATGACAAATTATGATGTGTAGTTATTATAGTGTTGCTATTGGGTAGTTACTCTTCATGATTGGACATTTTTTCTCAAATTCTATTAGTTGACAACATAAAATTATTATACATTGTCAATATAAAAACATTAAATCCCTTTCATGATATTTCAATATAAAATGAGTTCAATTTTAATGCATTCACTGTGTAAATTTTTTTCATACTGTATCCAATAAAAAATTTTCATTTGTATAATTATTCAAGTAATGAATATGCAAATTTAATTAGATGGATGTATAAAAATATTTTACAACATCAATACATCAAAATTAAACTGTATACAAAATAAATTTAATTTTGATAAACTATCAATCTAAAATTGGATTTAATTATGATGCGATAAATCAAAAGAGTCTTACATAACCATCTAATCACATATTATTACATTAGAGATTGTAATTGATTCTTATACTCACTACTCGAAAATTCATGTAAATAGAATAATTTTATTATATAGTAATGTAAAACTCTTTTATGTTATTAGCGAATTAAAATTAAACTCTATAAAATTAATTATCTTTAAAGCCATACAAAAGATAATATTTAGTTGATTGATAATGTAAAATATTTTACAACAGAACTGTTTTAAAAATAAAAAAGAAATAACCTAATCCTTATTGAATTATGAAATAATTATTAATTTTGACATTTTTAGTGTAAATCACATGCTATTATCTACACTTGTATATTATTATTATTATATAAAAAGGATTTTTCCTTTGATAATTATCTTTTGCTCTCTCTTAATTACAATAAATTTCTTTTTCAAGTTCATACTTATATTTTAAATCCAATAAATTCCACCACTACACTAAAAACTATATAATAACTTTTAATACTATTAGAGTATCATTCGTGCATTGCACAGAAAATTCAAATATAAAATATAATAAATTCTAAAATTAAAAAATATTTTATTATAGTTAAAAATATAATTTTAATGATTATTTTCGTAAAGTAGATAAATATAAATTATTAGCAATTGAGTTATATACTATATATATTTCGGAGAAAAAAGAGGCCTTAATCCGAATATAACACTGATTTGTTAAAGAGTTTCTCTTTTTTGTTTTGTTAAGTATGTCTAAACATGTTATTTTAGTGATTTTATATTTTAAAATAAATAGCAAATAATAGTTTTTTTTTCTTTTGTGGTGAGGATAGCAAATAATAGTTTAATAATGACATAATGTTTTTTAGTGTTGACATAAGTTTTTTTAGTGTGTCAACATAAAAATATTTAATGGAAAAATGATAAAAATCATATAAGGCTAATATAAAAAGGTGGATTCTCACCTACATTTGTTGGTCAATGTCTTCCCACACAGTTACATTTAACCACATTTCATAAATGTGGTTAAATGAAATTTAATGTACAACTAAACAACAACACTCTTCCCTCCTTTGCCACTACTCCCCCACCTCCGCCACCACTCCCTCATAGGCAGCCAATCACAATACCATTCTTTCCATTATGGTGACAACATAGGTAGCGCAATTTCTTAGCGGTGGCACTCACAAACCCCTCATCTTCTCTCATATCCCATAACCATCAACCACCAACCAACCCACCATCAGAAACAACCCATCACCACCACAAATCAATAGCCTTTTAAACATCCAGTACCTATCACCACCATTTCCAACCCTTTCACCAAATCACGGCAGCCTAACCCGTAAACATAACTCTGCCATAAACCGCCAGAGGACCCTCTCGAGTAGCCCCCCGTTCTGAATTGTCACCTCAAAGCTCACTGCGAAACCTCAAAGGACATGGCAAGAAATTTGTCGTGAAACCCAGCACAACCATCGCGTCCACCCTAGCCTCAATTCTCGAAATTATTGCCATGTTGGAGTGCCTGCAGAGAAGGCTGCGCATGTCACCTTGGTGTGGGACAGTAGCCTTTTTTCCAACCCCTTTACCCTTTCCATTGTGCAGCTCTCACAATTAGGGATTCTGACTAGCGATGATGATAGTGATGACGACTTCAAGAGTGAATCCAAATGGGAACCCCATTAAGCCGGTCACAACCTTTATGTGAAGTTGACGAACGAGACACCACACACAATGCTAGTGCATCTTTGTTTCACTATTTTTCTTTTTTTTTCACTATTTTTTTATTCTCTCTAATGGATTGATTATGTTCTAGAATTGTTTGTTATTTTTTAGGTTGGGAGGTTTTGGATTTGTGTTTGATTTTATTTTGGAATATGACGGTTGCCAGATAAAAGAGAACAAGGGTTTGGTTTTTATTTTAGTTTGCAAGATGAAGGACAGGGTGGTGATGGTGGTAGTGGAGGATGGAGATAATGCCAACGTGGAGGAGGCTATAGAAGTAGAGCTTGAGGAGGGAGTGGTGATGGTCGTGGCAGAGGAGACGGACGGAGGTGATGATGTTTGCCAACACATTTAATATCAGTTAGACACATTTATGAAATGTGGTTAAATGCCAATTGTAGGGTGGGCATTGACCAACTATAGTAAGGTTGACCAACAACTATAGGGTATTAGTCATCATATAAAAAATGTAATGAGTGTCATTTCATATAATATGACAAAAGTAGTTACTACTTTTAGAGTAAGTGTGGTTGAAGATAAAAGTGAGAGGAATTTTTTCATCAATGAATTTTGTATAAAAAACAACATATCCAAATCACCAATAAAAAAATTTTCTGACTTTTTTCTTTGATGGCATAGAATATTCAATACAGGGATATCCATGATGTAAATAATAAACAAATATATAATATTAATGTTTAAATATTTAGGGTGAGTCTTGGCACAAATTATATGGAATGTATTTGGAAACACATAAAAATGGAAGGATTTGGCTCCTCTACAGTAAGAAGATTGATAAAGTGTAAAAATAAGGGGTTAATCACCCTTGGATCAATAACTTCCATCATGTGTGCATTATTTATGGGCCCACTAAATGATACAAGGGTGATTAGCTCTTCATTTTTGCACTTTGTCAACCTCCTTACTTTAGAGGAGCCAAATTCAAAATGGAAATATTTTGATTTGAACTCAAATTATCTGTTTGGAATTGACAAAATTTAATAAATGATTTGATTTTTAAATCCATGGATTTCATCTCATTTGTTTTTTTGAAATCATTTCAATTTTGGTAGGATTTAAATGGAAATGGATTGATTTTAAAATTTAAATCCAAATCAAATCAAATCATTTTCTTTTTAAACTATTCAAAACAATTTATTGTATTTTAAATATAAGAATTAATTTTCAATATGTTTTCTATTTAATCATGTCAAACCCAAGATGTAATTTACAAATAAAATAATTTCATATAAAATCAATTTCTAAAAGAGAATCTTCTCTTTGAAAATAAACAAACCAAATATATTTTCAGTTTCTGAAAATATAATATACTTTTATAGACCAAACGTATTTCCTAGTTTTGAAAATAAAAATCCAAAATAAAAACAGAAAATAAAAAGTAGGAAATATTTACACAAATCAAACACGCTCCAAGTTTTTATTGATGCCATGTATGTACTCCATGTAGTTCACAATAATAATAAAAAACCAAACAATACACATATTAAGGAAAAATATTTTGGTAAATATAAAAAATTATGAGTTGACAAAACTATCCTTATATAATCATTATTACTCTTCTTGATACATGTGCTGATTACTTAACTAACACATTTACACTAAGAGAGTATTTGGTTAGAGAGTAAAATTAGGGATAAAGTTTACCTATATAAGTTTCATGTGTAAAATAACACATATAACTAAGTTTTATCCTCATTTTTACTCCTCAACCAAACACACCCTAAGGGTTTAAATGAAACTAAAAAACATTTAATGTTATCTAGATAGCCTAAATGGACAAATATTCTAAAATATAAAAAAAGTAAAAAATTGGGAAAAGGATCTTCTAAAGTGACAATCTCACTTTAGAAAGTAAAGTGAGGGATTTTACCATTGGATTAATAAAATTAGAAGTGGAATCCTCTTTACTTTATTGATCTAATGGTAAAATCCCTTCATTTTATCCTCTAAAGTGAGATTCTCACTTTAGAGGATCCAAATCCAAAAAATTGACAAGTAATATGAAACAGAAGGAGTAATTATTAGTGGTGCCAAATGATAAGTTATTTCTTTAAGCCACTGGGATTGGTGTAGTGGTGAGAGCCTTAGGTAGTATGGATGAGGTACTATGTTTAAATTTCATTGTAATCAACGAAATTTTTGAAGTTTAAAAAAATGACAAATTCTTTTGTCAAATGTCATAAACATAGTCTACATGGCAGAATCCAGCTATGGTTTTCCTTTTATATATTATATTTTTAAAAATTTTTCAAATTCTAGCTAACAAATAAAATGCTAATATGTAACAAGAATGATAAATTAAACTATTTATAGATTTTATTACCTACATATTTAAATTATTTTTTAGTTTAGGTATTTTTTTTCAAAATATAGATCGATAAGCAAGTAAGTACCTATTAATCTACTAATATTTAGCATTTTAATGCAATAGAATTATAATAATAAAATAATTTCATTGATACATAATACTTGATGAGATAATTATATGAAAACCGTTTATGCCAATAGTAATTGCAAATAAAATTCATTGTCGAAAAAGAGACATATAAATAAGTCTTTGAACTTGGTCATACAATCTTCAAGGTTGAAAATGGGAATTAAATTGCATAAATTTTTATTTATTGATTGATTCATTTATCTATGAGTATAAATTTTATATACTAATAGTATAAATTCAATCAAAATATTTTATTTACATTATTTTTCAAATAATAGATAAGATAGTAAATCACTGTAGCTAATGCCATAATCCATCACTAGATCATGTCAAAAAAAATGTTTATATATGTTATGAAATATTATTCATTTATGGATGTCCATATCTTTAGATGATTCAGTTAAAATTTTATTAGATTAAATAGAATCTGTTATGATTTGATGTGATATTATATCTCTCTTCCTTTGGATGCTCCATATAGAATATTTTTGAGATTATCAATGAAACTATTATTTCTCCTATTCTCTATTATTTTCTCTATTCTTACTTTTTATAACATGTTATCTGCACGATTGTGCACTCAAGGTGAGAATTGGGAAAGCATTCGATATAAGCCATAATTCTTTTCCTAGGGGCACTTACACTTACGGAGGCATTTGTTCTTGGTTGGTTCTTGTTTTTCCCTATATTATTATTATAACATCGATATACGATGGTGAATAGGAAGGCCTGAGGTAAGACATCCTAACTATATTTTTCTTGAATATTATATATTTAGATTCATCTTTACTCAATGTGTCTTGAGGCTAATAAACAAAAAAAGTGTTGCATTCCAGAAGAATTGCACAAAACAATCTCCTTGTTTTTTTATAAGTCTTGGAGACACCATTAAAAAATAAATAAAAAGAGAAGAAAATACTGCATCCCAGAAGGATTGTACAAAGTAATTTTTATTAATTGCTTTAATTTTGAACTTTTTTTATTTGACTATATCAATATGTAGTCCTTCTACTTTATTCTATTCCTATACCATTCCCATAAGTAAATGGCAATTATTCTCAAAAGTGAATGATAGTTACACAGAAAAAATCGATAATCATTCCTTGAAGTGAATGTATCCTAATTATTCAAAATTATTTAAGGAAAATATAATAGATTTATTTCTCTATTTAATGAGATTTACATTTTCCCATGAGTGAATATGTCAAAAGATTATTCTCCAAAGTGAATGAATTTATTATTCACATCACCTAAAGTGTGTGATATTCTAAAATAAGTTTGTATATTTCTTATAAGGAACATTTTCATATTTATATTTCCTGAAGTGAATGTATCTCCAAGAATAATTTTGAGTATTTGCAATATATAATTTTTTAAATTTTGAGTATTTATATTAAATATTCGTATTCTCCTGAAAAGAATAATATAATGGGTTTATTTATTTTTCTTCTTTGCTACTTATATAAAAAAAATTATGTCTAAATATTTTAAAAAGATCTTGCTGATCTCTTTGATAAAGTACAAAGAAGAGTTGTGAGCTCATTATGATAGCACTTAATTGTAGTGGTATTATTGATAAATATATGTTGAAAAATATTCTTGACTTTAGTGTATCAAATGTGCTCCTAGAGAAGCACTGTCAAGAGAAAGGCTTTACAAGATATTAAATAATAAATTTTCACGAAAAAAATCATGAAATTTGCCCAAATGGCTCTCATCCATTCCCTAAAGTGAATGTAACAAAAAAAAATTATAACCCCAGAAGCGGTATAAAAGCCGATGGTTTGGCTAGGCTATGACTGTTTATTTGTGCTCGGGTGTGGTATCAACTCTTGATTAGAGCACTGAGCCAAGATTTTGTATTTGGTTTTTCTGTGAAAACTTCTATTAAGGGGGAGCACATTATTTTGTATTTGGACCTCACACTTTGGAGGGAGATTGTTGGTTTCAAGTGTGATAAATGTGATGAATGTTATTGCTATGATATCAAAGTAAATTTGACATGTAATTGTTGTACATTGAGATATTTGTTTGATTCTTATTAAGTATCGTTAAAGGAGAATGAGAAAATGCAAAGGCGATTCTTTTTCAAGATATATTATGAAATCATTTCATGATTAATATGAGTCATTTGGATGTATCTTTTATCTTTTATATAAACATTGATTATTGGATTTAATAATGAAAGTTTTTATTAGATGTATTACTTGATGCTATTTTTAAGGAATATTTTAGAATATTTTATTTCAAAACTTTTAGCATTGATTGTTCTCAATATTGAATAAAATAGCTATGCTATTCGTGGCATATTTCATAATTATTAATTATATTTTTATGTAATATTATTGATATTTAACATATCATTTACTTTATTGATTTATGTCACGTGATAATCTTATATATCATCATGATTAATATATCACAAAATAATAATATATGATACTAAAATTTTTTAGGTAATTGTGATACATGTATTTATATCACCATTATGTCATGACAATTTCTTTTCACTTACATGATACGTTAATGCTTTGATGACATATTTTGATATTTTTATCTTGTAATAAGATAATAAAATCTTAACTTGATTATTAGTTTTGTGAGTATGATTAAAAGTTCCAGAAGAGCTACTATTATGTTTCCCAAAGAAACAAAATTATTTAGAAATATTGATATCATTTTTAGTAGCAAGATGAATAAAAGCTCTAGAAGAGCTACTATTTTGTTTCTTGAAGAAACAAAAATAATTCTCTACTAGATACAAAAGTAATAAAGAGATTTGGTGAGTCTCAAATATATTCACTCAAATGGATATCATATTGTGATAGTAAGTGGGGAAAATAGTGAGTACCTCCATATCACAACTTATACTTCAAGTAAGAAAGTTGCTTTAAAAAATTTTGTCTACACTTTCTTCTAATCTATAGTACTAATATGAGTACAATTGAATAATCATATGCTATTGTAAACCAGATGTTTACTAGCCCAGATGATTTTTTTGGCAAGATCGGTTGGGATATCCTGAAGCAATAATGATGTAAGGAATTACTGAAAACTCATATGAGCATCTATAATACTAATATTTCAGACTTATTCTAGGAAATATTTTACAGGTGTTACTCATAGAGTAACTTATGACCTACGATTTTTATAACCTTGATTATTAATTATTTCATTATAAAAATTACCTTCATATCTATTTCATTAATACTATATAAATATTTCACATTAAATATTGAGTTTTAAACCACTAGAATTCTTTATTTAAATAATACAACTAATCAAAATATGTTAATCTAAATTATTATCACATTATTAAAAATGGATATTCATGTGATACATATATTTTTCTATTTTCTTTATCATATTTTTTTAATTAAACACGTACTTTTCATAATTAATTACAAGATTTTAAATTTTGAATTCATCTTAATATTTGAAATTTTGGATTTAATAGACTACTTAATTTCTATTACATAAAAAACTAGAATCCAATTAGATTAATGCAAAAACAAAAATGCAAACAAAAACTATTGCTATCGAAAAAAGGTCCGCGCGCTATAATCAAAGTATAAACCTCTTAAATTACTCCTAAAATCTGTAACATATTCATCACTACAAAAGATGAACACTTATATTAATCCAAATAAAAACCCTTAACTTCTGTTAGAATCTGCAAGATCAGCTTGTTATTGAGACCTTTACTGCCAAAAGTTTTACTATAAAATGTTAACACATTATTTCATTTCTCCTTTCTATTTCACAACTTTATTTTCTTTTCCATTCTTCCTCTCATATTTTCATATTTTTCACTTGTTTAAATTTTCTTCTTCGTGATTTATTTTAAGGAATAAGAATTTGTAGGTTAGTAAATTCAAATATTCTACCATTCTTCTTTAAAGCTCTTTTCTCCTTTGAGAGGTTTTTTTTTGTACAACATTTTTTTTATGTTTGTTTAATATTTTTAATTTGTATATATATATTTCATATATTTAAATGTTTCTTCAATGAAACAAAGATTTATTTTTTTAAGTTCTCTTACAATAAATCAATTTATTTAAATTCTTTTCATTTTCATTATTTATAGCTAATTTATTTCTACCTTTCTTCTTTGTGATTCTTTTTTTTTTTGGTGTAGAGATTTTTCTATGTGTATTTAGTTTTTTACTTTGTGTATATATATTAATGGCCTTTGAAAAGGTAATTATATTTTTCATAAATAATTTAATAAATATTTTACTAAATTTGAGATTAATTTTATTATTATATAAACAAGTATTAAAGACTTTATAATTTTTTTCCTTTCAGAATTGGAAGCCACAATAAAGTAAAGGAGATACAATTGGACTATCTCAACTGGTCATTTCACTAAACTTAAGGTGGTAAAGATTAAGGACTAAGAATGATTGAAGATTATGTTTGGTTTTACTCTATTTTTACCTTTTTTTTTTTATTTTTTGCTTATTTGTTTAGCAGAATATTTATGAGAGGGAAATCGTTGTTGTTGTATTGAGAACAACACTTTCTTAAATTAGTTGAGTGCACAACCAAGCTAGCTAACGATTCTAATACCAATATTAGATAAAATGCATAGGCTAATCTCTATTAGAATTTGTTTACGTTGTTCCATCTTCTTCAATTTATTTTTTTCTTCATTATTTTGTAAGGCTTAAAAATTGTTGAATTCAATATATACATAGCCATTGAATTATAATTTCAATTCCATTTACAAACACTAATTATGGAGAATGAATAATATTTTGGAACAAAATTATATTTTTATTTAAAATTTCCATTGTGCATTAAAATTGTACAAATTAATTGTTAACTATTATTCTTTTCAATTTTGATGTGAATCAAATATACTGATATATATATATATACTAATTAATTTTTCTTCCAATATATGTATTTATTGTTCCCTTTTAATTTCTTTTCTCACACTAAAACTTTTAATTAATTGATAAAATTTAAAATATTATTTTTGTATCTATATACAATCTATATTTATTTGTGTTTCCTTTTTTAAGGTGTAATAATTATTAATATATTATTTTATTTAGAAAAATATAATTATTGATAGATGTCTGATTTCATTTTCCAAATCCCTATCTAATTACTTAAGTGACAAATTATAAAAGCTAATATCACACACACACCAAAAAAAAAAATAAACACATAAAAAATTAATAATAAATAATATTACTATATTTTTTTATAAGCCTAATATTATAAATTTTAACTGAAACTGATATTCATATCAATCAATAACATATACCTACTAATAGTATTATTATCCTTTTTGTTACCATTTTAAAATTTTTTCTTTTTTTTGAAATTTTTTAATAAAATCATGAATATACATAGAGATTCAAATCTCCACAAGAAATTAGGACCCATGATGGTGATGAGAGGAAAATTTTAAATGAGAATGGGATTGGGAGAAAAACTTCTAACCTCAAATCTAGAGTTTTTGAAAATTATATATATATATATCACTATGCCATATTTATTTTTTTGAAACTTAAACATTTCAATTTATCAATTCCACAATTTTTTCCATCTTATATTTTTGGAAAAAAAATTCAATGTTTAAAAATTAAAATATTTTTAAAAAATCAATTCACAATTTATACTTCTTTAGTAATGATACTAATTATTTGTTAATTTTTTAAAAATTAAATAATCATAATAATTTTTAATTGAAAATAGTTATGTAATTGATATACTACTTTAGTAATTGAGATGACATAAATTAGGATTATATTTTTTTTTACTAATTATAACATATATTTTAAAATTGTTATTTTAATTTACTAAAAGGATGTACAAGGAGAGGATGTGTAATTGAAATAACATAAATTAAATTTATTCATTAATTTTTATTAATTAAATAATTTAATTTTCTGAAAAGATGTAAATAACTAGGGATGACAAAAAAAAAAAAATGAAAGTGAATACACACATGGATTGAATTACCCACAATAGAATGAGAATGAGAATAAATTTTATCTTCTTGGGATGGCCGATGAGGGAGAAGTTCCCATTTGTTAAACAAGCAGTGATGGGGATAATACACCCTCATTTTTTCAATTATCTTTGTTAGATTTGCATTATGTATGCATTGTTAGTGTTAATTTGGATTATATTGTATTAATACCATTTGTTACTGTATATATTTATGTTTTGAATTTCAAAATATTTTAATTTTTCTTTTTTTTTAAATTTTGTAATAAACTCATGAATACTTATAAGGATTCAAATTTCCATGGGAATGGGGAACCCATGTCGGGAATCAGGATGGGGATTGGAGGCAAAATTTTGAACGGGGACGGGAGACATGAGACATATCCCTTTTCTCATGGATATTCATTGTCATTTCTATAAACAACTCATGACATAATAAAATTATCCACTTATTTTCTTTCATCATTTAATAGTTTTAACTTTTGAAATGTGCATACTATTTATAAAACAAGCTTTTTATTATTAGTTATAGGTCATCTACCAAAATTGTTTAGCCTTATAAATATAATATTCGAAATAAGATATAAAATTGAATACCACACTTATATTTTTTCACTCATTGAATTATTTAATTATTAACTTATTTTCAAAATAAATTTATATATTCAATTTTTTATAAGATATATTTAAATAAATTATCATTTATTTTCCTTAATGGTTAATAAACTATTTTTTATTATCACCTTGTGCAATGCACGGGTCAAACGCCTAGTTTATCGAAGAACCAGAAGATTCTTCATTTTCATTGTTTTCTTGTACTGTGTGTTCTCAAAGTAAACTAATTTTATGGCCTTCACAAGCAAAAATTGGATTTAAATCTCTTAAATCCCTAGAAGAAATCTAAGGTGATATATGTGGATCAATTCATCCACCATATAGACCTTTCAAATATTTTATGATTTTAATAGACGCATCTATGAAATGGTCATATGTGTACTCATTATGATTTCGTAACCCGAAGCTTGCGATATTAATTGCGCAAATTATTAAAGGCACATTTTCCTAATAATCCAATTAAAACAGGTTATCTTGATGATTCTAGTGAATTTATTTCTCAACCTTTTATTGCTTGTAGACCAATGTTATAAATGTTAAACATCTAATTATTTATGTTCACATATAGAAAAAGTTGGCTAGCATAATTAACTTATAAAAAATCTCCAGTTAATTGCTAGACCGCTTGCTCATGAGAACAAATCTCTCAATTTCTAGTTGGTCGCATATTATTTTACAGTACTTGTTTCTATAAAGCTAACAAATTGCCAATAGTTCTTCCCCTACAATTATTTTGGCCTGTAGCCAAAAGGTTCCCGTTTAATAATGGGACTCCAAAGAAAATTGGAGATATATGTTAGATATGATTCTCCCTTTATGGTCAAATATATTGAAATACAAATGGGAGATGCTTTAAGGCTCAATTTGTGAGAAATAATGTTTCCAACCGAGGGGGAGAGAGTAGACAGCTAGAAAAGAGAATAAGTTGGAATGCATTAATATTCTACTTAGATCCTCACATAAGGCAATGTGAACTAGAAGTTTAAATGATTATACATTTACAAATAATAGTAAATGAATTGCCAAATGCATTTTTGATGATAGAAAAGGATAATTAAATCCTACATACCAGTTGAAAATGTCCTAATTTTAATTAATGTCCTTGTTGGACAATTGGTCATTGTAAAAATCGCATGTCAGAAGTGTGGTAGACCAGTCGATTCCAAAAATAAAAATCCTCGAAAAAAAAAGAAGAGGGGTAAAGAGACCAATGATGTTATGGAGGCAAATGAGATTCTTCTTGTTGAAGAGAATAGAGACATAGTAAGGACATTGTTATAATCCCAAATTTTGATATATTTGGAATGCCAGAAGATGTTCAGGTACCTGAAAATAATGAGATCGCATTATCCTTAATGTATAACAGTTAATTAAAATTTTTATAATATGAATTTTAAGACGTTGTCATTAATGTAAGATAATTTTATATATTATAATGTAATCATATTCTTTATAAGACTTTAAAAATAATAAATGATTGAGTAAATAATCTCTTTAATCTTAGTAAAAATTTTCATATCAATAAAATTCTAATATTTTTAATTTTATATTAATTCAATTAATTTATTGGATTTAACTTTAAATCAATGTCAAATTGAAAATATTGACAACAAAATATTGGTTACTCCATTATTATTTTTTGTTGTTGAGAAAAGTATATTATTAGACGTGTGAAATTTTCCGACATCAACCGAAGATTTAAATTAAATTATTATTATGATTCATGCGTGCATCTAACACCCCCCCCCCCTCTCTCTCTCTCTCTCTCTCTCTCTCTATCCGTTCTTTCCCGTGTCTGATTTCCTCCCAAAGTCACATTCTCTTCTTACCAAGTCCCCCCCCTCACTCCGTTCAACACCAACACACAACACAACCACTCTCTCAAACCCCTTCTCCATTCACATTATCATCATAATCAATGCCGCTTCTTGCACCATCACCCCCTACCCGACGCTAGCGCACCGCCGCCACGTCACCACTACCCCCGGAACATGGTCTTCAAGGGCAGATTCTTCTCCTCCTCCAAGAAATCCGATTCCGATGCATCCTCCAACAGCCCCCGATCCCTCCCTGCCAACTCCCCTTCCAGATCCGACAAGAAGAAAACCAAATCCCCAACGCCTTCCTCCGCCGCCGCCGCCGGTGGCACCGGCGGTGGAGCCTTCGGCACTGCCGTCGCGTGTCGGCAGACGCAGGTGAAGGACGGGACAAAGAAGAAGGACGCCGCCGGCAGCGGCAAGGTAAAGGAAGGTCAGACTCAGGCTCAGACTCCTCCGTCGAAGTCGAAGAAGTCGTTGATGGCGGCTGCGGCAGTGGAAGTAGGAGGAGGGAAGGAATCGGCGTCGCCGTCGTCGTCCTCGGTGTCAGTTTCGCCGATCCTGGCTTCGTCGCTCGGGTTGAACAGGATCAAGACACGATCGGGGCCGTTGCCGCAGGAGAGCTTCTTCGGGTTCAGGGCAGATAAAGGACCGGCGGCAGCGCTCGGCGCCAGCAACCTCTCGAGGCACAGCGGCGGCGGCGGTGGTGAGGGGAGCTCGGGGTCCGGGAGCGGCGGCAAGAAGGAGAGCAAGGTAGGGTCTCAGGACGGTTTCGCCGCTGGCGGTTCCGGTGGCTACGGCGGCGCCGGCACCGGTTGGATTGATAATGGTAGCAATTCGGACAGCATGTCGACAGGAAGCGGACCTTCGAGGGAACAGAGCCCGATTGTGTTGCCGAGGTCGCGGTTGCAGAACGGAGAATCGTCCTCTGATGCAGGTTTGTGTGTGTGTGATTGATTTATTATCTCTAGTTTTGTGCTTTTTGATCTACCGTTAAATTCTCTCATTTACACCTGAAATGTCTCATAATTTTGATTTCGTTTCTTCAGTTTGGTTTATAAGTCTGTTATGTGTGTGATCAACTTTCGGAATGTTTGGTTAAAACTTTTGTGTTTTGTCGTGAAGGATTATTGAGGTTCCATCATGCTATTATGATATGTAGATTATCATGGTATAAACTAGTGTTTTTGAATTTCCACGGAATTGGGCTCATAATTGGAATTGCAAATTGTAATTCTAATGCGCGTGCCAACCAATATAAATTGGGTATGGAAGGTCCAATTCCAAGGCTCAAATTCAAGTGCAATTCAAATGAGACCTTATTGATGTTGTTGATTGGCATAAGAGAGTGCTTGTGAGACGCTACTAGGATTCGTCTAGTGGCAAGGGATTTGCTATTACGATATGTAGATTATCATGGTATAAACTAGTGTTTTTGAATTTCCATGGAATTGGGCTCATAATTGGAATTGGAAACTTTAATTCTAATGCATGCACCAACCAATATAAATCGGGTATGGAAGGTCCAATTCCAAGGCTCAAATTCAAGTGCAATTCAAATGAGACGTTATTGGTGTTGTCAATTGGCATAAGAGACTACTTTTGAGAAGCTCCCAGGATTTGTCTAGTGGTGAGAGATTTGGGTAGTATGTAGGAGATCCTAGGTTCAAATCTCATTGTGATCAACGTAATTTGACAAGTACAACAAAAAAAAAAGAGAGAGAGAGAGAGTGGTTGAGAGAAGAAAAACATGTATGGTTTTCCTCACCTTTAGAATATACATTTAATGGTTGTCCACATTGGTGCCTTGGGCTTGGATTGGAGCTTAGAATTAGAATTGAGCCAAGTGTCAACTAATTCTAACTTTTATGTTTGTAAGGGCTTTTAGAATTAAACGTAATTCCATATAACACAGTAATGAAAAAACAACTAGCACTTCCTCTTCTTTATTCTTAATTTGAACCCTGAAAATTGCCTACTAAATGACCTCAGAAATAAAATCTGTCAATGAATATCTGTGTTATTGGTAATATTGGTGATATATATACATATGTATGTATAACAAAAATGATGAACATGCATTGAAATAATAATCCATATTTAGGTGATTGATTCATATATCTGAAGAAGTTAGCAAGAGACTTATAGCTCCATGAGCAGATTAGAATATTAAAGAATATTTTGCAACCGGCCTGCTTTAAGAAACGTAAAAATTGTGTACCTCCATATGACAAACTCTTCTTTTGAAAATCATATTTGGAAGGGGAGCCAGTTGCTGCAGTTTTATTTATCATTTAGGCTTGGTTTGGTAATGCTTTATGGGCTCTCTAAAAGCTGCCCTTGAAAGACTATAGTAGTACTGTTTGGTAAAATAATATGAAAGCTGTTTTCAATAAGGGAAAGACATAAGAGTAGTGTTTGGGAAATATTAGTATAAAGTTGATGTTTAAATCTAAAACGACTGTAATGGAGTAAAGAGTGTAAGGTTATGTTATTAATCTTTTATGTTTTAGAGAGCATAACTTAGCTTCGAAAAGCACTCCATGAGGTGCTCTCAAGAGCACCCCTGGTCTTTAAATGTCTGGAGCAAAAGTACCCCAGTTTTTTTGTGAAACAAAAAAATTGGTTTAAGCTTTTCATAAGCGGGAGCACTCTCTCATAGCGTACTGCTGAACCTAGCCTTAATCAACTACACATGGGTCATGTTGGTACTTTCTGGTGAAGTTGTTGTGGTATATACAAACAAGTGAAAACACAACGGCAAAAGCCTTTTCTCACTAAGTTGGGTTGGGGCTACAATAATTGAAAACACTAGGATTAAAAAATTGGAATTATTTCTGGGGTGTTTGGAGCATAGTAGTAACTGTAAAAAGGATTGGGCCTGTTAAATGGCTGGGCTATGACAGCCGTAACACTGATTGTGGCTTTGCACAATGCGTGAATTGGGGCTTTGTATCTAGTGTGAAAGCTTGTGGTGTAGCCATCTAGCTTTTGGCTTGATGTCATTATTTGTTTAGTTTTGCCCTGTGCCAATCAGCAAATTTGTGGCAACTGTTTTTTGTTTATTTATATTGAAGTGACTGGCAAAACTATTTTGTTTTGTTTACTGAAATGTTGCTTTTTGTTCATGATACACAGGGAGACAGACATCATCATGGGCTCAGACTGGAGGATTAAGAGGTGCAGATGTTAGCACTCCGGAGGTACTGCTGGGTGTGGAGTTTGTGTGTCTCTGTGTGTGAATATGTGTGTGGTTTCTTTCTTTATTACATTGATTAATGTAACTTTTGTCTGAAATAGTTTGTTTGTTCTTTTTATTCATTTATTGTGCTAGAAAAGTTTACTGTTTTCTTTTTCAGACAGCATATGATTATGAAAATCCAAAGGAGTCTGAATCTCCTCGTTTTCAAGCTATATTGCGTGTCACTAGTGCACCGAGAAAGAGGTTTCCTGCTGATATCAAGAGTTTTTCCCATGAACTGAATTCCAAAGGTGTCCGGCCTTTCCCATTTTGGAAGCCTCGAGGGTTAAATAACCTGGAGGTACTTTAGTTTCCATTTCATATTATATTCTGGAGTTGATGGTCTGTCTCATAGGAGCTATTACTTTATAGTTGATTTTCTTTGTCATGCAGGAAATCTTGGTTGTTATAAAGGCAAAATTTGATAAGGCAAAGGAAGAGGTGAACTCTGATCTGGCTATTTTCGCAGCAGACCTGGTTGGAATTCTTGAAAAAAATGCAGAAACTCATCCTGAGTGGCAAGAGACAATTGAGGACTTGCTAGTTTTGGCTAGGAGCTGTGCTATGACTTCATCTGGGGACTTTTGGCTTCAGTGTGAAAGCATAGTTCAGGAGTTGGATGATAGGCGTCAAGAGCTTCCTCCAGGGATGTTAAAGCAGCTTCACACTCGAATGCTTTTTATTCTCACTAGGTGTACCAGATTATTGCAGTTCCACAAGGAAAGTGGATTGGCTGAGGATGAACATGTTTTCAATCTCCGTCAATCCAGAGTCTTGCATTCTGCTGAAAAATCTGTTCCTCATGGTTTGGGAAGGGAGGCTAAAAGTTCTAGTGCTGCAAAAGCCTCAAAGACTTCAACTAAAAAGGCATATAGTCAAGAACAGAGTACCTTGGCTTGGAAGAAAGGTGTTGTGCAACCAGAAAACACATCACTTCCTGCTGACGATGACGCTTCAAAATGCTTTGAGTCTCCTTCAGGAAGGGATCGAATGGCTTCTTGGAAGAAATTCCCATCTGCATCAGGAAAAAGCCCAAAAGAAGCTGGTCAGTTGAAGGACCACAGTTATGGAAGGGTTGAACCTTCGAAGATATCAAACACAAAGAGGTTCACTTCTGATGGCGATCTCTCTTCTGCTAAGCCACCTGAGCTTCTTTCTATCAAAGACTCCCAGGACCATGCTTCCAAGCACCAACACAAAGTTTCTTGGGGATATTGGGGAGATCAGCAGAATAATGGTGAGGAGAACTCAATAATTTGCCGTATATGTGAGGAAGAAGTACCTACTTCACATGTTGAAGATCATTCAAGGATATGTGCAGTTGCTGATCGATGTGATCAGAAGGGTCTAAGTGTCAATGAACGTCTTGTCAGAATTGCTGAAACACTAGAAAAGATGATGGAGTCTTGTACACAAAAGGATACCCAACAAATAGTGGGAAGTCCTGATGTTGCAAAAGTTTCAAATTCAAGTATGACCGAAGAATCTGATGTTCTTTCCCCTAAACTTAGTGATTGGTCTCGTAGAGGATCAGAGGATATGCTAGACTGTTTCCCTGAAACTGATAATTCTGTTTTTGTGGATGACCTAAAGGGATTACCACTTATGTCATGTAAAACTCGTTTTGGTCCCAAGTCTGAGCAAGGTATGACGACATCATCCGCTGGAAGCATGACCCCTAGGTCTCCTTTAATGACACCAAGGACAAGTCAGATTGATTTGCTCTTGGCAGGGAAGGGTGCTTTTTCCGAACATGATGATCTGCCACAGGCATGCCCTTATATTTACCCCTTCTATAAAATAATTCTGTTTCTAATCTATTAGCCTTTCATTATGTCATGGATGGTGCTGTCCATTCAATTCCGCATTTTGTATGAAATGATCTTTCCATGTGTTCTTGTATGATGTTTTGTGGTACATGTTCCAGTAATAATACTGTCCTTAAAACAGTGTTACTTATTAAAATAACATCTTATTAAAATTATTACAGCATGGTAGATATCAAATTATTTATGCCTGTATCTGTTTTTTAAATAAACGTGGCAAGTGTCTTATAGGTACATCAAGGAAAGCTCTTCTTTGTTTTAGAATATTTTTGGAAGAAGCATCTTATCTTTGCCTTCAATTTCATAAGAATTTGTTGATTCTTCGAAAATGAAGTAAATAGACCAAAATAATCCAAAGGATGGGGAAGTTTGTCAATTTTGAGCTTGGGTAAATGGGGGATGGTTGGGTGTCAATGTGGGATTAAATAGGTATGGTCATGTATGCGACTGAGCTCCACATTGGTGGTAGGCTTATACATATATCCAGTAAAGTGATGATGATTTTAAAGTGAGAAAGTGAGGGTTTAGCTACCTTTGGATCAATAACTACCATTTAGGTCCTATCAAGTAACCTAATGGTGGCCAACCCCCAACTTTCTCACTTCAGAGGAGCATTAATTTGAGGAGCTTTAAATTAAAGCTTCTCTAAGGTGAGCTTGTTTCTAAAGTGAGAAAGGGTGCAATTGCTGCTTGATTTGTAAATTAGTACAATAAATTGTTATGCCCCAAAGTTGAAGAAAGAAGCATCCTGTTTCATTGTGGTTGATATCACTATATTGATTATTGAACATGTTGAAATACACAGTAAAGTAATTTGTGGTCGCATGATTTCTAGTACTAAACTTTTGAGTCTTTTAAGAATTTTATTATTGATCGTGTCAAGCTATTTTTCTCATGGGATATTGTAGATGAATGAACTTGCTGATATAGCACGATGTGTAGCAAACACACCTCTGGATGATGACTGCTCAACATCATATTTATTATCTTGTCTTGATGACTTGCGGGTTGTTGTAGAACGGAGGAAATTTGATGCACTTACTGTGGAGACCTTTGGAACACGAATTGAGAAGCTGATACGGTCAGTACTTTTCTGCTATATCTGTTAGGACACTCTTCTATAATCAGGAAAGCACTTTAAATAAAACATTGATCTTTGAGGATTTCTAATCAATAGATCAGTGTAAATCCTTGTCAAAGGTATAGTTGCTCTGGAATATCCATAACTGTATAACTGAATATGAAATACCATATACCATATTGATATAACTACTGATATGTTTGTATCTGATTGTGTGTCTAAATCTATCTCTGGCATTACTAGTCAGAACTCAGAATATCACTCAAGTTCACCTAAACTATATTTTCCCCCAATGTTCTGAACGGTGTCTTTCCAAGTTTTTCTTTGAAATCTTTAGTTGATTTTCTTAATAAGTTGTTATTTGGTTTGGTAGTGAGAAGTATTTGCAGCTTACTGAGATGGTGGATGTCGAAAAGGTAGATATAGAGAGCACTGTAATGGATGATGATGTCATCTTGGAAGATGATGTGGTCCGTAGCTTGAGAACAAGCCCGATTCATTCTTCTAGGGATCGTACCTCTATTGATGACTTTGAGATTATAAAGCCTATAAGTCGTGGAGCATTTGGACGGGTTTTCTTGGCCAAAAAGAGAACAACTGGTGATCTTTTTGCAATTAAGGTAATATTTTTCATACAAATAGTCCTTACCTTTCATCTCATTTGCGTCTGTGCATGCACAATTTTGTGCCTTGTAGAAGATTCACTTGATATGTGAAGTTGTCAATGTTTAAGACTCCATCTTAAAACTGTTTGACATGTCACTTTTATTTCACCTTGTATATTTCACTATTTAGCATCTCTCTCATGACATGTTGCAGGCAGTGTCACTTATGAAGTTTAAATCTACATGGAATTCTTGTTTACTTTTGAGTCTGACCTTGGATTTCTCTCATTTTTGTCTCTTATAATTTTTCTTCCCGTATCTGGTTAAAAGTTCAACAGTGGAGAATTATTGTACATTGTTTCATGGTTATTACTTTGTCATACTTGCATATTTTCATGGTTCTACACTTCCATGGTAATCTAATGAAATAAATTTTGGTGGCATGGCTTTTACTTTCTAGTTCTTTTACTATATTGAACTATTTTGTTACAGGTTCTGAAGAAAGCTGATATGATCCGCAAGAATGCTGTGGAAAGTATATTAGCAGAACGTGATATCTTAATTACAGTGCGCAATCCCTTTGTGGTGAGTAGGTCTAACTTGCTAGTTATTCTATGTTGCTTACCTGCTTTCAAAAATGGCAACCTTAGTTCTAACATTTGCTGAACCTAATCAGGTTCGATTCTTCTATTCTTTCACATGTCGTGAGAACTTGTATCTTGTTATGGAGTATCTTAATGGAGGCGACCTGTATTCATTATTAAGGAATTTAGGCTGCCTAGATGAGGAAGTTGCCCGAGTATATATTGCTGAAGTGGTAATTATCGGCACACTCTCTGTCTCTGGTTATTTAGAAAAAATTATATTTTATTACATTGCATAAAACTTAAGTTTCTGTCCAATGTTAGGTGCTTGCATTAGAGTATTTGCATTCACTGCGTGTGGTTCATCGTGACTTGAAGCCCGACAATTTGTTGATCGCACATGACGGTCACGTTAAGGTAACCGAGTACTCCTTTTTTCCTCCTTTACTCTCAGGATTAACACCATCACCCTTGTATGAACTGATTCTGTTACATACATCAGTAACTAACTCTATTACAGTCTTAACTGTTGATTTGACAGTGACTAACCCTGACCTTTCCCTTATTCTTCGTATTATAATATTTTCTGATGGGAGTTCATGCACATTCATGTAGACTGGTGGTTCTCTTAAATAAGTTCTATACATTCTGATGTTCAGCTGACGAACTTGTTGAATGTTTTTCATTTTTCTTTCTTTTTGTTTTGTTTCCCCTTTGCAGTTAACAGACTTTGGGCTTTCAAAAGTTGGTCTCATCAACAGCACGGATGATTTGTCTGGTCCAGCAGTGAGTGGGACGTCCTTACTTGGGGAGGATGAGCCTAACATATCTACATCTGAGCATCAAAGGGAACTGAGGAAGAAACGTTCTGCTGTGGGTACGCCTGATTATTTGGCGCCAGAGATACTTTTGGGAACTGGACATGGTTCGTATGGATCCATTTTTATGTTTAAGGTGGTTTGATTTCTGTTTTCTAATCCATCTTCAATCATACTTTCATCAACATTAGGGCAATTTTTTCCTTTTTTTTACAAATAAAGCATTATGGAAACATTATTTGCCGTATTAAATTCTTAACGGTGCTGAAAAAATCTGGAAGGACTATCGTAGTGAGATCAAATGAAAATTTTCTGATCATTGCAGCTTGTTGAATGCTAATTTAGTGGTTATACAGTGTGTGTTAGTGAATCTCGTCATGTATTTTTAGTGTGTATGTATTACCATAAACATAACAAGAAGAAAATATTGTTCTCTAATTTTACAGGGTATACTGCTGATTGGTGGTCTGTTGGGGTTATTTTATTTGAGTTGCTTGTTGGTATTCCACCTTTCAATGCAGAGCATCCTCAGGTTTATACCATATTTTTTGCTATCTATATATGCATGGTTTTTAAGTTTCTGTTCTTGTTTGTTTGGTTTTTATAGGGTTGTGATCTTGCTGACAGATGATTTTTTCTTGTGTTTGTAGACTATATTTGATAATATTCTTAATTGTAAGATACCATGGCCTGCTGTTCCTGAAGAAATGAGTCCTGAAGCACAGGATCTTATTGATCGGTAATCATCATGTTATGTACCTACTGATCTTAATGATACCTTGGCATTTCACAAATTATTTGTTCTGAGCAATATTTTAGAATATCAATGCCCTGTATATGTTTTCAATGCCTTTGAGTATGTTAGCTGCCTGTTAAAGATGATGAGACCTTTGCTGATAACATGGGGTGTTATGCTAAGTTGCTCTTAATTTAGATTGTTGGATTTTTTCTAATAGAGTACCAGAATATAAGCAACAGCTAGTGCAATGTACGAGTATGTATTAAATGAAGAAGAAGACAACCAATAGCAGCCAAAGCAGAGAGTACAGTGTAGAGCACTCAGCAGCTAACCCTCTCAATGCCTAAAATAGCAAAATAGCCTAATGAATCCTTCCCCCCTCACTAACAGCCAAATAAAACCTTTCCTCTAACAGAATTCACGTGACCCTAGCCTCACTAGGCCTCAACAAGAATCACTTCCACTCTACCCCAAAACCGTTAAGGCTCTAGTCGGCTATCATCAGCTGTCCTTGCTGAGTCAGCCACTAATCCTTTTCCCAAACTACCCTTAATTCTTTTTCTTTGATACACTTTTAGCCCTTTTGGAAATTTGTCCTTAACATTTTCTTCATTTAGTTCCTGAGATGTTATATTTTCAGATTATTGACTGAAGATCCTAATCAAAGACTAGGAGCTAGAGGGGCATCAGAGGTGATATAATTTCTTATAACCATATAGATGCTTATTTCCCATTTTATGATAAAGATTTCTTTTTCTTCCCTTTCAAACATCAAATTATTGATGCTTAATGATGCAGGTGAAGCAACATGTTTTCTTCAAGGATATAAACTGGGACACACTTGCTAGACAGAAGGTATGTGATATGCTATGTTGCATCGAAACGTGTACAAGTTTTTGGTACAATACGAGTACGGTACAAGAATACGGCATCTTCTAAAAAATTAAGATATGGGTACAGTGGGGTACGGCATGCACACACATATAAATTATAAAAACATGAAAATTAAATATAAAATCATTGTAAAAATTTATAAAATATGCCATTTTAAATAAATCTTCATTGCATGTAAAAAAATATCTATTTTTCAAAGTACAACAGAAATAATCTCGTCAAATAATAGATTCAAATCTTATCTATTGCTGCTAAAAATGTTATCAATATATCAAAGATTGCTTTTAAATTTTGATTAGGCATGGATATCTTTTAGTTATTCTTTTTAGGTCAGATATGCTTCTGTTAATACATATTTTTTTAAGAGGAGAAAAAAGATAACATAAACAAGGCTTTTGCTTTGGCCAAAAAAAAAAAAAAATGGCTTTTGTGTTGGTGGCACTTGGAATGTGAACCCATTTCGGTATGTCCAGAAAACAGGATTGGCTTGCTTTTGCCGTTCCAGTGCATCATAGGTGATACGTTTCCGGGTCATAATTGTTTTGTTAATTGTACTGTTTGTCACTTGATGAACATGATACATTTGCTGGTTTTGCAGGCTGCATTTGTTCCGGCTTCTGAGAGTGCTCTGGACACTAGTTATTTCACTAGTCGCTACTCATGGAATACTTCTGATGGCTTCCTTGTATATCCAGCTAGTGATGCTGAGGATACTAGTGATGCTGATAGCTTAAGTGGCAGTAGTAGTTGCTTGAGCAATCGCCAAGATGAAGTGGTACTGCATTTATAGATGTTGCTGAATGTAAAATACTAACAGTTGAATTTGAATCAATTTGGGTATTTTGTGCTGACTTGCTCTCGGGAACATCTATGGACAGGGAGATGAATGTGGTGGTCTCGCTGAGTTTGATTCTAGCTCATCTGTCAATTACTCTTTTAGCAATTTCTCCTTTAAGGTGATTCTCTCTAGTTATATTTTGTTTCTTATTTAAGCAATTGAATTGTGCAGTCTATTATCCTCTTTTCACTTCTAAGTTAAGAGTGGGATTTGACATGTGTTGAATAGGAATAATTAATAAAGGCTTCTTTTTGAACTAACTGTTTTGGCTCCCTAATAATTTTTAGTAGTTCTTGGGTGAGCACCAATCTAACCTCATTCTTACACACAATAAAGTCGGTTGGTCCCATAATCAAGTGACTGTTTCTTAAATAAAGTTAGTGGGATCCAATTTTAGTGTAAGTGTGTGTAAATGTGAGGTGTTAAACCTGTGTTCACCCAGGAATTTCTCAACTTTTTGCCCCCACTTGTGTAGCATGTTATGTTTTGTTGGTATTCCCTTTGATAACTTTATGTTTTTCCTTCTTGAGCTGTTTGCCCTGACATATACTTTCTATTATGTTAATGTTTTGATTTGGTTTTCAGAATCTCTCTCAGCTTGCATCAATCAACTATGATCTTCTCACCAAGGGATGGAAAGATGATCCACCAACAAACCCTGGTGCATAGCTGTCTCATCTTCTATCAAAGTTCAGAATTTGGTTTTAGATATAATCATCCAAGCAATTGTGGGGGCACAAGCACCATTGTTGTTTGTATACCTTGTACATGTATGATTCTGCAAAACTACTATAATTTCATTTAGACTTATGCATCCTTGCTGATCTAATTTGTATTGCTGGATTTTGCAGAAATTTAGAAGCTGAAACTGATTCAGGATGTACTCTTTGCTTAATAGGTTACAGGATAACACTGGCGGTGGTCTTTTTTTGTGGGGTTGGGGTTGTGGTGTTTGTGTTTTTTGGGGGAGGGGGTGGTTCAATCTTTCCGTTTATTTTGTGTATGAATTGAGGACCGTAAATTTTAAAATGCATGCCAGTGTTGGTTGCTCACATTGTTCTGTGGTGTACTGCTCCTGCTTTCCTTGGTGTTCTAGCAATGAGAACACATCCCTTTTTGTTCAGGCCCCTGTAATATTATTATATTAGTTACTGGAAAAACGGGTATGTTGTGGATTGTCTTCTGAGGGCCCTTCTTGAGGAAAACGTTTTTGACTCCATTTTGTTGTCTGGTAGCCTGTGATTATCACGTGAGTCATTTTATAATTAATTTTAGTTCAAATTTTTTGAAAACAAGGATATGCCAATTGTTTATTGACTGACATTCTAAAATATTTTTAAGGCTACGTGCATGATAATTAAATTAAAAGTAATAGGAAGTTATTGCTCATTATTTTTGCGTTAAATAAAAATTCTGTATCTACAGGATGAAAGTGATAGTGATACCCATTTTTTTAAAGGAAAAAGAATATTACTTTAGTGTCGGAGAGATGTGCAAAAGAAAAAATGAGTGGATTTTCTTAATTCTAAATTTCACATGATGATGTTGTGCGTAAATTTTTACGATTGATTTGTTTTCTTTGTAGGCCCAAGTTGTGGTCCATTTTCTCAATTAATGTATGAATTCACACGACAAGGTTGTAGTCTTTCCAAAAAGAGTTAATTAATAGTTAAAGGGCGAAGTTTATCTTTTAGTGCTGAGTTGATAGAAGTTCATCTTTGATTAGGGATGCAATGTCTAGACCCGAGCGTAATAAATTACTTAGATCAACACTCAAGTTAAAAAAAAAAAAGAAAGATAAAATCAAATAAACAAGGTATTAAATGAACATTATAGGAAAGAAAAGAAGATTAAATATAACAGCTTATTTACCAATTTAATACTTAAATATGCATACCTATTCACCTATATATAAAAAGTTTATATTATTATTCAATTATATACTTCTATTTATAAGATTTTAAGGAAAGTAGCTGATTGACATAAGATATTATTGTAATATATTTTGATAGTGGCAGTGTATATAAACTAAATAAATATTTTCCAGTTTGTTTATATAAAGTTAAAATTTTAATTTAAACTTCAATGATTATTTTTACGAAGAAAAAATGGGGAGTATTCTTAAGTTACATAATTTTTAAAACAGATCTATTTAAATTTTCATGCTTGTAAAATATCTTTTGGGTAAATATATATTTAGGTCCCTCACGTTTGGTCAAAGTTTCAATTAGTCCTAAGTTTTTCTTGTTATATTTATGTCCCCAACTTTTTAAAAACATTTCAATTTCATCCTCTTGATTAAAAATATCTAAATTATAAATCAAAATGAATGTAAATGTCATATTACAATATTAGAAAGTCACAACAAAATATTATATGTTATAATGCAATATAAAGGATTACAACAAAACATAAAATATTAAGTTTGTGTTCACAATTTATGTCTCATCCACGTATTAATTTAAACACAAACTTTGCATTTTATATTTTGTTGTGACTTCCTCACATTACCATTTGGCATTTACGTTTAATTTTGCTATCAGAATTTGGACTTTTTTTAATCAAAATAATAAAATTGAAACATTTTGAAAACAGTAAGGATGAAAATAGAACAAAAAAAAGTTGAGACTAAATTGCAATCTTAATCAAACATAAAGTACCTAAATAGATGTTTACCCAAATTTCTTTTTTCATCGTTGTAATTCTTTCACCTCTGACACACTATATTTGATTTTGAATCCTTGCTTCTACTATAAAACAAGACTTAATACTCATTTTAGTCCCTGACTTTTTACTCATGAGTCATTTTAGTCCCTGACTTTTTACTCATGAGTCATTTTAGTCCCTGACTTTTAAAACGAGTCAAATCAGTCCCCAACATTACAAAATGTGAGTCAAATTAGTCCCTCATTCCACTTTTATTTAATATTTTATCAATTAGATGATGATATGTAATATTAAGTTATATATTATCGTACTATGTGTCATCTAAAATAGAATAAAGTTTAAAATAATTTATTTTGGTATCTAAAATTGTACAAAATGAGTCAATTTAAAATGTATAATGAATGTTTAAATGACTTATTTTGTATAATTTTAAACATTAAAATAAGTCATTTTAAAATATATTCTACTTTACATGACATATGGTATACCAAGGTATCTCTTAATGTTATTAATCATCATTTAATTGATAGAAAATTAACTACAATTGGGTTAAAGGACTAAAATGACTCACATTTTGAAATGTTAGGGATTAATTTGATTCATTTTAAAAGTCAGGGACTAAAATAACTCAATAATAAAAAGTGAGGGACTAAAATGAACACTAACTCGTAAAACAATTGCATTAGTTGACATCTTGAGTATTGGCGGGCTAAAAATGATCCTGCAGTGTCAATGTCGGAGAGGAAGCAATCAATGGTCCAATGTTTGTGCTTGTGCTACTATAACTGCCACCAATTCTCAAAGAGAAGAGGATGATGATAGCCAAGAGGCAAAAGCATCCGACTAGGCTCATCGAGTTAGCCCACCAAAATTGTCATTTTTGGCAAGTTGAGCAAAACTTTTGAGTCCGTAAAAAATTTTTAACCTGCTTAACTCGCCTTACTTATCTCACAAGTTTTGATAGGTTAGGGCACGCTTGGCTTGCGGACAAAGCCTTTTTTATTTATCCAAAATAAAATAAAAAATATATAATTTGTTGGTTTTTAATTTACAACAACTTTAAATATATAAACTAAAGAGATATAAGAACAAGTCCAATACAAGAGGAGTTCTTATATGGTGCCAAATGAGTTTGTCACCATATGCTGACAAAATCTTAACCATTCAATATCAAATTTAATGGTTGCAATTAACTAGAATAAAATCATACTTATAATTTAATATTAATTCTGAAAATTTACCTTTTTATCCTCATCTTCTTCCTTTCAACAAAACACCATCATCTACCTTTCCGCCGCCACCCATCTCCAGCCCTACCCTCATCAACCACCGTCACCCTACCACCTCAACATGCCCTTTTCAGCAACTCAGTTATGCGTTGCAACCTAACAGAGCAAAGAAGGTTCTAGTACCCCGAGTTAAGTTTTGAAATCAGAGATTGGGGGCGGCCAAGAGCAAGAGGGTCGAAGCTTGGTCCACGTGGCCATGGAGGATCAAGACTGAGCACGACTGTGAGACGGCAGTCCATGGCGGCGACGAGATATGGAGCGCAACCATGGTGGTTGACGCGAATGGTAGAGGAAGGAAGGTCGCGCCGGCTGCTGGCTGGATGGTGGCTGCGGCGACGCTTTGTGGTGGTGTACTGATAGCTGCAATGTTGGTCGCTTTGAAGGGGTCCTGACAGAACAAACGACGTACCGGAGCTCATGGCGCTTAGTGGTGGATTCAGCGGAGCTCGAACGCAGGTTCACGGCGGCGCTTAGTGGTGTCTTTGTTATTGCATAGTTGTTTGGAACACCTACGCGCGCAGGTGGATTTAAGGGATGAAGGGTACAAACAGATGTTTTGCGTTGACGGAGCAGCGATTGAACAAAAACCAATCACATTGAAGAATGGACAGGCCACTTGGAAAGGATGGAAGAGAGGGGACAGCTGGGTTCTTGGATTCCCCCAACAAATAGTCTTTTCCCCATAAGCACAAAAAATGGGGAAAAGTGAATTCTTTATGCAGCACCGCATATGAACTGAAATCTTGGGTATGACATTGTCATCTAGGACCATGGTTACAGCCAAATTAGCTACATCATTGGTCATTGATGAACTTTGGTTTGAATGCTAATTTTGTTGAAGCCTTAAAATCTTACTTCTTGGTGTAGTTTGGGTTCTGGTTACAAACTGACCCATCCCTAGGCGACTAGATGAGCAGCAACAGAGAGTGAGATGTGGTGGGGGCTAAAGAGAAAAAGAAGAAATTATGGGAGGTTAAAAGAGTCATTTGGTCAAGCTCTCCTCATTTAAATATTATGAGTTACCAGGTTCTAAAAATTGAATCAGATATCGAACTGATGAGGGTAAGGGTTTAGAAGTTCAATTAGTTCAATCAGGGGTCTAACTGGAATAGAACTGGTATATAATAAAACCTGTATTTATATAAATATATAAAAATATAAAATAAAATATATGTCATAAATAACTAAAAATTAAATTAGGTATCAATAAAATTTATATAATATACCATAATTCATCTCTTAATCGAAATAAATATTATCCATATGAATCAAATCTTTCAAGTTACTAATTCTCACATCAAAAAAGGAAAAAAATTACGAAAAATGATATTTTAGACTTTTTTTTATAAAAAAACCCAAAATGTTGCCATTTTGCATCTTTTTTATTAAAAAAAAATCGGTTTGGTCTGTCTGGTTTAAAGCGGTTCTTGCTCGGTTTTTTTCTAGCCAATTTTCAGGGTTAACTCAGACCGGACAGTAGGTCGATTTTCGATTCAACCGGTCTAATCGATCGGTCTGATCCGATTTTCAAAACATTGGTTACCATCGTGGTGACAAACTCATTGTCACCACCTAAGAATCCGCCTTCAAACCAAACAAAAAAAAAGAGAGGAAGGTATACACTATGTAATAAATTATAATATATTATGTTTAAATAATTAAATTTAATGAGTGGGTGGATATTTGTTATGAATTTTGAAAATTTAGGGATGAATCAAGTTTTAAAATGTCTTTTTTTTAAAAAAAAGAAATTAAACTATTAAATACTTTTTACAAATTTTTAAAATTTTTTGATGGGTTAGCGGATTAACCTGTCAGTCTGCCTCAAAATAGGTCGGCTGATTATTTCAACCAATTTAATCTTGATGAGCCGGACCACCATGCCCATTTTTATGAGCTTTTGACACAGTGAGCCTAAAGGGAGCTAGCCCTTTTCACATCTATATTCCGACATAGTAAAATGGTGGGATTTGTCAATCTTTGCTTATGCAGCCCCTGAAATAATAAGTTATTCACAAAATAAACGTCATATTACCATGGTCCATTATTTCTAACAATTGTATGTCAATTGAATGGTTTCGATTTAAACTAATAAATATATAAACATTATAATAAATTTCTAAAATTACAACACACAATACTAATTTTAAAATTACAAATTTAACCCTATTTCAATTATCAATTTTCTTGTCAACCACCACCAAGCCACCACTCTACCTTGCTTCTGATTCGCCACCTTTTCTGCATCCCTCATCCATACCACAAGACATCCACCACACCTTGAATTTCATGAAATCCCATAAATGCTGGACAATATGAGCTGCTCTTTTTTTTTTTTTTCCTTTTTTCTTTCCCTAAAAGGGTGCGTTTGGCTGCTGGTTTTTCAAAACCAATCAACCCATCACCACCTTGAACCTATCTAAGATCCCCTCACCAAAAATCTTCCAAAATCCAGAACAAGATCAATATCAATTTTAATGATTCTATCACAAAAATTTACAACTTTACACAAAAAATAAAAAATACATATTCAAAACCCAGAAACAAAAAATAATAATAAAAAACACTTGTGACTTCACCCATAAGCTTAGCAAGGGAAGTGAATGGTCGGAGAAGCTGGCGACAGCGGAAAGGAGGAAGGGCGACTATCTCTGAAGTACGAAGCTACGATGGTTGCGTGGTGGTGCAGAGCAAGGCATGGTGGCGGAGGGCTCAATTGCAACCTGGGCTGAGATGGAGCAAGGCGTGATAGTGGCTTTGGAATGAACTGGCAGCGGTGGGGAGAGGAAGTCAGTCACGGTGCTAGTTCACATGCCGCGGCGGTGGTGTTGACCAGAATAAGAAAGGGTGGTGAAAGGAGTAGAATGTTGAGTGGTTGTCTGGTTGAATGGAAGAATTAGAAATTAAAGAGGGACAATTTGATAATTTTATGACAAGGAAAGGTGGACCATGACAAAGTCCAAAAGCAATGGAGGATCATGTTAAATCGACCCCAAAATAAAATATCACATAGGGTCTAGATCACTAAATGCCAACAAAATATAAAACATTCAATGAAGTAGTAGGACCACTATATCAGAAATACTCACTTTATACTGCATTGCACCTCCACTATGTGTGTTTATGTGAATCCATGGTCCACCACTATCATCACATCCACAAATACATGACCTTTATGGTATGAACTTTCATCAGTTCAGTTTCTACTGATCTGAGAAAAATCATTCCAAGATCCAGCTCCTGCCATGAGTTGGTGTTTGAATTTTGAACCCTACATTAAGAGAGGATAAGCAAGCATTTGCTTAACTTACATGCACTCACAATATTAAGCTTAGCTTTTGGGACCAATGTTTCTGACCCTACATGTTTTACACTGTAATATGTAGTAAACAATTGTTTGATAAATCAAATCAGGCTAAGTTTACTGCACTAGCCTATTTATTAAAACTCATGTCAGATTAGTTTTTCAATTATTCACTATCTATGCTCAACCCAAAAACTCCTATCCTTTTTTCAAGAAAAATATTATTGCATTATCTCTAAAATCTATATGTACATCATATCAAACTTTTTTACACTTGGCCACACTGTTTGACCTTAGCATTTCAACTCATCATTAACTACCTTTTGAAAATTTGCATATTATGTTTCTGCTGAAAATATTTCCTTTTTTCCTTTAAGACTATCATGATGAAATAGCCCTCAATCTAAAATTCTTAGGTTTTAGATCTGCAAATGTCAAGACTAATTATTTGGGCAAAAGTTACACCCCAATCCCTTATTTAGGAGCTGCAAATGAAAATCCAAACATGCACTTAAATTGCCTGTCAAGAGGAGAAATAGTTAATCAAAGTTGGTTTTCTGGGTACAAATATGTATCAAGGATGTGAATCACATGTCACCCAGGAGACAGCACAACCATCCAATGACAGCGAATGTTAAATCACCAGTTTCAATACTGAAAAGGCTTGAACTTTCAACAAAAGCAAAACGCACTGATAAAGCAAAAGTAATAACTACATCAACCAGAACCCACCGACAATTACTAATGGAACAGATATATCTACTCCCCCAAGGCATTCAATCGGAAGAAGAAAGGGGACCGAATACAATGGAGATTGAAGGAGAAAAAGGAATAAATTCAAAGTTTAAAGAAAATTGAGGTTCAAGCTAAAAATTACAACATAAGCACAAGACATACGATTAGCATTAGGAAGAAAAAATTGTGCTTTATGATAAAGCCAAGAAAGATCCTTTTAAACTCCATCAGTACTAACATGGGGTGGCTACAACACATACCAAATACATCAAGAAGATACATCATCTATTTCATTGATCAAATCAGGTTGTTGTTGGATTTGGTCTTGATCCTCTTTCAAGCAAGACCTACGCAGCTCTTCTATGTGGTGTCTCACTTGAGACATTGAAGGTCTCTTATCAGGATATGAAGCTGCACAATCCACTGCTAGTTGCAACAACTGCACCATCTCCTCTTCAACACTCTGGTACCTAAGGAGCTCGAGATCAAAGACCTCAGAAGTCCACTCATCCCTAACAACAGATTGCACCCATCTTGGAAGGTCCACTCCTTCCTCATTCAAGACTGAATGAGAAGGAGCCTTTCCGGTTAGGAGTTCCAAGAGTAACACACCAAAGCTGTATACATCTGCCTTTTGAGACACTTTGCGGGCATCGGTTACCTCCGGAGCGCGGTAGCCGGCAACCCTGTTGGGGGTAGATGAGGGACCAACAAGGTGTGCAAGGCCAAAGTCAGATACTCTTGCTTCATAGGACTTGGTCAGGAGGATGTTGGATGACTTTATGTTTCCATGAGATACACTAAGCCCTTGTGAATGTAGGTACTCAATGGCACGAGCTGCTCCAAGTGCAATGCCTGACCTCAGTTCCCAATTCAGTGGTGTCCTACCTGCTCCTTTGTTTCCTGTGAAAAAGAATTAAAAAACATTAGTTTGCTTACAACTGTTGACGCCAATGAATGTGATACCAGGCTCAGTTTCATGGTTGAGATAGTAACAATGAGGTCAAATCACATCATATCAAAATAACAAATTTCTTGAACCGAAAAAGATGCAAGACCAATTTTTCGTTCTTAAAGAATGCTACTATATTCTCATCCTCCTTTCTTTTGTCAGATGCAGTGTAATCAATAGTCAGTGATTAATAGCAATTATGCATTTCCCAGAAAAGATAAAGCACAACACCCAAAAGAATGCAATATACAAAACATATATATGGAAAAACAATATTGAAATCAGGCACAGACAAATCCGAAGTCATAATAACACAACAAAAGAAGAATAGTTAAGAAGACAGAAACAAAGTGCATCTAAAATGGATATGCAAACACACTCTACCATGCAAGAGTGCAGACAAGCTTCCCATTGGCATGTAATCATGAACAAGAAGCTTCTCATCCCTGCTATAATAGTAAGCCCTGAGGGGGACCAAATTCTCGTGGTTCATTCCCCCAACAACTTCAATCTTGTCCCTGAACTCCCTCTCAGAGATGGTCACATCCTTCAACCTCTTCACAGCCACCACAGGCCCATCCTCCAAAACAGCCTTATATGCAGTCCCAAAAGTGCCTTTCCCCAACACCTCAGCAGATGCCCTAAGCAAATCCTCCAAACCAAACACCTTCCCTGAATTCCCAAAAAACACCAACTTCTTGTCCCCACCACCAACATTCCCTTCACCCCTTCCACCACTCCCCGCCTCCGCACCACCACCACTACCAACATTCTCCACATCATAACCATTCTTCTCACCCTGAATTCCCGCCTCATTCTTCAAAGTAGCTATGTTCTCAACAGAACTAGTCCTGTTATTACCACTCTTGTTCCTACACAATAGAATCAAAGCAAACACAACCAACAAAAGGCCCACCACACACCCAACAACAATCCCGGCAATGACCCCACCACTCAACTTCCCCTTCTCCTCCTTCCTCCCCAAATCCCCCTTCACCCCACTACTGTTACCACCATTCCCAACCACCACACCTGAAGAAAATGACCCATTTGCCCCTTTCCCACCCTCAACCCCATTACACAGCTTCAACGGCTTCCCACACAATTCATTACCCAAAAAAGACTCCTTAGGAAAACCCTGCAACTTTTCAGGCACAGAACCATTCAAGAAGTTATTGGAAATATTAAACTGAGCGAGTTCATCGAGTCTCAACTCGGGCAATGACCCGGAGAGCTTGTTGTTCTCGAGGTAGAGGGTCCTCAACCGGGTCAAGTTGTTGAACCCGGTTCGAACCGGGCCTGTGAAACCGTTGTGACCCAAGTTTAGCCTAACGAGGGAGTTGAGGCGGAAAAGGGTGGTGGGGATGTCGCCGGAGAGGTTGTTATGGTGGAGGTAGAGGTTGCGGAGGTGGGAGCAGGAGGAGAGGTCGGATGGGAGGGGCCCGGAGAGGGAGTTGAGGCGAAGGGAGAGGGTGCGTAGGGAAGGGAGGAAGGGGAACACGGCGGAGGGGAGGTGGCCGGAGAGGGAGGAGGCGGGGAGGCGGAGGGAGAGGATGGTGGTGTTGGTTGGGTCGCATTGGATGCCTGGCCACGTGCAGTGGGAGGATGGGGTAGTTGGGTTCCAGAGGAGGAGGGTGCGGCCGCGTACGGCGGAGCGGAGGGTCAGGAGGGCGGCGCGTTCGGTGGGGGGGTTGGGTTTGGCTTGTTGAGGGAGGAGGAAGAAGAGGAAAAGGGTGGTGAAGAGAGTGCAGAGTTTCTGCATTGATTTGTGTGTGTGATGATGCAATGTGATTTTGTTTGAGGTTGTTTGTTTTTTTGGGAGGGTGTGTTTTGGTGTTGGAACAATTTTAGTGGCTGAATTTGCAGGGACTCTGCTTGTTTGTTTGTTGGTTTGAGGGTGGGGGTAAGGTAAAACGGCAGGAGAATGGTGGTGGAGGAGGGGAATGGTAATGGTTATGGTTCTGAGTAGGTGAGTTTGAAGATGGTGATGGAGATGGAGGTGGAGGAGGATATTGCTTGCTTGGTTTGGGTTTGGGGTGTTAGGAGTGACTTTGGAACACAAAGGCAGTGTTGGGAAGACAGCAAGTGAAGCTAAATATGAGAGACAGACAGAGAGCCTGAGAGAGAGGTATGAACGGAAAAGGTTGGGTATTTGGTGGACCTGGATTTTCTACCAGTATTTTGTTTATAATTGTATTAGTGGTCAGTTTAGTTCATTATTTTATGAGAAATACTATTTGTACTAACTATTTATTAGATGTCGTGCCTATATATATACACACATATGGAGTATGGATTTCATTTAGTTTAAGACTTATAGATCATCCAATGATCTAAATATGTCGACACGGTATCTCACTATTGGTGAGTACATATAACACTATTTTTATTTTATAATTACAAATTACTTTGATTCATAACTTTTAAAATAAATCAAATTAATTTTAACAATAAAAAATGAGTCAAATTAGTTTTTTAGTCTATATTTATTTAATATTCCACCAATTAAATGATGATATGTAACGTTAAGTGACACCTTAACATTAAATACATCATGTGAAGTATAATTAAATTTAAAATAACTCATTTTAGTGTCTAAACTCATATTAAATAAATCATGTCATAACTTGGAATGAAGATTTAAATCACTCATTTTGTGTAATTTCAGACATAAAATAAGTTGTTTTAAACTTCATTCTACATATGTTATGTCAACTTATAACTTGACATTACACATTATTTAATTGACAGAATGTTAAATAAAAGTGGGATAAGAGATTAAGTTAACTCATGTTTTGTAATTTTTATGACTAATTTGACTTAGTTTAAAGTTGGGAGTAAAGTAAGCATAGTTATCAGAACTAAACCAGTGATCAATTTGGCCAAGGAACTGGGTCACTAGTTCAATAGGTTGAATTTAATTTAATTAAATCAATATATAAAATTATAATTTAATGCAAATAGTGTGTGTGTATATATATATATATATATATATATATATATAGTGACATAACAAGAAAGCAAGCGACCTAGTGGCGGTCACACTTGCTTAGCACTCTTGCCCACTATGTTGTATATGGTTCAATTCCCATGGCATGCATAGTTGGTATTTTTGGATCAAATTCAAGAGGAGCGCAATTCACTCACCCTAGTTTATGGCTATTAGAGTATATGGTTGACATTAGAAATTAGTTGAAGTTAGTTTCGAAGATAAGAAGGGAGTGTTTGGTGAGAGAGACTGATACCATATTGAATTCAGTGTGATCATAAAAAAAAAAGAATAATAATTGAGAGAATATTTAAATAAAATTTTACTAATAATGAAAAAAGTGAGTTAAGACAAGTGAAATGCATCCTTATATAGGTTCTTCACCCTTTTAAAATAAAAAACATTAATTACATAAATATACAACTGCATCTTTAATTATTAATTTATAAAGTTTTTCCTATATAAGTGAAATTCTAGGCAAAAATGAAATTGATGTACTATACAAAGATTTCTGTCACGACCCAATTTGGGAACAAGAGCGGCACGTGAGAAATCCTATTTTCATATAAGCATCTTGACTTGTTGACTATTTCTACATGCATGCTTTGTTCACAAAAATCCATTTAAGATAGAAAATTCTCTTTTCTGCATACAAATCACCTATTCTTTTATGAAAACTATCGTATAATTATAGCAACTATTTCATAACTAACTCTAAAGTATGTGATTATAATATTAAAAAATACATAAAGTCCAACAAATACAAGCAACTTTCAGAGGTAAAGTCAAATAAATACATCTCAAATTAATACCATGTTATATAAAATATGAAATGTGCCCTATAGTCCGAGATCCCACCTGCATTTACACTGGAATACATCTAGAGCAAAATACCAGACATTTCACCTAGTGAACTCAGCAATTGGAACCTAACGCTGTTGGGAAGAAGGTGGTTGTGAGGTATCCTCAACAACTAATGTATCTGTAAATAGGAGAAAGAAAAAAAGGGGTGAGTTTTGTTACTAAAACCCAGTGAGTGAGTCATCACTTAGAACCTCTTTCCTGTGGTATAGACAAAAAATGCATAAAATAATAATAATAACAAATAAACAAGCTTCAAAATAGTTCCATAGACCTTTATACACAAAACATTTTAAGACAACCTTAAATTACTCTGAATCATAATGAGGAGTACCTGGAACATGATAAATACATACATATAAAAGCTATAATAACTGTTTGTAAATATCTATATCCTCTATGGGAACCTCACTAGGTCTTGAACTTATTTGGTTTCTGGAAATTCTGCCTCAATGGCAACTAGGTATGTCAATGTTAAGGTTTGAGGGATTACCTCCATGGCTGCTTAAGGAATTGCCTCTATGGCTATTAGATATACCAAGATTTACATTTCATAAGACTGCCTCCATGGCCACTTGGTACACCACCTCCTTGGCAATACCAAGGTGACTACTTTCTAAACGTGATTCATATATAATTTAACTGAGAAATGATAAAATTAACAATAAATTCTTAATATTTTGAGAGCATTTGAATCTTTGAGACTCTAATAGTCTAATCTTAGCATAATTGTGACTATGGAATCATGTCCAAGGAATCATCCTTTGTAGGCATTGTGATTTCACAAGCTCACAAAATATGTAGCCGTCAACAATCATGAACCAAAGGATATCCAAGCTCTCAATTTTTTAGACTAAAATTCCCAAATCATATGCAAATCATATGTTAAGTTAACCTGTCTTTCTCGAATCTTTGCAAAAGTCTCCATCTTAAGGTTCAAAGCTCCATCATACAACAGAGTTCAGCATTAAAATTCATACAACCATCGTAATAGCTATGAACAATTACAATCATAATCCAATTCTTCATAAACTTATTTTAACGACAATAGTACCATGGTTTTGCATAAAACATATAATTCATACTATTTTGAAATCATAATATCATAAATCGACAGAAGTTACAAATCTTTGAATAGTTATATCTAAAATCAAGCAGAAAAGCAAATTTTTGATGAAAATAGCTATAATATCAAACATAAAGGGCACATGTTTGAACCTACTCACTTGGAGACGTAGAATGCACAGGAACAACACCAGTAGGGCACTTGAAAATAGGAATGACGACAATATCTGACATAGAAGCAATTGAATTCTAAATCATTTGCTAAATAGCTCAACTCTAGTCTTAGTATTCCATGGACGGAAACCATGGTTTTTAAAACCATGGTTTTTAACAATGAAAACACTAAATCTAACATCTAGAATCATGAGAGATTGAAGAAAAGAGAAGCATAACCATAAGCTAGATGTACCTTAAGCCTTTGGAGGAAGAAAAGTGGAGTTGGATTGAGAAAAGGTGAAGAAAATAGAATTGGGAGGTGAGGAATTCGTGTTTCTTTGCTAAGAAGGGGGTGGAGTTCGTGTAGAATGGTCTAGATGAATGCTACAACACTCACCAGAGTGCATGATTTTTCTGGCGTGCACTGCCTTACTATTCCAGGACTGCTGAAGCACTCTCCAGAATGGTTTTTCTTCCAACCTTGAGCTATAATTCAAGTGTTAGTATGTATTGAGCTCGGTTATCTCAATACTCACTTATTTATATTCTTAATTTTAAGTTAAGAGGACATCAACTTTAAAATATAAATATAAATAAAGAATTATTCCTTTTTTGAATTCAAATAAAATATCGAAAAAAAATAAAATTCCAACAAATCAAAATCCAAATTTCGGGTTTTAATTCAAATTCAAAATTTTTTAAGATTTTATAAACTTATGAGTTAAAAATGAAATGTTTAAATATTTCATAAAATTCATTAAAAATTATTCTTTACTTATTTTCCTTTTGAGAACCATTACTGGGACTTTTGATCCAATGAATGTGGTTCTATTATATAACCCTCCAACGACATGTAGGATCTAGACTTAGTAAAATTCAGGACTCAGAACAATAAATAAAAATAACTGGCACCCTTCCCAGTTAAAAAAAAAAAAATCCCTACCCTTTTATTTAAAACTTAGAGTATTACGTTCTTCCCCCTCAAAAAAGATTTGATTCCAACATCTGAATTTGCGTAACTAGAAAAACAAGAAAGTAGAACACTTGACTCACGTGTCAAGAATGGCTTTGAATGTCTAGAATACTCTAACATAATACTATAGGAGACAGTGTCGTCCCAAAGGTCATTGTTCCCTTATTCAGAGTCTATAGGGCTCTTATCATGATACGTACTTTGGTCCTTTCTCTTTGATGTTTGACATCAACTAATACTATGGGGATTCCTATTCCTTAATCCTTAAATTTACACAGTTTAGATTTGAGAGAGAGAGAGAGAGTGTTTAAGGTTAGTCAAGCCTCATTGCTATCAATATACCTAAAAATAAGAGTTTAAGGTTGCAAGAGACAAGAGTCCAGGTTTTATATGCTTATGAAGGTACCAAAAATGAAACCTCGTGGCTCTATGTTTGAGTAGGGTCAGGCGAGGGGTCATCAATCCACTAGTATTTTCTTCTATTTTTCCTTTTGTTAGCTAATCTTCATCTCCCTCTCTCGCCCCCCCTCCCCCCCCTTTTCCTAAACGGGATAATCCCCCCTTTTTCTAGTTATTATTTAAAAATATCAATAATTCTGGTTATACTAGGAAAGTGACACATATTATTTGAAAGTGACACATTTTATTCTGGTAATAATTCTGGATGTATGAATTTGTGATAAACTTAGGGTCTATTTATTTAAATGCTTGTATGAGAGAAATTTTTTAAATATAATTTATTAACAAATTATTTTATATTTAAATATACAATAATAAAATTAATTATTTTGGATGTTTTAAAAATATTATTTTCAGAAATCAGATATTTTAAATTTTTAAGAAATACTAAAAATGATTTTTTTAAAAAATTCATAAGCTAATTATATAGGAAAATGAAACAAAAAAGTTAGAAAACGTGTAATTTAACTTCTAAAATGTTAATTAAAAAATTATATACAATATTGTCCAAACAGATCCTTAAGAAAGTTTAGTGCATTCCACTTGAACTGACACTCATGATTATCTAAATGATCATTTATAAAATAAATATGACCATCTGACAATATAAAATATTTACAATCATAATATATAAAATTAATCTCATAAAATAGTATATTTATGCTATTTTAGGTGCATTACAATAAGCATTTTTAAAGATAAAATAACTCTTTTTATGAAAACAATATTTTATATTTAAATAATTTTTAAAAATATAAAAATATAAAAATTCTAAAATTATTATTTTTAATTTTTTTTTATTACATATAAAATTTATGTTTCATAATTTTTTTTAAAAAAATTGAAATAAACGCACCCCTTCTCATGAAACGACAAGCAGGCGTTCAATTTTGAGAAGCAATCATTTCATATCTTTCAACAGGCAACGTCCGCATTGTCTTGGAATCCCATGTTACATGCATATATTTTTAACTTATTAAGAAGAAGTAATATGGACTGGATGGGGGAATATAATGTAAAAATGTTTTCAATGAATTTGCTAGTTTATATGAATAGTTCTCATTTTCTTGAGCTTTATCTTTGGGTTTATTTATGCATTTAGTAATGGATTTGCACTATTTGTAAAGGGTAAATAAATGAAATCTATATTACTAATATTTAAGAACTATTAATAGGATACCTATGCCACTTAGTAACTTTTAAAATATATTAGAATTTAAAATTTTAAAAAATTTACTTAAAAAATGAAATGCTCAAATATGCGATATAAAACTAGTCATTAATGGATGTTCTTAACAATCAACTTAATTTCTTAAATTTTAAATTTGATCCATATAAAATCAAATTTTAAATAATAGTTGCAATAAAATCAAATTTTAGATAGATAATAGAGTTAATGTTCAGTTTAGTTATTAACTTTATTTATACTTATGAGTCATTTTAGTGTCTAAATTTTAAAATAAATTAAATTATTCCTTGATATTGTAAAATGTGAGTCAAGTTAGTCCTTTATCCCATTTTTATTTAACATTTTGTTAATTAAATGATGCTTTATATATGTTAAGTGATACCTTGATATGCTATGTGTTATTTAAAGTATAAAAAAGTTTAAAACAATTTATTTTTGTGTTTAAAATTGGACAAAATGAGTCATTTTATGATTTGAAATAAAAATTTAAATGAGTCATTTTTTGTAATTTTAGATATCAAAATGAGTCATCTTAAATTTAATTTTACTTTAGATGATACAAAGTATGTGAAAATATCACTTAACATTATACAATATCGATTATTTGATGGGATGTTAGATAATAGTGGGCTGATGTACTAATATGACTTATATTTTGCAATATTAAGGATTGACTTAACTCATTTCAAAAGTTAGAGACTAAAATATATTATCTCTAGATAACACTTATTTGATAATTAGAAAAGTGTTTAATAATCATAATAAAACAGATATGTAGATGAAAAATAAGATTGAATATGGAATACATTGTTTGATAACTAATCAATTATTTTAAAATTATATTTTATCTAAATTAATTTTAGTTTGAAATTATCTAGCAGAAATGGTTTGAAATCAATTTAAAAGTAAAATTTTGTAGGAGTACATGCAATCAAATCAAACGAAAAAAAAATTGACTAAATAAATCAATCTAAATAATAAAAAACCAATTGCAAATAAAAAAATGATTTCAAACTTTATTTTTAACTAAGATATTAAGAAATAAGGGTGGAGAAGAGGTTGAACTCGCGACCTCTTGTAGTTCATTGGAACATGCAAAAATATGCTAATAGACCATTGACTCACTTGCAAATTGTTGGGGAAATCTTAGGAATGAAACTTGTTATCAACAGCGGAAGCAACAAATATTTCCCCGCATCTGTGCAGTTAAATAGGTAGAACCAAAAATACTCTAGGCAGTATAATAATTTGGCAGAAAAATAAAACAAGAGACATCGCAATTTTTAACATGGAAAAACCCCTAATTAGAGGGACAAAAAAAAAAAAAAACCCACGGGACCTAGTCCAGCAAAAACTTCCACTATGATCAATGGGAATACAATTAGTCTTCCTAGTAGTACTAGCGAATTTCAACAATCAACAGAATACTCATCCAAAAGGCAGAAACACAACCATATAACTCCACAATGCGGGTATAACAAATAGCCGCAAGGCAATAAAAATTAACAGGATATATCAAACTATCAAGCTCAATATCAGGAACAACATACTAAATTTTTGTGATAAACGGATCATATTTACTCGTTCGATGATGAACCCTGCAGTGCCCTTTTCTTTCTTCTTCTCCACAGCGCTATCTCACTCATACCTCTGTGTTTGCATTTTCAAGGTTGGACTCAGTTCGCGAAAAGGCACGGACTGTGAGTGGCAGGTGCTGGGAAAAATGGTTGGCTTATGGGAAGCAACACTTGAAGAGGAGATTGTTGAGGTTAAATGTGAGAGGTGAAGTCCCACATTGGTTAAAAATGGACTAAATGAGTAGTATATATTGTGGAAGGAGACATGACTCATTGCCTTAAGGTTTTGGGTCAAGATGTGGCGTTCAGCCCGATAATGCGGTGCTCTCACTTAGTTTGTTGGTTGTATCAAGGGACTTACCTCACTATGCTTTGATGGCTGGGCACTATGCCTTGGTGTCTGCAGGTCCGACTGTGATGTCTGTAGGTTGGGTAGAAGGAGGAAGTCTTTGCTGTTGGGCTCCCCCACCCTAACACAAATTGATTTTAAACTTAAAACTATATTAAACTATTCAAATAATAGTTGAAAGTAGAATATGATAGGAATTGATTTTGAAACTTGAATCCAAAACAATTTAATTCAATTTCTATTTTAATCATCCCAAATATTATCTATTGAATTTATGATATAAGTATTGATTTCTAAATTAGTATCTTATTTTATTTATTTTAAACACAACATTTAACTTATAAATCAAATGAGTAATAAATTTAATGCCATATGATTTTGGAACTCCTTTAAAGTTTCAAAGAAAACGATTCCCGATTACTCTTTTCTTTGCTATAACGATTAACAAGAGTTAAGATCAATCACTAGCATATATTGGATAGTTTTTGTCAAAATGAGTTTTTACATTGGACAGCTGTATGTTTCTAGTCAAAACGTTCCCGGAGGAAGTCGTGACGAGAATGACAACCAATTTAAAAAAATAGGAGTTGCCACCAATTTTAATTCTGGCCAAAATTGGAGAACCTTTTGATTTGCAAATTGCTCTTTTTGAAAGAGATTGGAGGTTCAAGAGTCTAATTATAATTAGGGAAGGGTGAAAACTTAATCTCACTGAACCTCTAATATATCCATATAAATATGGTTACTCTAGAGCTCATTATGTAAATTCTTTGATAATTTTAAAACATTTATTTTTCCCCACAGATTATAACAATTATATATTTACAAAAAGAGATAAAGCAAAAAAAATACAAAAATTAAAGAACAAAATTTATAAAAAAAATATTTTGGCTTGATAGTTGTTGGCTATGCCGACGTATCCTCTAATACAATGAGAAACTAAAAGCCATGTCGTTCTCATAGAAAATGCTTGTGTGTTGATTGATTTTAATTAAGAGAGAAAAATGGTGTTGGTTGATTTCTTTTAATTTTAATTTTGAAGAGATTTAAGCAAAAATATTTTTTAAAAATAGAATCTGCTCTTGCACAGGATCTAAGTCAGGACTAGGCTACTTAATAAATCTTTACAATTCAACATTACATGAAGGAGGCATCCACCCCTCAGTCATGACTATTGATTATTGCATGGATAAAGAAAAAAATATTTTTTTTAATTTTTTTAAAAAATTCCTAAAATCTAAACAAAGTAAAAGAATTTTTTTTTTCTTTTTATACAAGATACAAAGCTACAAAAGAAAGAAGAAAAAAAAAAGCCCAGAACCCATTAAAAAAAAAACTTAGCCCAAATCCCATAAAAAAGGAACTAGCCCCCTAAAAATAATAAAAACTTAGCCAACAGTAAGCCTGAGACCCCTTTTAAAAATAAAAGCAAAAACAAAAAAAAAAAGAAAAGAAAAGAAAGAAAGACCAAAATAAAAAACAAAACCAATGCCCCTAAACTCATTTCCCTAATTCCAATTCACACCAACATAAACATAGTCAAAGGGGAATGTAGCTGCAGCAACATGTAAAGAGGGAGGGCTTCATGGTGGTGGCCTCAAGGGATGGCCGGACAGGGGTGTTGCGGGTGGCTCCACAGCGTGAGGTAGCGGGAGGTTGGTTCGCGGCTTGGTTCGCGTGGGTTTTGCAGCTATTGCTCTATGGAAGGCACGATTGTTGGGGCGGAGGTTCTGGGCTGTGCAAGGATGATGAAGACGAGGCCACTGGCGAGGGACTTCACGGTGGTTGCCGCCCGGCTTCATAGTTACTGTCCCATTCCCTTTGGTGATCTTGGCTTGAGGCTTTGATTTGGATTGATTACAGTGACAATGATGGTCAAGAAAAGGAGGTTTGGGTGGTGATGGTTGATGGAGAGTGTTGTTTGCGGTGTTCAAGCTTATTCCCTCCTCTTTTGCTTTTCCTTACTTTTTTTTTCATAGTTGAGTATGTTATTGGTAAAGCTAACAGAAAAAATGGAAATGTGCTTACTGCTACTGCCTGTGTTTGTTGCTAGTGCTTAATCTCTCTGCTGTGTGTGTTTTTGTTTATTTTTGTCTGTGTGCACCACTGGAATTCTCTCCCTTTTTCTGATGAATGGCCTTGTATTTGTACATAGTTATGGTTCTGTGGCCATAATATCTGAGTGATTTTGATTTAGGCAGATTGGGGATTAGATTTGGTTTGATTGGGATTGTGATTTTGATCTGATTCTGATTGCACAATTATCTCAATCTCCATTCTGATTTGCCTCAAAAATTAAATACTTTGAATGCCTTCATGAGCCAACAAGCAAAAGTTGAAGAGAATGGGTTGGTCTCATAAAAAAATAATGAACAGATAAAATAAAAAAGACTATAGGCTAGGGACCTAAACTAGGATTGGGCCAACTCTCTCTCTCTCTTTTTAATTTTGTTTAAAAAGAGAAAATGTACAATGTATCTAGACAAAATATGGTATTCACAGTTATCAATCTTTACTTGGTCTTTATTGAAAACTGTAAGGTATATGGCTTTATCATTTTGTTGTAAGAGACAAGTAAAGATATGAACACATGGTTTGTCCGAATAATGCATGGCAATGATGATGAATGCATGACAATGTTGATGGACGCATGGTGATTTTGATGAGTGCATGATAATGCTTGTGGGTGCATGATGATGTTAATAAATGCATGATGATGTTAATGAGTACATGATGAGGATGAATGCATGATGACAATGCTCCTAAAGATGAATTCATGATAACGTTGATAGGTGGATGATGGCGATGAGTGCACGGTAACAATAATGAGTCCACAATGAATGCGAAGTGGTTTGATGAGTGGTGCCAAATGACTTAATGAACAACAAATGCATGTAAGATGTAAGGATTTGTGAAAATGTAAGAGCATGTGAAATGTAAGAACTGTGAAAGCATATAAAATTTGAAATTTAAAAGACTTGTGAAATGATGTAGATTGTGAAATTTAAAAGACATGTGAAAGCAAAACTTGTGAGAGCATGTAAAATGTGAAATTTAAAAGACTTGTGATGTAACATCCTAATTTTTAACCCAATACTCTAGAACACATTAGGTTAATCATTAGGTTATTACTTCTTAGTCTCATTCTTTCATTAAAATACTTAGCGGAAAATAGGGGTAAATTTTTTTTGAAATATAAAAGCAAAGTGAGAGCCGCGTAAGACGTAACGAAAACCAACGTATGAAAAAGAGATATCATAATATTCATTGTCACAAAATACAAACGTTGTTCATTACATCATAGCACAGCATAGTCACATCATTATAGATACATTAATTACTACTAACTTAGTTTCATTGTCACATGAAAAGAAATACACATATGTAAATCTAAAGCGACATCTATGCACTTCCATTGCATCCCATTGATCCGACTCGTAGTGCATGCCTCATGCCCATGTCTTAGTAGAAGTCACGAACCACGTCACCATCTTCGTCTGGAGACGACGTGGAAGCAAAGAGAGAGAGAGGGATAAGAAACTCATTCAAGATTCTCAGTAGGGATTTCTGACTCTAACACATGTGTCATTGTCATCGTCCGCAGCCAGTGCGGTTTTATTTATGAAAGAGGTGTTCATGCATAAGGATTGATTTTAAACTTTCCAAATCTATTTATCCGAAGTGGGTGTCTTTTTAGTATGAGTCTTAATGACATGGATGCAGCAGATATTGAATGGATGCATGCTAATACGTTATGCAAGTAATCGATAGAACATAATCATCAGAAAACCTCAACATATTAGTGGCATAAAGCGACATTAAAACATCATACTCATTCTCATACTTAAACTCTTAGGTTTTTTTTCTCAAGACCACCTTCATATCATGTTCACCAAAATCCAACCAACATACCGACCCGACGATATTATTCTTGGTCACCAAAAACTCCCTCTCACCTATCGCCTAGGAATGAGTTTAATCTTAACTAGTCATCACTAGATTTAATATGGGTAAAAGAAGTCGTAACTTATCATTTCTAAGGATCACCTATCATAGGATCTTTCCTTCTTTGAAACGTTCTATTGGTAACTAGTACATAGTGATATTGTCTGCTTTGGCAAGCTCAATGTCAATACCCTCACGGTTTTGTTTCTCTTGGGGGTGCTTGGCCGAGCCGATGTCACCCAGGGTTTTCTTTCTCATATGATTCTCAAAAAATTCTCAAGTCCTTTTTGATTTAATGGAAATTTGGCAGCATAACAGTTGTATACTGAGTTTCCTTCAAATCTACTTTATGTCACGAAACTCATAACATATAAGCATTTCTCATTCAACTTGCACAAACATGATAGTCATAGCAACTCAATCAAACATTCATCATAGCTCATAAATCATCATATCATGCTTGCATGAATAAATTCATAGCATTAAAATCTCTTAATGTCTTATGTTTTGACCCTTAAGGTCTTTTAACTTTGAAATCTAAGTTGTCTATCATCACAACTTAAGCTCTTGGGTATCTATAGGCTCATATCTAAGTATTCCTCACTCAAATCTATGATCATAACCAATTCTAAACCTCAAGAGTGTAGAATCTATAATTCATACTTTACGGATACCTAGGAGTCATAACGTTGACCCTTTCTAAGTTTGGTTTGCTCCTAAAGCATCAAGATCAAGTCCTAAACCAATTATGAGCAATTCATACACATTTAAACTAATTATAAACCATGATTTCTAATTTTAAACCTTGCTGGACTGAATCCAGAAAATTATATTTCTAAGGGATCTAGCACTTGTATTTTAATTCCTTTCTAGTTACTAATTTATCGTAACTATCTCAAATGTATTTTTGCATCAAATACACATGATCATACTCATATTATCATCATCAAAACAGCATAAAACAGTGAGCATATGAACCAAACAAAACCGAAAACATCTCCATCAAACAAGACATAAAACTTTATTTCTAAAGCACATAAATTACTAGTTTCTCTTGGAACCTTTTTAAAACTTTCAAAACTCACATAGAAATAATTTATTTCATCAAAATCGTCATAAGACACATGAGTGCAGTAGCTATTCCAAATTAATTCCAAGAGGGTTTTAAAACATAAAACTTTACTCACAACATCTCTTGAGATCACCTAAACTTAGGAAAATCATAAAACATAAATTTTAGTATTTGTAACTATACAAACCCTCATGAGGCCGAAAATCAAAGGAGTAAGAAACATATATTTTCAAGCTTTGTTTTGAGATAATAATGGGAAAGTCTATGAGCTCTAAATCTCCTAAGTTATGACATAAAAATAAATATGCAATGCACTTTGTTTTAGTTTTTATTTAGAGGTGAGAACATAAAATAAATATGCTATGCAAACTTATTATTATATTAGAGATTTAGTGAGAGCTGAAACATAAATATGAAGATGCAAGTTCATTCTTAAATCTGGAGCATTTAGTGATGACATAGAAGTAAATATGGATGCAAATCTTTTATCTTTAACTTAGAGCTCATATGAGACTTTTAAAGAGAACCAAAAGTCTCAACCCAACATTTATCTCATCAACAAAGTGAGCTTTAGAGTTCTTGAACCAAAGTTTCAAGGAAACTACATGGTTTTTGGACATCATCATCAAGCTCAAGAAAGATGGACCAAGAAGCTAAAATATATAACAACATTTCATCAAACTTGTAAAGGAAAGGAAATGAGAACCGAAATAAGAAAAGAAAAAGAAATCGAAAACCAAGAGAAAGGAAAAGAATAGAGAAGCTAAAATGGTTCAAGATCAAAATCAAGATTAAAGATTTAGAGGTTCCTCAAATGAAAATCTCAAGTTCATTATCTTGAAATCCTATCATCAAGCTCAAGGAAAAAGAATCAAAAGATCAAAACACATAATACCACTATTTTTAAAACCAAAATCAAGATAAGAAAAAGGAAGAGAAGGACTGAAAATATCAGGAGGAAAAGGAAAGGAAATTCGAAACCTTGAGCAAGGAAAACAAAGGAAAAACTAAAATGTTTCAAGAGTCAAGAACAAATTTCAAGCTTTAGAGGTTTCTCAAATGAGAATCACAAGACCATTATCTTGAAACCTCATCATCAAGCTCAAGTTTTTCTTTTGAGAATTAAGTTCCAAAATAAAAATAAAACAAAGAAGAAAAGAATGTGTACCAAGAGAAAAACCAACACTTTTTCATCTCAAACATAAAAAAAACAAAAGAAAGGCTTTTGGAATCAAGAACCTTTACCAAGAGTGAAGATGAAAGCTTGGTTCTTTGAAGTGAGAATGAGATGAAAAGCTCCTCCAAAATGGTGGTGGTGATTCGGCCAAGCACAAGGAAAAGGAAAGAAAAGTGTTTTATGTGAGCTTTGTTTTTGAGAAAGGAAGCTTTGGTGTTTAGATGATGATCTATGGTGGTGGTGTGGTGGTTTGAGGCAGTTTATAGTGGTTTGTGGTGGTGGAAGGAGTTTCTAGGTGGTGGAGAAGAACTTGAGGTTGAGAGGAAGTAAGAAAGTTTTTTTGGTCACAAACTCAAACAAAAAAGCAAATGGTAAAAGTGTGGGATTTCTTTACACTTTGCTATATATATTGTGAGTTAAATTTTGAAATGTGAAGGTGAATTATGGGGGAAAGATGCACGAAATTTTGGAGCCTTCGAGGGGGGAAAATATCTCCTCAAAGTGGTCATTCAAAGCATGGTTGAAAGGATGGTAAGCATGGTGCAAAGTATGGGCTAAGTAAGGCTTGTCATGGACTTGAAATGGTATTTGAATTTCAAAAATTTGAGGTATGGGGAGGGGGGAGGCAGCCGTGCACTTCTAGAAGGGAGGAGCTGAGGTTTCTTTTGTTTAATGATGGTTTAGAGATGTGTTTAGGTGTGTATTAGTTTAGGTGCAAGGTTAGGAATCACTAAGCACAAGTTTAGGTAACTAAGGATGTAATTAGGAATTTTATGACATGGTTAAGGAGTGCTCATACACATTTAGAGAATTTAAAATTCATTTTATGAGTAAACTATGTTGACAAATTTCCATGATTTAAGGAATTGGAGAGAGAAAACACTATTCAAGATTCCATGACTAGGAATCTTGAATTTAAAATAAGATTTTAGTTTAAATTAAGCAATCTTAGGTTCTAATCAACTCTAACAAATTATTTTGAATCTAGATTAATTATGGAAATTAATTAATCTTCGATTAGAGCCTAATATTGCTTAGGTTTGCTTAATCATGCGATTAAGATCAAAAACATTATACTACGAGCAAAATCATAATTTTGCACAAAAACTGTCCGGGACCACCAGGACTAAAAATGAGGTCACATAATACATAAAAATTCCTTTTAAAACCATATGGAGAAGTTTCAGGTTCAACCGGCACTTGCAATCGGGTCAAACACCATAGGGGTATTTTGGTCATTTTGACCTGAAAACTCAGAAAACGAGATTTTCGATCCCGAAAAGGTACACAAGTTAACTAATCCCCTAAGTTAGCCCCTCAAGGATTGTCGGGTCGACTATCCTCGAGTTCCAGGCCGAAAATGACCTCAGGGGCATTTTGGTCATTTTCACTCTAACAGAAAATCAGGTCGTTACATGTGAAATATAAAGGACTGTGAAAGTATGTAAAATGTGAAATTTAAAAGACATGTGAAAGCAAAACTTGTGAGAGCATGTAAAATGTGAAGTTTAAAAGACTTGTGAAATATAAAGGACTGTGAAAATATGTAAAATATGAAATTTAAAAGACTTGTGAAATTTAAAAGCATGTGAAATGTAAAAACCGTAAAAGCATGTAAAATGTGAAATTTAAAGACACGTGATAGTAAAACTTGTGAAAACACACAAAATTTGAAATTTAAAAAACTTGTGAAATATAAAAACATGTGAATGTGAAAGGATATAAAATGTGAAATTTAAAGACATGTGAAAGTAAAAATTATAAAAGCATGTAAAATGTGAAATTTAAAATACTTGTGAAATGTAAAAGACCATGAAATTTAAATACATGTGAAAGTATGTAGATAAATGATTGGTAATGTTGATGCAATGATGATGCACGATTGATGTGATGATGGTATGATGAATGATGCAAAGATGATGAACAATTGATGCAATGATGATATGATGAATAATGCAAAGCTAGTGGAGTGATGACATGATTGATGTAGTGATGACATACTCAGTGAAAAGGATGATGACAATAGCTCTCAAAAATTAAAAATTGCCCTATTTTGAGGTATCTTTGCATTGTTCTTCAAGAAAGCTTTCGTCAATCTGAAAATGAACCGTCTTCTCAAATGCGCCATTCTGTGAGCTTCTTAATTGTACACCTTCACCTCGTAACACTTTAGCATCAACTTCTTGCCCTAGTTCTTTTATCGCTCTAATTTTTTGCCTTGATCGCCAATCTAGGTTTTCAATCCAACGAGTATTTTTGTTTTATTTTTCTTATTTTTTATTTTTTCCATTTTTCATCAAAACCTACACTTGGACCATCATCTCCAAACCCTAGCTAAGCAAGTTGCCTCCTTCCTTTGTGAGCCAATCTAGATACTTGAGCCCCCTGTTTGACTTATCATTTATGAGCTTTGTTAGCAAATTAGCCCTTTAGTTGTACTTTAATTACAACATCATGATTATGCATGGTTTTAAAAGAGAACACAGAAATAGATAAAAGAAGAAAGAGAAACAAAGACATGAAGGAAGAGAAAGACAATTTTATTAAACTCCACAATGGAAACTATTTACAAAATGTCAACAACTGCTAAGAGATGCAGAGGGAAGGAAGAAAAGACTGATTGTGCTACTTTCATGTGAACAACTTATTTCACTAATTCATTGGTTGCACTAGACTCAAAATCCATGACTGCAAGTGCAATCTTTTATCGTGTGCCCCACAATATGCCATGATCCACTAATACTCATATTACCCCAATTTCTGTGTCTCACATAGCTTTTTGATCATTGGTCCGGCCTTTTGTCATTGTATAGGTCACCATTTTGGATTTTCAACCTAGCAATTACGAGTTGCTCTAATTTTTGCCTAGACCATTCTTTTTGGGTTTTTGGTCCGGCGAGCTTTCTTTTCTTCCCGCCCTAATTTCTGCTTAGATTGCCCTTTCGGGGTTTTCAACCTAGCGAGCTTTCTTGCTTTTTTATTTTGCTATCTTTTTTTCTGCTCTAATTTTTGCCTAAGTCACCCTTCTAGGCTTTCAACCTAGCAAGCACTTTGTTTTAGGAAAGTTCTTTTTGATTGGTTTACCAAGTGCTTTGTCTTCCATGTCAATCAAGATCAATGCTCTTCCAAAAAAGACATCTTTGACAACATAAGGCCTTCATGTGTGGGTTCCCCCTTGCTTCTGTTATCCTCTTGATGCAAAATCTTGAAATGTTCGAGGGCGAATCTTATTAAATGCTTTGGCCATCATTTTCTGGTATAATTGTTATGGTGAACAGGGTTTAGCTGTTTTTCTTTGAGGATGTTCAATTGTTCATATCTAGTTTTGTTCTCTTCTGCCTTTTCTAATTCTGCTTCGACCAGAACTCTTGAAGATGGGATTTCCACCTCTATTGCATTATTGCCTCTATCTCACACACCAACAAATACAAATTTGCCCAGTTGGGGACCTGATTGAAGTATGATAGGAGTGCTATGCATAAGGTAGCATGTCACTCTAATCCTTATAGGTGACTGCCTTTTTCCCCACACCCCTCATTCGTTTTTGGTTGGTAGGAAGTTGAGTTGTGATACTTGATCTTGAATTGCTCACAAAGTGCTTGTTCTTCTACAATATTGAAATTAGTTGCATTATCTGTGATGAGCCTTTCTATAAATTCTATGCAATTCTTTTCCATTGAATTTATTATTTTAGCAAATTGTTGACACGACTCTAGATCTTCATTTTGCTCATTTTCATTCAAATCCGTTACAACACAAGAATTAGTTAATGGGTTGTCACAATCATTTGCACAACATAGAGAACCTAAAGGAGATGAGTCCCAGGAATTGAGACGAAAATCAAAATAAATAAAAAGGATAAACTTATAGGAGAATAATTTCAAAAGGAAAATAAAAGAAAAAATAAAAAACCATGTATGATCATTTTATTATTCAATGAATAGTTGTTGAAATACAGACAAAGGAAGCTAAAGCATCCATTACTCAAATGTAGTAAATCATTCAAAGGTTCGGACTTATAATTGTTAAATTCCTGTAGCTTAGGTAGATCCATTGAGGTACTTCCTCGACACTTTCTCCACTTGCATAGTCTTTGCAACAAATGACATTCACTTGTGCTCTGCCATGATTAGGTAGCAGGTGGTTTTGGCTTTTCTTCTAGCTTAATGGCACTGTTGTCAATCAAATGCCATGCAGCATTCCTAAACCCATAGCATTCTTCAATTGAGTGTCCTAGGGAGATGGAATGATAGTCACAAACTTGGTTCAGGTCATACCACCGATAGCACGAAGGTCTTCCCAATACATGGGGCGAGCAAGTTATCTCCATATAAATGCCTAAACAATTCAATATTGCTTATGTGAAAATCGGGTAATGGTCGATTTTCCATTGGGGGCCTGGTAGTGTTATTAGTGTTGAGTAAAAGAGAGGTTATCAATGGGTTGATTGTCCGACGGGCTCGGAATGGTGCTTAGTGACGTCTAGGTGTGGTTGGTGTGTAAGGTTAGGGGTAGAAGACATAGTTGATTTGGTGTGGTTGGGCTGTGTTTAGTATTTGGGGTGGATAAGCTATTTATTGTGTGTGTTGGTAGGATGGGTAGTAGTTTGGTTGGAAAGTAGGTTGATGAGATTAGAGGTGAATATAGTTGATGGCATCCTCTTTCTTCTTGAAGTGGGAGCCCTTTTTGAATTGGGACTCACTTGTTTCTCCCATTGCTAGTTCCACTTTTCCTTCTTGGACATTGGTTTCGATCTTTTCCCCAATTTCCACTAAGTTGACAAACTCTTGTACATAGGTTCCAAGCATGCTCTTAAAGAATAAACCTTCTAGTGTGCGAATGAAGTAAGAGCATAAATCTTGATCCAACATTGCTAGAACGACCTTTCTAGCCATGACCATCCACCTCTAGGCATATTCTTTGAAGGATTCGTTCTCCTTCTTCCTTATCCCTTTCAATTGGTCCCCAGTATGTGCGACATTCAAATTGAACTTATATTGGTTAGTAAAGGTTGGAGCCAAGTCCTCCTAACACTTGATCTGTGTTTGGTCCATCTACATGTACTACTCCCATGCTGCCCCATCCAAGCTGTCAGAGAAAAAGCTGATTAGGAAGTTCCCATCCTTGGACCATATTCCTATCTTTATGCAATATATTCAAAGGTGCATGATAGGATTAGTGCTGTCGTCGAACACACTCAGGTATCTTGAAATCTTTGGGTATGACCACACTGTGAGCCAAACATAAATCACTGACACTTATTGAGCCGTACGGGTTAGGCCCACGCAGCATTCGAAATTGGTCTTGCTTGCTTTCTTGCAATTCTTGTTTGAGGTTTAGTCGCTTTGCCTACTTCTCTAGATTACTGCATGGGATTGCAGTGCTGACATTCCTATTTGAGTCATATCCAGGCTCTTCATTATTAGAGTCGTTGCCTCTACCTTCCCTGGATTTATACATGGTTGCGATAGCTTCTTTGACCGCCTTTACTTGTTCGTATAGCACAGCCTTCAAATTGTCAAGCTCTTTTCCAAAATCCCTTTCACTTGCCATGGTTCCTTGATGGCTTTTAGGAATAGACGAAGCTTTCCGTTGAAGAGTGTAATGCCCCGATTTTCTCTAACTTAGCAAAAATGACCAAAATACCCCTAGGTCATTTTTGTGTAAAAATCAAGGCTGACTGACCTCGGCCATCCTCAAGAGGTCATTTCAATATTAGAAATAGACTATGTAAGGTTTAGAGAGCAATCCGTGCGAAAATTGTGATCCACGATTTTTCCAAAGGAAAAATGACCAAAATACCCCTGAGGTCATTTTTACCCAGAATTCGAGGATAACCAACTCGGACCTTCCTCGAGGGGTTAGTTTGATGATTGAAGGGGATTAGATGCCTTGGAAATAATAACGGAGGTGAAAATCTCATTTTTAGAACTTTCGGCACAAAATGACAAAAATGCCCATATGGCATTTTTGCACGAAATTTAGTGCCGAGTGAGCCGGAAAGAGTCCTCGGGAGTTTGAAATGTCATTTTTATGTCATGCATGATAATTGTTTAAGTACAGATGGCCCCAGGCAATATTTGTGTAAAATTACCATTTTGCCCCTGAAATAGCGTATTTCAGGCCTAACAACATAATTAAGGAAACTTAAGCAATATTAGACTCTAATCAAAGATTAATTAATTTTGACAATTAATCTAGAGTCAAAATAATTTATTGAGGTGAATTAGAACCTAAGATTGTTTAGATAAACCCAAAACTCTTTCTTGAAGTCAAGATTCCATGTCATGGAATCTTGAATAGTATTTTCCCTTTCCAATTCCTTAAATTAAAGAATTATGTTTATGATTGATTATCTCATAAAATGAGTTTTGATTTCACTAATGAAGCAAGAGCACTCCTTAATCATGTCTTCACATTCTTAATTATCCATTACTTTACTTAAACACTTGCTTATAAACTCCTAATCAAAAGCTTAATCAAAGATACACCTAAACACACCTCTAAACCACAATTAGATGAAACAAATCCCTTCCCCTATGGCTGCATATGAACCAGCCACTCCTCCCCCTACATTCATCACATGTTGAATTCTTTGGCACACAAAAGACCATGCTTTGAGCCATACCTTGGACCATGCTGGAAACCATACCTACCCATACCTTAAACCATACCTATGAATGACATTTTGAGGAGATATTTCCCCCCAAATTGTTCCCCATGGCTGATGGTTTTCTTCCCCCTATTTCACCCTCATGTTTCATTTTTTTTTACACATAATATATATATAGCAAAGTGTAAAGAAATTCTCCTACACTTTTACCATTTACTTTTTTATTTGAGTTTGTGACCAAAAAAGCTCTCTAGTTTTCTCTCAACTCTTAGTTCTTCTTCACCACCAAGAAACTCCTCCCACCACCATAAACCACCTTGAACCACCACACCACCTCCTAAACACACAACCTTTCCGCCCCTAAACCCTAAACTCTCAAGAAAACTCATCATCTCTTTTTCTTCTCTCAAGGCTGAAACCACATAGCCACCAAGAGGAGATTTTATCTTCTCATTTCCACTCCAAGAACCAAGCTTTCTTCCTCCTTGCTCAAGACTACACTTTGGCAGGGTTTTTGTTTGATGAGTTTTACTTTTTACTTGTTTTTATTTTTTGTTCTTATGAGCTCAAGCAAAGAATATGTTTGCACCTTTGGTATTATATTGGTGTTGATATGTTGATGATGGTTAAGTTTGTTTTTGGTGATTCTTACACGTATTGGGTTCTTGAGTTTTCAATTCTTTTGGTTTGAAAAAGTGTTTGAACTATGGTTTGATGATGAGAGCTCTTAGTAGTGGTCTTGATATCACCATGTTAGAAGCCTCTAAAACTAAAGATTTGGTTTTCTAGTTTCATTGTGTTTTCGGCCAACACTTGGTTTCCTCTTAAATCTTTAGTTTTTCTTGTTGTTATGAGCTTAGATCATAGCTTGATGATGAGTATCTTTGATGGTGGTTTGATATCACTAATCTTGATATCACTAATCTTTAATTGGAGTGACGATAGATATATAAGAGTAGCAATAGCCACTCCTACTATACCAATGTATTATGGGTCCATTTGATTTATATTTTAGTGGATTTATTTTTGAACTATGAATTAAAGAAAATGATACATTATTTAAAATATTATTGTGTATAATCAATTTTTATACTTTATTTTCTTATAAATAAAAAATTTATGTATTATTTCATTCTTATAACCTTATTTATACTGTGTTTTTCTGTGTTAGAGTATGAATATGTCATTGGTGTATTGTGCGAGATCCAACACGGATACATGTCCGACATGTAGACACAACACCCAAATGACGTGTCTATGCTTCATAGCTTTTGAAATAATTGATGTTGAAGGAATTGATTTTAAAATAATTTATTTGTGTTTGGGAAAGATGCAAAAAGTGGGTTTAAAAGAGTTGATGTGAGATGAAAAAGTGAAATATAATATTTTTCACTTCTACTATAATCAATTCTTATAAAAGTGAGTCACTTTTATCAAAAGTGAAAATGCAAAACAAATACATTCAATTTTCTCGACTATTCTCACGAGTTGCGTAACCAAACAAGCAGTATGTCATCTTGACTCCTGATATCACCAATTCGGAGAACATAATTTATTATTATATCATAAATTATTTTTCACTAAAAGGTAAATTGGTCAAACCAAATTATGTTAGTTATGACTGGACCAAATAACGTTATAATTCTTCCTTCCCAGCATTTTGGGTAACTCGGAGAAAACTCCACATGAATGTACAATTGATTGTTGTGAACTTTAGAGGAGCATTATATGTATACAAAGTTGGTGGGGGAAATTTTAAACGTAATGACTCATTGACAGTCATTGTAAGAAGATAAATGTAGGACCATCCAACAACAACTACCTTCTCACAATATTAATTATTAATTAATAATAACTTCAATATTTGAAAGCAAATGGACAGTTAGAGTATAAAAATGGAAAATCATGTAATCTAAATTGCAATCCATATCAAAAGTACAAACTAAAATGAAAAATCAATAATAGATTAGAGAAGCGTAGGTGAGATTTTTCATTTTTTGTAAACTTTCTTGACGTCTTTATAGTAATCAGTGTCGACAACTAAAACACAGGCATGCCAGTGGCAGCGAAAAAACAGACACGCCACAACTAACAAAAAGTGAGCTGTTGTCAAGGGCATATGGTTGGAAAGCTAGCCTTAGCTGCTTTTCCACACTCATACTTTACACACAGAGAGATAAGGCAATAAATTTCTATTTGGGTTGCCCATGTGATGACCAGCTTAGCTTACCTAGACCTACTTTTGCAACTACTTAAGCCTAGTTTTAGAGTCGTCAACGAATTTTTCTTGCATTGCCTAGTTTCGGTCAAGGAGTGCAAAACAACATTTATTATTTCTTGTGCTACATAAATTGAAGTTTCTTCCATCAACTTCTGTTAAGAAAACGCACAATTAAATATGTCAAAGTGTTGCCTTCTTAATCACTCCAAAAGATTTATGGTTATTTGCAGAGTATGAATTAATAATTAATGATGGATATCAGTAAGATGTCTAAATTTAAAAAAGAAAGTGTTATTTGTATATGGATTTTAGACATCTCTTTAGACATTTAGGAATTGATGTGATAATATTTGAGAATTTCATTCATGTTTCTGACTGATATATAATAAGAAAACTAATAATGTATGAAAAATTCTTACAACAGATTTACGATTTATATAACAAAAATTTATAATTATTAACGTATATTTTTCTCCATATCTTGTTATAAACAGAGGTATGACTTTATAATTAAAATCTTCAATTATTTATACATAGTTTTTCTGTACCAAAACGAATATCCACAATTCTACAATATAGTGAACTGACACTTGTAATGTGATTGTTGTACCCGTCTTGTTAGGGAAGGATGTGATTTACAAGAAAGTCAAGTGTTGGCCTATTGGGGAGGTTAATGTGAGCATAATGCAAAAGCACAAAACCGCAGCTTTGCATAGTCTGCATCGACATTGAAATAAATATTGGATAGTTGGGCCATTCGATGATAAACGACATTTATAAGTTGTTACTCTAGTTTGGCTTGACAATCTGCTATTTCTTCGAATTTGGACTTTTCCATCAGCACGTAAATGTTTAAGAAAGTTTAAACAAAATATCGCTGTCCACCACTACCAAATTGATTGCCATATGTAGGGTTGATTAGATATATTAGATATACAATAATAACGTAGTCATGTCGCACTATGGAAAATCCGCTGCATATCTTAGACGACATCATGTCCTATTTAGTTGGTTAGACGTAAATCACGTAATAGGTTAAAATCAATATCTGGTTTCCATTGCTATTTTAAAGAGTAATACTATTTGAACTTCTAAAAATAGATATTTCACTCTATCATCTTTAGATATGGTAGAAATGTGGAATAAATAGAGACAATGATTATATCCATAACTGAAAAAGTAAATGTCTCATTCACTTTTGGATGCTGAAATATCATTTCCTTGTTTTAAATACCACTAGCGAAAAAGCAAATGCCTCATTTACTTTTGGATACTCAAATATCCTTTCCTTGTTTTAAATACTGCTAGCAAAAAAGGTATATCAAAATCATTTGATGGCTGGATTTAGTTGTTTTAAGCTTTAGGAATTGGATTTAATTGGTTAACTTTTTTCATAATTTGTTTATGTGTTAGGGATGGCTTCGTAATCCCTTATTATGAACATAGCTAACTTATACTGAAAGCTATTAAAGTTGAGAAACTACTAGTTTTTATGGGAAGTCAATTACTCCCTTCAATCTATAATATAAGTCCTCTTTAGATTTTTGTTTGGTCTAAAATATAAGTCATTTTCATATTTCAAGAATGTATTAATTATTATTTTTTATCCATTTTACCTCTATATTTATGATGAATGAGAATGAATGAATGTGAGTATGAATATTTAATGGAGAGATGGTTTATGATGAGTGATAAATAATATTTTTATCTTTTATTTTTATGTTTTTAAAAGATAGATGAAATCTAATCATCAGCTTAATTTTCGCATATAACCTTAAGCGACCTATATTATGAACCGAATGGAGTATTTCATGTAAAAATTTCATGACTTGATTATATTTCTTGAGTTTCACACTAAACTCCACTTTTCTAATCAACAATAAAAATTTACATGTGAATAAGTCACAAGAAAATTTCATAATCAATACTTCAAGAGGAAAGGGAGATCGTTGGTGAACCAATTCCAGCTCTTGTTGCCTCTATTGATTTTGCTACTCGAGGCAGAGGTCGTGGACATGGTTGATCTCGTGGTGGAAGATCTCAAGACTCTAATGGCCGTTCCTCTGGTCGTGGAAGACCATATTGCACCTATTGTCATCGATGTGATCATACCATTGTGTAATATCCCAGAAATAAATGTTTTTAGGAAGGTCAAGTCTAAGTTACAAAAGTGTTGGATAAGGCTAATTTAAAAAAATAATATATCCCAAAAGGAGAAAATAAATTATAAATTTATAATGAATTTTGTGCATAAATGTTCTCATATGCTGATATTAAGTTATTATTTGAATTTAATATTTATTCTTTTTATGAAATCCAATATTCAGTCTGTGATATCACGTTTGATTTTTTTTTTTCCTCAAAACTTTGAAAATATTATCTTATCAAATCTATTAGGTCTAATATGTTTATAAGTACTGTTAATATTTACATATTTATTAGCATTATATATTATATATTTTGTTGGAAAATATTTTCCATTCATCGATGAATTATAATAATATTTATTTGAAGATATTAGATATTATTTATATTTAACATGTATTATGAATATGATTTGTTACATATTATAGAGAATTATTAGATATTATATAAGAATCTATCAATTATTAAATTAAGTAAGAAATTTATTGATATGTGAATTAGTATTATTATTATTAATATTATTACTTCAAAAGTAATGATATATGTTGTTATGTTATATTATATATATATATATAAGTATAATTATTGTAATTATTATTATTATTACTACTACTACTAGCGACTCGACATGCATTTGTGTTGGTTCGTAAAGATGAAAAGGAAAATATGGGAACAACACTGTTGAATAGCCTTTTTTTTTTTTGGAAATTATTATAATTAGCACTAAATATTACATATGATAAAATTGCCTCAATAAAATAAATATTTAAATATAACATAACATGTCCAAACATCAAAATGAAAAAGAGTAAAAGAAATGAATTAAAATCACACTTAAACAACATATTTTCAAAAGTTATATAACATGCTTTCTTCAAATGTCATTCCAATTATATTTGATAGTACTCAAATTTAATTGGGGTGTCAAATGTGATCAAATACATGAAACGTTCTTCATTTTACTGCAATATATGGAAATAAAATGGGGGTACCTACATATTCAATCTGCAAAAAGAAATAGATAGAGTAGATATTTATGTATAAAAAAAATAATCGACATAGGCATGTGAACAAAACCCAAAAAAAAAAGAGATGACTTGCCCTTTCTTTGTAGACTCTATGAATTTATGCTTTTACAGATCCACACAGAAAAGTAATATGAAAAATCGCATTTCAGGTGCATTCATTACAGTTCCAGCAACAAAAAATCAAATGGGGAAAAATATGTTCTATGAATCGTTTACAGAAACAAATTTAGCAAAATCCTTAGAATAGGTTCCAAAAACAAATTGAACAAAATGAAAATAACAACACGAAATTAAACTCAACAAAAAGGAGAAAGAAGCCACCCATAAAAAGCAGGATCCTCCCAAGGCATTGTTGGTCTCAATTGATCAGCATTGTTCCCTTATCCACATTGGAGGAAATTTAAATATAAATAGGTAAAGAAATTACAAATAGCCCATTTAACTGCTTCATAATACAAATCATTAAATAAGATAATCTGCCTCCTCATAGTAGGTATTGCCTGATTAGAAGTAGATTTATAATATTGAAGCCAAAAGGATTGGTTGGGGCCAGGAAAAATTATGCTACAACACAAACTCAAAATCATAGTTAGCTTGTATATGATAACTAAAGATATGAAGCATCAAAACTTCAAGTGAGAGGTCACATCCTCCATGACTGACCCAGTGATAAACAACAACAACAACAACAACAACAACAATAATAATAATAATAATAAATTCAATAAAAATAAAATGTCTTTCCTCAAGGTAAAAGATGAATGATAGCAACTAGTACTAATAAAAATAAAAGAGAACTATAATAGAAGCAGATAAGAAAATAGATCCCAAAATATGTATTTTGTATATTTTCTTGATGTATGAACTATGACCTTAACATAGATCTTGTCCAGGCTTGAAGGAAATAGAATTATAGTAAGCAAAAGTAGAACAATAAAGGTATGGCTCTTTGAGAGGCCAAACTCCCAATCCTCATTAAGTGAATTCCTACCTCACTCAATCCCTCCCCAATACACATATATCAATCACTATTTCTCCCCAAGTCTCATTTTTTCTCTTCTCCGTGGTTCCCATTTCCTTCTCCTTATCTCTGGCATCTGATCCCTCACCTCTGATGTTCGATCTGCTTCCGTCTGACCTCTCTCCAGTGAGATCTCATCCCACGCGCCTCCTAATGTAGACCACATGCTCACCATCGCCTCATCCTTCTCCTCCATCATGGTTGTGAGTAGAGGGAAGCGGTTGAAGTGCATGAAGAGGAGAGTTGCCATCCCTCGTCGCCTTGGATGGTCCATGCAGGCGTTGCTCTCGCGCTCTTTCCTTAACCGATGATGTGGCAGATCCTCTTCCTCATTTGCGACGCCATTGTCGATGGCACTGGTGACGATGCGGAGTCCTATCTAGTGGCGGTGTGCGTTGACGTCATGGAGGAGGATGTGGCCAAATCCAGATCTAAGCCGACTCAGTTTGGTTTCTTTTTTGCTTCGCTTTGGTTTCATCGCATTGTTTTTCATGGTTTCCTACAAATTACCACCTTGTGTTTGGTGTTTTTGTAATGTATCTTTTTCATGGGTTGGGGAAGACTCCATTTTTTTTGTAATGATTGTGTTTATGGGAGTGGGGATGTTGAAAAGAAGAATGGAAAGAAAGGTTCTGTTTTGCAAAAGAGGAGAAAAATTATGAGCGTTTGCAATGGCTTCGATGATTCATCTTTTTATGATGGGTTGGAGACAAATGCGACATTGGTTGTGTGCCCTCCTTCTATGTTCTTGTCTTCTCAACTTGGATAACACAGTTTATGGGAAAAGGAGATTTTGTGTGTGGGGGTTGGTTTTAGAATGTGTGTGGGTTTGGGGTGAGAATGAGATGGATGTGGGTAGTATGGATGAACGTGGGTAGTGTGGTTTTCGGAGCTTTTATTTTCAATTAATTTTTTATTTCAATTTTTCAGAACATCTATTCATTAATTCAAACATGGAACTAATGAGACTAATTAAAAATACTAAACAGACTTTAAACCAAATTTAATTGTGGTTAGGAGACACTAAAACATTTATTTTTGGAATCCATTTTATTTAATAGTATAGTATAGATAATAGTATCGATTATTATTATTATTATTATATATGTTTGGAAGTATAAACTCGCTGAAGCATATCTGCTTCAATGTTGTTGGTGAGTGTACAGGACACGGATTGAGTTGCTTTTGGGTTAATTTTTTATCCTCCTAGTATATATTTGCCACATCATAATACTCCTAAACATTATTTTAAGAATCCTAGCCACCTAAGGATTTTTTCCTAGAGAGAAATCAATTTTCTCCAATTAATCTCTTTCGATAAGTGATCTTCATGGAATTTAGCCAGTTTCTTCCCCTTTCATGTAGTTTATGAGTTTGGGTACTGTCAAGCATGGTTTCTCATAACTTTCTTCCTCCTTACCATCCCAAACTTAGTTTGGACAATAGAATCAAAATTGTTTATGTTTTCATTATATTATTTGGCAGTTACTGGTGTCATTCCTGCTCTCTAAGGGGTCAAGTTGTCAATGGAAGTGCACTCTTGGCTACCAACAGTGAGCAGATAATTGCCCATGGCTATATTTTAGCCATTAAAAATATTTTATAAATTGATTATTACAACTACTATCAGAAAAATTATATTTTGGAAAACTTATGGGACCATTATTTGTTGCGTGATTGTTAGAAGATGCCACTAGCTCAAGTTATATTTAGTAGTGGGTATACGAACCGGTCCGGTCCATGACGGACCATAGTTAAACGGGCTGTACAGGACCGATCCATTTAATAAATGGATTAGCTTTAGAGTGGTCCATATCCACCCTGCATAAGCTCGTGGACCAGCAGACCAGTCCGCATAACCCTTTTTATCTGTTCACAGTTTTTCCCTTGCATAAGCCCACAGACCTACCTATGGACCAATCACAGACCAATCGTGGACCAGTCGCGAACCAGCCCGCATAATCCTTTTTTTTTTATTTCTTTCATATTTTTTTAAACTTTTTATATACTCTAAATTATATATTTATATTATACAATATATTTTACCTCGTAAAATATATATACACACTTTTCTTTATAGTATCCAATTTCCAAGTTAAATTTTAAACAAATAATAGTATTAATTACTAAATATTGCAAATATTAAAATTAAACATTCAATTTTAAAAATCTAAAATGTTAATTTTTAAAAAATAATAACTTACAAAGTTACAAACCAATCAAATATGCATGACTCCTCTAATCATAAAAAATAGCAAAAATACTAAAGAATATAAATTAACAACTATCAAACACCAAATATAAGCAAATCAAATATCAAATACAAATATAAAAAATAGTAGAATCAACCAACTCACTAATGTCTATCCATCAAGAACATAAATAAATGTCGCAAATGGAAACATTCCCTCATTTGTGCGGGCTAGCGGGTTGGTCCGTGAACCCCACAGGCCAGGCCTTTTTAGCCCGCGGGTTAAGTGGTGCGGATAAAAAAAGTTCATTGGTTGGCGGACTAAAAATTTTGTGGTCCATTTCTGTGCAGAATGCGAGTTAAACGGGTTGGTCTACGTATCATGGACTGTATACCTAGCTCTAGTTATATTATATTTCAAGAATATATGATTTTATATGACATGATATGAATCCTCTCATTAGAAAATAGGTTGATAGTTATCATGATTTCACAGTTAAACTTATTATTTAATTATCAGATATGAATAGCAGGCAAGACATCATAGAATAATTTATACGAATATTACAAAATATTATTATTATCTATTTAGCACAATATGGCCCAGTTAGCTACTATAAGACAATTACGAGGATAAAATGGTTCATAACTATTTGATAGTTATCATAAGGATAGCAGTTAGAATAACAAGGACATAATTGATGTTGTGCAAATTTTAATTATACATATAGAGCCCGGCTTGATATTAGAACTCAGCTAAACAATTAATACAATGCCCAATGAAAATATGAGACAGTAATGTGTAGCATGATAAGATTTAGTCAGTTGACAAAGAGTAGTTAATAGCTAAGTTATACAAATAGATTAATATATATACTTATTATTTATTATATGAATAATAGCCAGAATAATAAGAATGCCTAAGTAATAGTTAAAATTTTATTTAATAATTATTCATAACATAACACAATCAATTAATAGAAATTAATTAATAGCTTTTGCAACCTCTATGATTAAATTATGAATTAGTTATTAAAGTATAAGAAGTGCTCAGCATAGCAAGATTAACTTCAGTTTCAAAAATATCAATTAACTATTATCAGTTTCTAAAATTTATTTATTTATATAGTATAAGAGAACCTAATACTTTCTTGCCAATAAATAAATAAGTGAATGATAATTAATAGATAAATAATAATTAAAGGTTCACAATTAAATTGTTTTTATTGTTATTAGTATTGCTATTATTATTGTAAGTGCATTAGGAGACCGTATGGCATGAACAATTTCTTCGACATAATACTTAACATCTAAATTGTTATTACATTTGTAGCAAGCAAAATACAGGGAGCAAGTTGTAGTATTTGAATTTATTGTTGATTCAGTTAATTTATGTATGTTGAGATCAGTTTAGTAGAATTACAGCATGTCTTGAAAAAGTCGTTAACCTTGGTACACCTGGCTGCCAAGAAGGCGGTGGACCAAGCAGTTATGGAGGCAGTCTTATGAGATGTTAACCTTGGTATACCTAGTGGTCAAGGAGGTGGTATATTAAGGAGCCATGGAGGCAATCTTACAAGACTTTAACCTTGGCATACCTGGCTGTCATAGAGGCTATATGTCAAGTGGCCATGGAGACAGACTCTTCAAAGACTAGAGAAGTTCGGGACTTAGTGAGGTGCCTAAAGAGAACAAAGTTATTTACATACAGCTATTATATATATATATATATATATATATATATATATATATATATATATTCATCATGTTTACAGTATTTTTATTTATGATTCAAATATACTACAGGATATGGTCCCTAAGAGGACAAACCCATAAGTAAATGTTTATGATACAAGTGAATGCGTATTGAATATGAATTCAATTAAAGGTTAATTCCCTTTAAGTTGGATTTTATGTAGTTAAGACAAAAATCAAATTAAATGTATATAAATAGTATTGTTATTATATAATTATTTGCATGTCTATGTTGTATGTATATATTATTATTATGTAATTTCTTGTCGTCCCATGTGAGCTGTGGGTGGTTATATGCTCACTGAGTTTTGATGAACTCACCCCTCCTCTTCCCTCCCCCTTACAGTTACATTTGTAGATGCAGTTATCATTCAGACGCAGCCTAAGTAGCTTTGCAGCTATTCTAGTAGTGGTTTTCACTCTCTAGTGGAATTTGAATTAGGATCATATTAGAATAGAGTGTTCCAGTAGTGTGTAGGCAGGGTCCTCGGACATCATTTAGCATACATGATTATTTTAAGGTTATGTTATTTTGTCATAATGATATGATATGTAATTTCTTTCATGAATAAGATTTAAGATTGTCTATTTCAGTTATGAATTTTAGAACGATTTGGAAGAATTAAATATTTTGTGCATTTTGTGAATAAAGTTTTTAAGAAGTTTTGGGGAATTTATTCATTTATCTATTTTTATGATTTATTATAAGCATTAATTTAGTAATTTACTGTGCATGATTGCATGAAATCAACTTCAGAAGTGTAATACCCCGATTTTAAATAAAAGGATTAGAAAATATTTTTGAGCTAAGTTGGGTATTAGTTACCTTTATTTGTCATTTCGGGTCCTGAATTTCACTAAGTCTGGACCCTACACGTCCTTGCAGAGACATATGATTGGGTCATATTCTTGTGACCAAAAGTCCCGATAACTATTCCTTAGAGAAAATAAGTTAAAGAGTGATTTTTAATGAATTTTTCGAAACCTTTAAATGCCCTATTTCTAGTGTACAAGTTTATAAAACCGTGGAAAATTTCAGATTTCAACTAAAACCCAAAATTTAGATTTTGATTTGTTGAGATTTTTATTTTTCTGATATTTTATTTGAATTCAAATTGGGGGGTATTCCCTTATGTACATTTATGTTTTTTCTGGTGTTAATGTAAATAAGTGACTATTGAGACAACCCAGTCCAATATATACCAGTATCAAAGCCCTGGAGACACTGGAATGCCTTCCTAGAGACCGCCCAGGCGGTCATATAACTACCCAGGTGGTCATCAGAGAGTAAGTCGGTGCTGCAGTAACATCAGGGACCGCCCAAGCGGTCATTGACACCGCCCAGGCGGTCAACAGAGAGTTAAAAACCCTCATTTCAGGGTCCAGATCATTCGACACACCTCTCTACCCTCTCTTCTACAGAGGAACATGAGAACTTCACCCCCAACCTCATTCCACTCATAAAAACTCCATTTCCCTCCATTTTTCTTAATTCTAGCTCCAATCTTTGATTCTAAGGCTTTAAAGTACGTGATTATCTTGGTTTTATTTTTTTTCTCTCCCTTTTCTTTTGGTTATTAAGGTGATTCTCTAAGTTTATTAAGGGAGAGAGTTTTTCTACCTTTTCACAGATGGGTTTTGAATATTCAGAGGTTTTAGAGGTTAATTTAGAGTTCTATGGCTTCTATACCAGATACTGCTGTCAATTCTTCTTCCTATTGTGCTGTTGGTGTTAGTTGTTCACTGTTCATTCCTCTAGGTGAGTGGGTTCACACTTGTCATCTCTATATTATGCATTAGAGTTATTTTCATGAAAAATACAATTTATAGCTTAATTTCAGAGAATACTGTATATAGATTTGAAGTTTACTGTTAAAATATATGTTTAGAATTGTGGATTTTAGAACATGAAACCTATTTTGAGAAAACTCATTGGACCACGTTTGTTGAATCGATTTCAAGTGTATTTTGATTTGTATGTATAAGTGATTCATGATTTTGAGATCCGAAAGGTGATCACAAGATTTTAAATATAATGATTTTTTATTCCAGAGAACAGATGATTTATATGTAGAAAAAGAGAAAATTTCTATCTTTCATGGATGTTAGGGCAGAGCATGCATGCAATATTTGTAAACAGGTCATGAGGCTTACGTGAGAATGAGATTTCTCACGTGTCGGTCATGTGTAACGCCCCGATTTTTCTGTTAGAGTGAAAATGACCAAAATGCCCCTGAGGTCATTTTCAGCCCGGAATTCGAGGAAAGCCAGTGCGGCAGTACTCGAAGGGAAAACTCAATGTTGTAAGGGGATTAGAAAACTTATATACCTTCCCGGGATCGAAAATCTCATTTTTCGAGTTTTCGGGTCAAAATGACCAAAATGCCCCTGCGGTGTTTTACCCATTTGCAAGTGTCGGATGAACTCGAAACTTCTCCAGATGGTTTTAAAAGGCGTTTGTGTGTGTTCTATGACCTCAGTTTTAATTTAGAAGTCCCGGGCAAAATTAGTGCAAAATTACGGTTTTGCCCCTAGTTTCGTGTTTTTACGCTTAATCGCATGATTAAGCAAACCTAAGCAATATTAGGCTCTAATTGAAGGTTAATTAATTTCCTTAATTAATCTTGAGTCAAAATAATTTATTAAAGTTGATTAGAACCAAAAAGTACTTAATTACAACCTAAAATCATATTTTAATTTTAAGACACCTAGTCATAGAATCTTGAATAGTATTTTCTATTTCCAATTCCTTAAATCATGGAATTGTGTTACACATTGTTTATTCATAAATGAGTTTAAAATTCTTTAATGATGTATGAGCACTCCTAACCTTGTCATAAAATTCCTAATACACATGCTTAGTTACCTAAACTTAAGATTAATCACTCCTAACCTTGTACCTAAGCTAACCTACACTTAAACCCACCATTAACACCCAATTACATGATCAAATCATCCTCCCACTCTGCTGTCCCAAGCTGGCCGAAACCCCTCCCTCTCCATATGTATCACATGTTCAATTTTCTAACACTCCAAAGCCATACCTCAAGTCACATACACCATACCTTGTCATATTTTCCATCACACTTGATTTTCCAATGAAATAACAAAGCAAAATAAATTGTTTCCTCCATTTATTTGTGGCTGGAAATGTTCCAGCCATGTTAAGTTTCTAGAAGGGTGATTTATTGCAAAATTGAAATAAAAACTCACTCAAAAACCCATGCCTAAACCCATACTTTGTATCATACACTCCATACTTCAAACCATGCTTCTATGACACAATCAAAGAGATATTTTTCTCTCCCTTGCCCCCTCAAAAGCTACGGCCAAGCCCTCCCCATTCACTCCTCCATGGTTTTTTTTTTCTATAAATAGGATGCTTGTGATAGCCTTGTTGCACCTTGAAGCATTTGCAAAGTTTAGAGTTTTAGAGTTGTCTTGCTAAGCTTTTTCCCTTCTCTCAAAGTTCTAAGAGCTCTTTCTCTTCATCTTCATCCTGTTCATTCTTCCCTCACATAATCACCTCATAACCTCAATCCATCACCTCATAACCTCAATCCATCACCTCATAACCTTAAACCATTCTCAAAGCTTTCAAACACTCAACCTCAAACACAACTTCACTCAAAACACATCTCCTTTCCTTTTCTTTTCCTTGGCCGAAATCATCACCACCATCCTAAAAAGTGTTGCTCATCTCATCTTCATCTTCAAGACCAAGCTTTTATCTTCATCAATAGGTAGGGACTTGGTTTCAAACTTTATTTTGTTCAAAAAGTGTTTTTCTCTAGCTTTCTCTTGGTTTCTCTTTTTAAAACTTTCTTTGTCTCCTTTTCCTTTTGTGTTTCGGCCATGAGGCCTTCATGGTTACATGATGGCTCAATGATGAGGACTCCTAGAAGATGACTATGTGTTCATCTCAAAGGAACCTCTAGAGCTTGAGTTTTTATTTCCTTTGAGTTTCAACTTTATTTACTAACTTGAAATGATCTTTTCTCAAGAACACTTTTGTTTCCTCTTATTACATGCTTTCGGTTTCTTTGTTTTCCTTTTCTTTAACATTTCGGTTTCCATTTCCTTTTGATCTTTGAAGCATTGTTTATTTAATGAAGTTTTATTTTCTTGAGCTTGATGATGATGTTCAAGAACCTCATAGTTCCTTTGAGAACTTGGTTCAAGAACTCTAAAGCTCACTTTGTCATGTGATATGTGTTGGGTTATTATCTTATTAAAGTCTTGAATGAGCTCTAGCTAACCATAAAATAAACCTTGCATCATGTTTATTTTATGCTTTGCATTTCATGTTTACTTTCCTTGCTATCACTAATTATCAAGATAATAAAGGAACTTGCACTATCATGTTTATATTTCAAGCTTTGCATTATCATATTTATATTTCAAGTTCTCACCTAAATATCAAAGATAATAATATATTGCACAACATATTTATTTTATGCTCTCACTTTACTTTCTAGCAATAACTAAAATAAGTGCATGAGCATGTTTATTTTTATGTCATCACTTTAATGATTCTAGAGCTCAAAGACTTGCCCATTGATATCTCAAACAAAGGTCTAAAACATTTATTTCCTTTGGTTCATATTTCGGCCCTATGAGGCCTTAGTGTTTCCAAGTATTGAAAACTATGTTTTATAATTTTTCTAAACTTATATGAGTATAAGGAATATGTAGAACTAAGTTTTATGAATTTAGGACCTCTTGAGATGAAAATAATATAGCCACTGCCCTCTTAAGTATTTTCATAAGTTTAGATAATAAAAGTGTTCATAAAAGAGTTTTGAAAGTTTTAACAAGGTCCCAAGAGAAACTAGTATTTTATGTGCTTTAGAAACTATGTCAATGCCTTTAAATGGAGTTTCTGTTTCGGTTCTGCCTTGCTATGTTTGGCCACTGTATGAGCTGTGTTAATGATGTTAATATGCTTATGTTTGAGTAATAATTATGTTAAGACTCATATGTGAAAGATAGGATAAGTTAGGAACTAGAAAAGAATTAATTTGAGAGTTCTAGATCCCTTAAAGATTTATTTTTCTGGATTCTGTCCAGCAAGGTTTAGATTCAATAATCATGGTTTTAAATTAGTTTATATGTGTAGGAATGACTCATACTTGGTTTAGAACTTAATCTTGAAACCTTAGGAGCAAACCGAACTTAGAAAGGGTCATTATTGTGACTTCCAGGTACTCGTAAAGTTAGGATTTTGATTTCTGCACTCTTGAGGTTTAGAGATGTTCTTGACAATAGTGTCAGGTGAGAAATACTTAGTTATAACCTTATAGGTTCCCAAGAGACTAGGTGTTGATGATCAATAACTTAGAATGTGAGATAAAGATCTAAACCGTAATTTCTAGAACTCCATAATCACATAAACATAAAGCTACCCAAATTCTGCTTAGTGCTGTTTGGATTAGTTCTTGAGCATAAAAATTTGTATAACTCACTAGTTGTGAAACTATAGGTGTATAAGAAGTTAAGGATAATGTTAGAACAATTAATTTGCAAGTTTACGACTCATAAGAATCGAAGTTTAAAACACTATGGGTTATAACATATCAAGTCTATGAGCTTATGGGGATAATTGTTAGATATGACTATGTGATGATGTTTATGTTATGTGGAAGTTTTATGTGACGATGCATATGTTATGAGAAAGTTTCATGTGATGATATATATATATGAAAAAAAACTATATGAGGATGCATGATAAAAATGAATATGATAAATGATGAGGTATTTATGATTTAATACTTATGAGAACTTAAATGTGACACAACACTGAGACGCGCTTCTCCTGGGTGACACCGGTTCGGCCGGGCACCCCCAGGAGGAGACAAATCCGTGAGGGTATGTGTAGATGCAGCCTGCCAAAGCGGACAAATTGCGAGGCCCGCGTGGCTAGCAAAGCGTTTCAAAGAGGAAATGATCCTAAAGAGGAGATCCTTAGTTTGCCCCCTAGCCCGTACTTTAAAGTCGGGATTATGTTTATGTTTCGCTTATCATAGGATAAGTAAGAACTAGTGACGACTAGTTAAGGTATGAGCTCATAACCTAGAGATATTTTAGGGCGGCTCCATGAGATGAAAGTTAAAGTTAACAATATCACATATACTATACTTATGCCAATGTTATAATGTTTCTTAGTGATTCTATTGTTTGGTTCACCTTTATGATGCATTCATATCATTAGATTCTTTTATGCTCAGTCATAAGACGCATTGTAAAATATGACGGACCTTGGATAAAATACCTCTTTAGAAAACTAACTTAAAAGGAATTTATATGCATGCACACCTTTTAGAAATAAACCCAAGGTTCCTGAGGATGTGACGATGTCACCTAGGTATGGATAACCCTACTGCGAAATTCTTTTAGAAAGATTCTCATTCCCTCTCTCTTTTCTTCCGTCATATCTTCAGATGGCGACATTTGTACTCTTCATCGACACCCCAGTATGGGAGCTGCACCATGACCCGGCACTCGGGTCATACCATTTTGAGGGTCAGCCAGACCGCCGAGTATTCATGTTCATGGGACGACCCTTCGCGCACCCCGTCCCGAGCTACCGCTTCACCCCGACTGCTCCTTACCGTCATAACGGGATTTTTGAGCGAGCGAGACCATGCGATGAGCAGATCCTTCGCATGGAGCCCGAGACATCAGCAGTATGCGAGTATCCCGAGTATGTGCCGCGCCCCCAGTACTCGGAGACGGACCCATCCGAGGACCCGCCATCCCACATGTACAGTTGGAGCTCCAGTCCCGCTCCCCCACCGATGAGGGCTGGGAGTGAGGAGACGGTAGTCCAGCCGAGGTTGGCTCGTCGGCCATCTATGCGCCCTTGCCGCAGTGGACATGCCCCGATGATGCGCTCGACCACTCCCGCCGAGATTCGTCAGTGGATCGACTCGACCCCACAGTACTCGGACCAACAGGAGTAGACATAGGATGGGTAGTAGCTAGTGCACACACCCCACATAGTTGAGGACAAACCTTCTTTTGTATATGAGGTTGTCTACTCTAGGTGTACATGGGTATGGGTGTAGTTTCTCTTGTATTTGCTTTTTATGATTTCCTTGTATTGCATTTCAGTTGTATTCTGTTCCATGATGTATCAAATAGTCCTGCCCCTTTGGGTAGGCACGTTATATATATATATGATTCAGTTGATGTTCCCATGATATGATGTGTTTCTTATGCTTTGCTTATATGTTTCGCTATGCTTCCTCTTAAAGATTCGTGCGTGGCTCTTACTTTGATTTTAAATTCCAAAAAGAAAAATTTTACCCATATTTCCGCTAAGTATTTTCTAAGTAAAAGATGAGACCAAGAGGTAATATTCTAAAGATTAACCTAAGTACATACTAGTAGTCTTGGGTTAAGATTTTGGGTGTTACATCATGTGCCTAAGTCGGGTCGTGACAAAGTGGTATTTGAGCATTAGGTTTCCTTGCATGGTACTGGAGCAAGTGTCCACAAATAGCATGACATTTGTGTGAATGAAACTGCGGCCATTCGCACTAACGTAATGCTATTTGAGGCCTATAGGAAGGATTAGTTATATTTGAGTTCAAATAGAGTTTTTTCATTCTCTAAAATCCTTGAACTTATCCTGTTTTTCCCCCTCTTCGCACTAAGTCTAGCAGAGGTAATAAGTGGGCACTTTAGAAAGAAAAAAGCCCTATAAAGAGACACAAACAGAGATGACTAGTTTAGAGTAGAGTCAGCAGCAAGCACAATTGGTCAGGGCCACCTTTTAGTGCCCTCTCCAATGCATCAGTCACACCCAGTTTGTTAGACATGTAAGAGATGCTGCCCGGGGAGGGGGGGAGGTTTGTGTCCTTAGGGTACCTTTGAGTGTTATGAATATGGCTATTTAGTAAGAATAATGATTGATTCTAATATGTTTGATCGTTTTATATGACTTGATGTTATGATCATCAGGTATGCCATGTTCCTAAAATGCACTGTTGTACTATTTATGTTAGAATTGTGCATTTATAGGGTATAAGTACAGCATGTAGGAGAATCAGGTTAACAATATGGCATAGATAGTTTGATCAATTTTGAGTATATATTGTGATGTTGAATTGAGTTGATCATTATGTATATTGGCCGTTGTTGATCTTTCTGACTGCTACTTATTGTTTGCTTCTGGTTGTATACATAATATGCTGGAAGTATGAATGTTTTAATGCTTGTGACTAAAGTTAGCAAGAATAAGTTATTAGAAATTGTATTGGTGTGTGAATGATTGATTATGTCGAGATGATTTAAGATTTAAAAGAGAAGGATGATAAGATTACGTACGATTTTATATATATTTTATGTGTAAGGAAAAAGGAACCTTCCCCATACTTAGTGTTTATAATAGTAAATGTTGTTAAATGAAACAAGCATGTAAACAGTTGGCCTCAAGTTTCATGAATTAGGAAATCTAACTGAAAAATATACATGTGTTAAGTGGAAATTAAGGCCTTAGAAATTAAAATCCTTAGGTTCTTCCAGAGTTTAGTAAAATTCTATTAATTTAAATTGATGAAGGCGCACAGACATTATATCATTATTGGTAAGTAGGTGGTATTGTGTAGCTTCCTGTATAGGTATGTTGGTTGACTAAACCTTTGAAACAACGAACGGAATGAATTTCTAGGTACTCTGTGGTGCTTAGAGATCATGTATATTGATATCAAAACTCCATAAATTCTCTTTGATTGTTATGTTTTAAGAGCTTGACTCATTAATTGAAGACTTTGTTTGTATGATTGAAAAGAATTTTATGGACACTTAGGGCCTTTGGTCACGATGTACAGAATTATGAAATATAAAAAGGGGTTTCTTAAACTAGTTTGATAATAATTTCACAAAATACATGAGATGAGTTGGGTGTAAAAGATAAGTTGTGTATTTGCCATGTTAGGTATTGGAACGAAATTGCGATCTCTTTCTTATGTTGTGGCATCATGATTTGCTTTCCTAGAAAAACGAAAAGAAATAGGAACATGATTGACTTAAGATAAACTTGAGTGATTTGGTGCTCCTAAACAAATTTACCTCTGTTGTAAATGCTTTATCATGGTCTAAAAGAGTCTTTTATGGTATAGATTAGTTTTTAGCTTTGACTTGCAAATTCTTGTTCAACCAAGTTTATGAAACTCTATGCAAAGAACATATGTGACCTTTTTCAATTTAAATATGAAAATTTCTTAAGATTAGATCAGCACATGACAGGTTTAATATACAGTCAGTGATGGGATCATAAAGCGATCAATGGATTTAATAAGCTGATAAAACGCATACTGTTTGTCTTAAGTTCAGTGGTTGGCATAATATGTGAACATGACTGGATGTTGAAACCATATATTTATATTTGTAAATCTTGACTAAAAGACAAGAAAATTCTAAGGCAGAAAAAGTGGTGTATGAGAACTAATACAATACTCCCAAGATTCTTAGTGTAAGTTACGTTATCTATGGTTCATTGTTTTATGCATGTGATGTATGGTATTATGTATGCTTTCTATGTGAATGGATAGAGTAGGCTGGTCTTCGCACATCACACGTGTATAGGGAATGAAAAGTTCAGGAACTAAGAATTAGAAGTCTCGATAGAGTTAGTCAATGTAAGATATGAGAGAGAAAAAAACAAAATGAGAGAGAAAAAAACAAAGTAAGACCAAAAGTGACATCAAATGTCCAGTAAAGGTATCATATTAAGAGCTTTTGTTATCCCAATAGGAAAGGGCTGCCCTTGGAAGCGAAGCCACCCAGACATGCTAAAAAGATATTGATATACAGAGAAACAGAGTAGTAGTCTTTAAAATGATGTTGTTTCCCAGAGTAACAGTTAACACATTCAGAATACCATCGAATTCATCTTAGAGTGTTCTGGGCGAAGAGGCCCATCCATGAGACATGTATAAGTCAACTATTCTACTTATTTCCTCTTTCAGTTATCTCAATTTAGATTTGGTGACCAAATCTTTTTTTTGGGGGGGGGGGGGCGGGCAGGGAGTATGTAATACCTCGATTTTAACTAAAAGGATTAGAAAATATTTTTTGAGCTAAGTCGGGTATCAATTACCTTTATCTGTCATTTCGGGTCCTGAATTTCACCAAGCTGGACCCTACACGTCCTTGGAGAGCCATATGATGGGTCATATTCTTGTGACCAAAATTCCCGTTAATTGTTCCTTAGAAAAAAATAATTTAAAGAGTGATTTTTAATGAATTTTTCGAAACCTTTAAATGCCCAATTTCTAGCGTACACGTTTATAAAACCATGAAAAGTTTCAGATTCAACTAAAACCCAAAATTTAGATTTTGATTTGTTGAGATTTTGATTTTTTTTCTGATATTTTATTTGAATTCAAATGGGGGGTATTCCTTTATTTACATTTATGTTTTTCTGGTGTTAATATAAATAAGTGATTATTGAGATAACCCAGTCCAATACATACCAGTATCAAAGCCCTGAAGACACTAGAACGCCTTCCTGGAGACCACCCAGGTGGTCATCAGAGAGTAAGTCGGTGCTGTAGTAACACTAGGGACCGCCCAGACGGTCAACAGAGAGTTAAAAACCCCCATTTTGGGCAGAGAGAGGGAATAGAATGCAAATTTGTGTTTCTGTTAGAATTGGTATATATGTAATGGGGAGGGATGTGAGGCAAGCAGGCAGGTAGCTAAATCCCTTATAGCCAATGTGATTGTGATTGTAGTTCAAGATTGGTTAAGCTTCAATAAGAATGATGTATTTTAGTTTTTATCCATAGACATAAATTTTAAAACATTTCTTTCATCACAGAAAAGAGCATTATATATTTGAGCAAGAAAGCATCCGAAAAATGATCATATATTCAGTACAAAACATTAGCATGCTAAAAATCAAGTTTATATTGAGAGTGTTAAGATTCTTTCTTATTTTCCTAGAATTCTATTAAACTACAATAGTTTCCATTGGATTTTGAGATTGCAAACTATCTGCTATGACATGTGTGTTTTTAAGAGCCCCTAACTCAACTACATTTGGCTTTTCACCATGCCAATACCAAACTTTGTAGTTTGTAGGAAAGGCTTACAAGTGAGGTGTTTTTGAACTATATCTCTTGTTTGCCACTTACTACAATCACACTTTGGACAAGGACACTTAATTTCATGACCCTCAATAGATTGATGCTAAAATGAAAAATCTAAAAACTTCTTCAACCCATTTGCATATTCAAGTGTGTTTCGAGTTTTGTCAATCCAAGATTTATCAAATGGCATGAGTGGTGAGCAAGACTAAGCGATAGCAATTAAAAAGCCTAAACATAGAAAATGGATACAAAAAAGATGTTTCAAATAACAAAAGACAGCACAAGTTTAAAATAAATGTAAATTTTAAATAAAAATAACCAGTCAATCCATAAGCTCAAAAAACATAACAAAATAACTAAAATGTACCTAAGTTAAGGGGACGGATTCACAAAAGATGCTAGCACACTTGAAGAAGCTTTTTGTACCAATTTGAGACTCTTTGAATGCCTACAATGGGAAACAATAAATGAATGTAGATATTGATTGCGTGCATAATGTGATTGTACCAATGACAATATTCTAGAAAATAATGAAAACGACCAAAGTAGAAGAGGCCAATTTAACAAAATAAAATGGAGCATCCTTGAATATACCTAGTTAAGGATCATTCTTAAGTATGATACCACACGTCTATGTGCCAAAATTGATTTACCCTCAATTCTTTTTTATGCGTTTTATTAACTTTCATGACACCCATTTTATTTAGTTATCAGGTCCAAACACTCTAATTTTTGCTTAACTCTTGACACTCAACACATTCAGCTAAGTAAAAGTTTAGAGGAAAATAGAAAAGCATGACGAGGAACCTTAGAGTTAGAACAAGGCATTGGAATTTCATGCCATCTCCTTCTATAATAAGCCAAGTATTTTTACTTTCGCTTCAATTTGGTTCCAAAATGAAACATATAATTTTTAGCAAAATAAAAAGAAGGCCAAGTTCCCAAAACACAACACACACACGAAGTTAAAAAAAAGCAACCAACAACCAACATATAACTAGTGCCCCTACATAGTAAAATTATGTACACTGTCTATGGTTTTCTCAATCAACGATTAAGTGTGCTAGCTATTATACCAAAAATATAAGCTAATCCAAATTAAAAAAAAAAAGACTTATAATTTTTCAAAATCGGAGCAGCATGACCTCTTTGGAACCCGAAGCAAAATCCAAACGCAATAACCCTCATAGATGGCGTTAGATATGGAGAGAGACAAGGGCACCGAGAACGATGGCGGCGTAGACGAACTTAAGGCTTGGGAGGATGGTGGCAAGCCAAGCGCCTTAGAGGACGACGAACTCGCGGCTGGCACATAATAACCCTCACAGAGGTTCCAAAGGACCAGAGGAATAAAGGAACACAGTATCTGTCGTTGTCGCTAGAGAAGGTGGCGTTGTTATCGCTAGCAAGGGTAGCATGGTCGAGGGCTATGATTGGGGCGACCGAGCAGTGGGGGCGCTTGACGATTAGTCGTTGGTGAGGCTAGAGGAGAAGGTCCAGGGGGAGAGGAAAGGGTTAGTGGTAAGGCGAAGAAGGGGACAAAGGTCAACGAAGGCGATTCGGAGAGGAAAAGGAGGGAGCTGTGAGTTGTTGGTGTTGTGTGGCATGCCCTATTTGTGTGGCATTGTGGCGTGTTCAGAGTTGTGAGAAGAGCTATGAGAAGGAGGGAGGGAGAGGTAAGGCTTTGTCAGTGTGAAAATGAAAGAGAGGAATGAAAGGAGTGGAATAATGCAAGGAATGAAAGAGTGAGTGGGCGCCAGTGAGGTTTTCACCATTGTTATTCATTTAGCATTCTTTTTGTTTTTATTTTTGTTTTACTTCAATGATGTTTCCTTGCTCTTTATATTGAACTTAGATGTGAGTTTTTGGGATCTCATTCTTATCGCAGTTTTGATTCTAAAAAATTCTCATTTGCTGGGTTGAGAATTTTTTTTTTAAACAAATGTTTTCTTTTTTTTTTTTACCTTTTTTTCTATCTTATTTAAATTTTTAATCAAATCCTTTGACTAACTCAGTCTTTAAAACTAGTCATTTTTTAAATTTTAAAAGTTCCTGTATAGCTAAGTACATTAAAATTTGAGTTAGAATCTAAAAGTTCCAAATAAAAATTTAGAAAAATTTGCTCGAGTTTTATCCAGTATTCCACTTTTGTTCCTATTTTCAAGGGAATACAACTACTATTGTAGTAATAAAAAAAAGTTCCAAATTCAATAAAGATTAAAAAAGGCACAAAATGTGCTCTATTTACCATAGTTCATTGTTTTTATTATAATATTAAAAAAATCAAGAGATAACAAATCCTCTTAAAAGAGTTGACATTTAATTTGAACTTTCCATCCTTATTTAATGAGCAGTGAATACAAAAATTTTACGTAATGTTTTTTAATTTTTTATTGATAAAAGAAATTATGACATATATCAATAGATATTTTGCCATGTCACCTATCTAGCTAAATCCAAAATTGAATAAAATGAATAATTTTGAGGATTAGAGCTATTTAAGCATATAATTAGAAGATTTAGAAGTTACAGTAGTTATTTGTAACTAGCTAAAAGTTTAAAGAGTGAGAATGCTCTTTTTTCCCCTTATTTTATTAAAATATAGTAAAAATAGAATAAAATAGCAATGGTAAATAGAACCACCATAATTTACCCAATGTAGCCGTTTCTTTCATTAAAATTATGGTGGTTAATAAAATTGCCGTAATTTATTATACATTGTGGCAGTTTTAAATAATCGTCGTAATATAACTGCCATAATTCACACTTTTTTTTTGTAGTGTTCTGCAAAGTGGTGACAAAGGGTATAACTTGTACAAATCTTTCCATTTTCCAATTCGATTCGATCCATTTGTTTGTAGAGCTATTTACTCGATCGCAGACATTTCTAGAACACTTCTAACAGAGGGACAAACAGTCAATTTTGAAAGAACTTATTGTCAACCTCTTTCAGATATGAACCTAACCGATTCAGAAGGGAAGGACTTGCATCAATATCTTAATTTTAATTCAAACATGGGTTTGATTCACACGCCATGTTCTGAGAAATATTTATGATCCAAATCTGAAAAAAGGAAAAAACGGAGTCCTAGTCTAAAAAAATTGTCATGACCCAACCTGAGCACGTGACCAGCAGTGGCCTGTTGGTTGTCTCTAAATGCTTGTTCTGTTCATAAAGTCTATTTAACTCATTATATTTCCTGTAGACTAACCACATGTTCTCTAAAGTCAAAATAAATAAATCTGGGAACTCATAACAAATCTTTCGAGTTCCAACTCCTGGAATCATTTATATATATAAATCAACATACACTTATCCAAATGTCCAAGTTATTGTATACAAATCAAATGTAATTATAATATACCAAATGAAACTAGGTCCGGGATCCTGCCTGTAATGTACTGAAGCACTCTAAACAGAATGGGAATACTTCTCTCAAGTGAAGCTTACTGGCTATACTCTAGTGGCGCTGGAATACTGATTGCTAGGAGAACAATAGCTACAATACCTGTAATAGAGAGGAAAGCAAAGGGGTGAGTTTTGTTACCAAAATTTAGTGAGTGAGTCCTCACCTGAAACCCACTTTCATGGGACGTCAAGGAAACAATGCACAAAAATTATAATAACATTAATAATACAAAAAAAATCTCTCATAACCAAGGATACATATATTTCTAAAAGTCCTTTATAATCATTATATTATAACTTTAAAACAATTTTCTAAATTTATTTTTTTTTACCTAAAATCATACAAGCAACACAATATAGTAGCTCCTAGAGAAACAATAATTTCTACTCTGGTTACACACAATGTTTGTGACGTAACAAAACTCTGATAATAAATTCTTTGTTATCTCTGGCCTGAGCTACTTGGTACCAAGGTTAACAGATTTACTACCATTAACACATAGCCTGTTTCTCTATAGCTACCTTATAAACTAACTAAATAAGTCCATTAAAGCTAGAAACCTTTAAATTTTTTTAATTCTTTGAGAGCTCTGAATTTGTCTGACTCTAATAGTCTGACCTTAGCATAACTGTGGCTATGAAATCATGCCCAAGGGATCACCCTTTGCAGACATTTTTGATTTCATACTTCCACAGAATATGTAGCCGTCAACTGTTCTGAATCTCATGAAGATTCAAGCTCTAAAACCGTTTTTGTTTAATTGTCCAAAACATATCTCAATATCATATTTCTCAATAGCAAAGTTGTAATCACAATTCCATTCTCTTTCTAAATAGCATTTCTAAGTATATAACTATATTATACACATAAACATAAACCAGTACCATAATCCATTGAAATCATCACAAAAGTCTTTACCCATTTACATATCACCAGTTCTATATAAAATCAATATAACAAACATGGTCCCATAAGTTTTATGAAAAACATATTTCATGCTCTAAAATTCACAATTCTAAACATATATTCCAGTAGTAAACTTCAAATCCTTATACAACATTTCTTTAAAATTAAGCAGTAAATCGTATTTTTATGACAATAACTCTAATACAAAACATAGAGATCACATATGTGAACCCACTCACTTGGAAGGTTGAACTGTAAAGAACTAACACCAGCAGCATAATAGGAAGCAGAATTGACAGCAGTATCTGATATAGAAGCAATAGAACTCTAAATCAACCCCTAAAACCTCTGAATAATCAAAACCCATATCGAACAAGGTAGAAAAATTCTCTCCCTTGACAAGCTTATAGAATCACCCTAATAACCAGAAGAAAAGAGAGTAAAACTAAGAGAACAACATACCTTAAAGCCTTAGGAATCAAATATTAGAGTTAGATTGATGAAAAATGGAAAAGGAATGGAGGTTTGGAGGTGAGAGGTCATGTTTACCATAGTGGAAGGAGTAGGGGTCGTGTTATGAGGTGTGGAAATGTTCTGGACCCCGAAATGAGGGTTTTTAATGCTCTGTTGACCACCTAGGCGGTCCCCTACCCTGCTGCTGCACTGCCTTACTCTCTGTTTATTGCTTGGACAGTCATATGACCGCTAGGGTGGTCTCACTTATTTAAAGTTAATGTCCTCATTTATTTTAGTTTCCGTTAACTTTAAAACATAAATGTAAATAAAAAAATATTCCTCGTTTAGATTCAAATAAAATATTAGAAAAATCAAAATCCCAACAAATCAAAATCTAAATTTTCGGTTTTAGTTCAAATTTGGAAACTTGCACGCTAGAAATAGGGTGTTTAAAGGTTTCAAAAAATTCATTAAAAATCACTCTTTAACTTATTTTTCTTTACGGATCAATTACCGGGACTTTTGGTTCCAAGAATATGACTTTATCATATAGCCTTCCAAGGAGGTGTAGGGCCCAGACTTAGTGAAATTCAGGACCCGAAATGATAAGTAAGGATAACTGACACCCTTTTTAGCTCAAAAAAGTTCCTAGCCTTTTTTATTTAAAATTGGGGATATTATAGAAATGCTTTGAGAAAGGGTAGATGTATAGAACCTTTCAACAAGATCGTGCTTTTTCAACTCTCTCCAAATAGAAACTATTCCAAACATTTATACCATGGTTCCTTAATTCGATAGGGTATAAATATCTAAATTTCATATTTTTATATACTTTTTCAAACCTATTGCTGATACTAAGTAGCAGTCATAAATTTGTATCCATTTTTCATGATATTATGCATGGATCAGATATATCATGGCGAATTCTTCAGAAAAAATTGTGTCTTCCACAATGAAATCTGATAAGTTAGATTTCGAGTAAGTGTTTACATGATCTTCTTCTGTCCGAAGAAAATTTTCATTGAAATAACGAGTCACCATTGATATCAATCGATACATCCAAGATTGCTAAATGTTCAGGAGTTCCCTTATTCAATCCTTTTCCTTCTTCTTGTTGATGGATATTTCATTCGTACATATCTTCTCTTTGTTTCTTGAGCCTATAGAGAGTTAAAAACAAAGTTCAAAAAGGTCATCTCCTGTTCTCATCTCCTATCCTTTAATATTTTAATTTTTTAAAAAAAATCTATCAGCTTAAATGTATAAAGATTGTTAATTTATATTACCTTTAATTTATTGGAACCAATCTGTAGTTTGCGTTTGAAATAGAATCCTTATGAACACTAAATTAATTTATATTGCATTTATAATAATAATAATAATAATAATAAGAAGAAGAAGAACAACAACAACAACAACAACAACAATAACTGAAGAGCTAAACATCAATTTGAATCATGAAAAATTGAGTTCTTTGTATCACATACCAAAGACATGATTTCAAGATCCACGATAATCTTAATCAAGTCCCAGTAACTAATCACATTATTACAGTTAACAAATTTTGAATAACTTTATTGGATTAAGATAAAATTAAACAAACGATCTTACCTAATAAGGGGAATATAAATGTGATTACAAACATAGTTGTCTACCACCCAAAATTTGATACAACTGATGATTTTTTTTTAAAACAAAATATTAGTTTTCAGGAATGGCATGAAAATGATGCATCAGAAGTTTCTTGCAAAACAGCAGTTTCATCCTTCACAGTGACAGCAAAGTAAAATTCACACACCCCACTTAAATATAAATTAATTTAAGAAATTTAAGATGTAGTAATATACAGTTTAAAACCTATAATTTAAAATTAAGGGGGTGTTTGTTTCAAGGTTTGAAATTAGGTTCTCGGAAATATTATTCTCAGATATCTTTAAAAAATTGTTTGTTCAGCATTAAACATTTCTGGAATTATTTGTTAAGATTTCCAGGAATAAATTTAAAACTGGTTTGTTTTGTAATCTATATTCCTGAAAGTATATGTCATAATTTCTAAAATACCCTTAACATAATCATAAAAAGAGAAAAAGTTAAATAACTGATGGATTGTTTAGTAATTGTGCCTAATAATTGTGATTCCCAAGTCATGAGAATTTTTTTTACTCATCTTTCAACTTGGGAATGAGATTTCACTTAATTATAGGAAAATCTTTTTCCATGGAATAATTAATACCCGGGAATAATTAAATATACTCCGAAACAAACGCCTCATAAAAGGCAAAGTAAATTCCAATTAACACACACACACACACACACACACACACACACACACATATATATATATATATATATATATATATATATATATATATATATATATATATATAAGAGTACAAATAAAACAATTTTTAACACCCTAATAAAAATATCTTTGAATTCAATTTTGGTCATAACAGCTTAATCTGCTTAAAGTTTGATATGTTTAATTAATTTTTCAAGAACAAATAAATTTTTGCCTTTGAATGACTTGATAGTCAAATTTATAGAGAAAAACGACTTTAATATCCTTAAACAAAACTAACACTTTATATAGTTTTACATAACAATATATTTCTTTATGTTTGAATCTTATCATGTTAATATTTAAATAATATATCAATATGTTACCTCATCATAAAGTAACTTTTTAAATTAAAATTTTAATAACTCAGCTTGAATTCTTTTAGAAAAATGTAAAATTGAATTTTCTTTTAAATCAGACAAATAAAATATATATTTTCATTTATATATATTTTATGTAATAGGTTAAGATTGTGTTTTTGAAGTTAATTATGTAATAATATTATTTAATATTTGTTGCACATAATAAAATTAATACTTTTATCTTTAAATTTAATTCCATTAAAATTTAAATAATCATCTCACTCATGGGAAGAGAGCGCATTTCATAGCCAGCCGTTTACCTATTTGAGAGAGCTCCTATAGTGATGAGATTAGTCACTACTACTGGTGGTGGACATATTGATTTTGATAAAAAAAAATTAAATAATCATGTTAGAATGTTAGTTCGTATTAAGTCAATTTTAATTTAAATTTTGACAATTAATTTGTCTTACATTTAAATTTTTTTAATTAATTTCATCCTTAGATTATATAAAAAACATGAGTATTCATTCGAAAGAAGTATGGTACAAACTGATTCTCAGAATTACACAAATTTAGTTTCAAAACTCTTAACTACAACAATCATATATTTAGAAATATATTAATATTTTATTTTTAAAAAAACTGATAGAACAAGGTGAAAATGACAATCTGATATATAAATATGTTGCATTTTTGAAAGAGCAATTCAAACTGAAAGTATCTAAAATATGTAAAGTTAGTATTATAAATTTTTCATCAACTATAATGACTGATTTTCAAGGTAATTAACATAATCTAAATCATATTGCAGTAAATGTATCAATCATAGCAAAAATAAAAGGTATTTTCAATTTTAACAAAAATACAATTCTAAATACTGATGAATTATCTATATTTCCATTTTAGTTATTATCGCATATTTTTTAAAAAATTCTTCTGTTTTTTTGTTTTTGGAAAAATCTAGTATATATGTAAAATTCACTTGGTATAGTATTTATTGCTATGTGCATTAATATTATATTACTCAATTCTAAACATTATCTATTATATATGAAAAAATTAATATGTAAGACATTTTGTATGAAAAACTTATATTACCCAATTCTATATGTATGATCAATCTCTAAAGAACTGTATTTTTATTTTCTATATAATGCTCATATAATATATATAAAATTACATTTTTGTAATATCCCAAATTTTTAATTAAAAGGTGAGAAACTTTTTCAAACAAAAAAAAAGTGTTTCAACTAACTTCATCTGTCGATCCGGTTCCTAAATTTTACTAAGTTTGAACCCTACATACCCTTAGAGGGTCATATGATAGAGCCATATTATTGGAATCAAAAGTCCTGGTAATTGTTCCCTAGAGAAAAATAAGTTAAAGAGTGATTTTTAATGAATTTTATGAAACTTTTGAACCATTCATTTTTAGTCCATGAGTTTGTAAAATTGTAAGAATTTTCATATTTGAATTAAAATCCAAATTTTGGATTTTGATTTGCTGATATTTTGATTTTTTTTTAATATTTTATTTGAGTCCAGATGAGGGGTATTCTCTTATTTACATTTATGTTTTAAAGTTAATAGGGAGTGAAAAACCATCCCAGTGAGTGCTATAACAGTCAAGTGAATAGCAAGGCGGTGCAAGGACGAATTTATACTCTCTAGTAAGAGCTGCAGCACTCATTTAGCGGTGCAGCGGTCAACAGTCCTACAAAAATCCCTGTTTTGGGTCCAAAACATTCTTACCACCCAAAACACATCTCTCACTCCCTCCAAATGCGAAAATTCCACCTTCCAACCCTGTTTCACCCTCTAAACTCCATTTTCTACCAATTCTTTCAAGTTTAATTAGGAATCTTCCATCCTCCAAGCTTAAAGGTATGTTATTTTCCTAGTTTTGCTTCATTTCCTTTAAGTTTTCTTTGTTTAGAGGGGATTCTTTGTGCTTCTCAAGGGAAAGAAGCTTTCCACTTTTTTTAAGTTGGATTCTTGGGTATTTAGGGGTTTTAGAGGTTGATTTAGAGTTCTATTGCTTCTATATCATATATTGCTGTCAATTCTGCTTTCAAGTATCCTGTTGGTATTAGTTATCACTATTTACCCCTCCAAGTGAGTGGGTTTGCATCTGTGATCTCTATATTGTGTATTAAATGTTATCTTGATGAAAATACAACGTACTGTTTGATTTTAGAGATTATTGTACAATGATTTGAATTATTGTTGGATTATATGTTTTAGAACTATTGATTTTAGAGCATGAAACTTGTTTTGAGAAAACTCATGGGACCATGTTTGTTATACTGATTTTATGTAGAATTGATGATTTATGTAACTGTTAGAGACTTTTATAATTATTTCAATGGATTCTGGAACTGGTTTATGTGTATGACTTGGTTTTATAAATAGATATGAAGTTTAGAGGAATTATTAGAATTATGGTTTAATCTTTTTTTATTTCAAAGTATGTTGTAGAGCTTTCTAGACAATGAAAAGTTTGGTAATTTGAGATATGTTTTAGAGAAGTAAACAAAACTGGTTTTAGAACTTGAATCTTCATGAGATTCAGAACAGTTGATAGCTACATATTTTGTGGGCTTTTGAAATCACAAATGTTTGCAAAGGGTGATCCCTTGGACATGACTTCATAGCTACAATTATACTAAGGTTAGACTGTTAGAATCAGATAGATTCAGAGCTCACAAAGAATTAAAAGGATTTAAAGGTTTTCATGTTTAGATAGATTTGTTTATTTAGTTTAGATGGTAGCTATAGAGAAACAGCTAGTGAGTTAATGGCTGGTATTAATTGTTAACCTTGATACCAAAGCCCAAGAGGGGCAATTTATTCAAAGAAGAAATCAGTCCACGAGGGACGTGGTTCACGAGGAACCATTATAATTTCAATTAACATTAGATCCCCAGTGAGGCCCGTGTCTGGCACTGGTGGAGCATAGTAAATGCGTTCAGTGTGGTGAGGCCATGTCTAGCACCCAATGGAACAAAGCAAAGTCTTTCTGTTTCTCTAGGAGCTACTATGCTATGAGCTCGTATGATTTTAGGTATGAAAGTGAGTTAAGAATATTGTCTTGAGTTTGTAAAATGATTATTTGAATATGTGTGTGTGTATATATATATATATATATACGTAAAATTGATTGTGTAGGACCTTTGAATATTATTACTGTTATTATGATTTTATGCATTGTTTTTTTGGTGTCCCATGAAAGGAGATTTCAGGTCTCACTCTCATTGAGTTTTGGTTACAAAACTCACCCTGCTGCTTTATTTCATTTTTACAAATAATATAGCTACTGCAGACTCTTCTTAGCCCTTTTCCCCCGTAGTAGCATTAGAGTATCAGTTGGTAAGTTTTATATAGGTGAAACCCTTGTCTATAGAATAGTGTGATTTAGTGTAAATGCAGGTAGGATCTTGGACCATAGTGCATGATTTAAGTTTTGCAAATGGAATGTTATGTTGGACTGTATTTTATGATTTTACTATTTATAAAGGTTTTGTACATAATAGACTTTTATTACACTTGTTGACATTATGAATTTAGACTTCAGAGAATGGAATATGAGACTACAGTTTGAAAAATACTAGCTACATGTTTTGAAAGCAGGTGATTTATATGTAGAAAATATTTTATGATTCAAATTATTTTGTGTTATACTATGCATGCATAGGAATTCAAGTCACGGGGCTTATGTACGATAGAACTTCTCACGTGCCTAGGTAGGGTCGTGACAATTTTATTATCATTTTTTTTTCTACTAAACATTTTTGCCATTTTTACAATTATTTAAGTCCATTACAAAATTATCATAAGTCAATTAATAATCATTATATGAATTACTTTAATATTTCACATACACCAATTTAGTAAAAAATATATGAACCAAATGGTAAAATGGTAAGTGAAAGTTGTGCACTAGAAAAAAGTTATTGTTGGCAATCCCCTTTATCTATTGTTACAGATAACCCAAATTTTATTCAGATCAATATTATGCATATATATTTTTTATTTTGTTTCTTTTGCTAGAAGAATTTCTATATATATATATATATTGATAAATTGATTTGGAAACTTAAACTATGAATATTTTTTTGTACTTTAGTTCTTAAATAATCCTCTCTCTTGATTTCTAATATTTACTATATTAACTGTTAAATGTAACATTTTAAAATTTTGTCTCTCATAATTTCTATAATATCATTCAGATATTTTTTATGAAAATCATCTAAATTTTATTCATGTAAATTTTGTACATATTCATTCATATGATAATATAATATATTATATATATTCATGTTGATGTAATGCTTGATTGATTTTGTATCTTTTAGTAGAATAATATATACATACACACATATATTTGTATGTTGTTAATACGATAAAAAAAATATTAGTCTCAAATATAATACACATGCATAAAATCCTATTTATACAATTTATACTACTAATAAAGCTCAAGAAATAGCATGTAAAACTTTTCACATATAGCAACCAAATGGATTTTACACTAAATGCATTCATTTGAGAAGAACCACCATAAAGTTTAAAAAAAGACAAAAGTTAATGCATTCATTTGTTTTTTTTAATGAGCCACCATAAAAATAATGAACTAAAAATGCTAAAATTTATTGCTCAATTTAAATCCTGGGGAGGTTTCTTCAATATGTTATTTTAAAAAATTATTCACTTGCTTAATTCAATTTATCATTTAAAACTCTCTCAAAAAATTAGCATTCAAAACGTAATTATTTTAATTTTTGAAAAGAATAGCTTTCAAAATAGTCTTCAATGCATTTTTTTTCCCAATCTACCATAATAAATAACAATTACTATTACAAGGAAAGTTATGTCAAGATTTTGTATTCCAATCATGGCTCTTTTCATAAAAGATTTAAATTAAAAACAAGAGCCTTTAAAAATATTAAAAAAACTATCAATATGTATTCTAATATATAATTATTTCTTGAAAATTTTAAGCTTACAAAAAGTCCAATGTCATTCCAAAATAAGAATTCATTTACGCAAACAGACAAAAGAGAATGAATATCTAAATTAACTTATTCACTTTGTCAATACTCTTTGTATATTAATTAACTTAATCACTTTGTCAATACTCTTTGTATATTATCTATTTAAGCTTTAATGTGCCCTAAATTATTTTGTTTTCAACCTTACATAAATTTGTAATAAATTTAAATTTTGATACTCAATTTACATTTTTAAGAGTAAAATTTATCATGCTAAATTTTTTTATCAATATAATTTCGTGACAAAAGTATAACTAACAATGTCTATTAACTTTGTACATTGCACGAGTAAAAATTACTAATAACATTTGAAATACCAATCTATATACATGAGAAGAACACATTTATTTGTTCTCCATCAATACCCAAAAATTTCTCAAACATAATGTGACACATCTCTACTAAGGTGGGAAACCCTTCATTTAGACTTGTTCAACCATTATTTTGGAATCCCCACTTTTTAAGCGTTGTTCTGGCAGGCGATTCCATGTCATCTTGATTCAGAAAGCTTTTATTAACGTAAACAGTTAATTCCTTCGGTCCCAATTTTGAAGTTGACCATTACACTCTTCATCTAGGTTATCCAACTATTAATATTACATTCTCTGATGTTTTGTGAACAAATACACATGCAGCTTATCTTCCATTCCAAGTAAGCCAAGCATAGTGCATGAAAAAATTCTTACATACTCCTAAAGCATATTTAGTGCATACTCCATAAACATATAATTATTCACTTTAAAATTCATATTAAAAACTTAAAATAGATTAAACATGCTTATAGAACACATATTAATTAGATCCTAGAAATATACAAGAATTTCTCAAATATATGGTCTAACCATTATTTACATAATAATGAGTTGTGGATGACATCTTATAGACTAAAGGCAGATAAATGCTTGCCACCATGCACGTGCCACATTGTAAATATTGTATACTTTATTTGTAGATAATCTAACTATTCTTTCTCAACCATATTCATATAACATCTCACTGCTATATTTAGGATCAATAAAGACCTAAACGTTTGTGGGACACGTCTGGTCTTGCAGCAAGACAACTAGAAAGATCAATTCCATGTCATACATTATGATCACGTGGCTGAAAAACAATCCTTCAATAAATTATTGGTTTGGATCACTTCAACCACTTGCAAAAAGAACTTAATCCAGTTTCGATTTTCACATGAAAAACTACAGTGATGGTGAGAGTTTCAGTTTATCAGTATGATCTGGAAAATTGACAATATTAATTTATGCAACTACAATTTAGAAGAATGCTCAATCAGTTAATGCATGATACTTCCTCTTCACTTTCCTCAGCAAATTTACAAATGTGAAGGATTGCCACAGCATGCCAACTTCAAAGGAATATTTCAGTGTTACTTCATATCTTAAAAATAGGACACAGGTTTAAGTGCCAATATAAGCAGCTGAAGATTGTTAAGATTAAAACTTAATCTTCAGCATAGTTCCTCAAAGTGGAACAAAGAAGTAAACAGCTGAAACAGAAAATTTGCCCTGTCAAGTGTGGTATGGAGTAAGGAAGGAAAAGCAAGTGAAATCAACTCACTCATCTTAGCTCAAAATGAGGGTTTTGGGGTGTATCTGAGCCCCAAAAAGGCAGGGGAGAATTTTGGAATAAAATTTCTTACACTAGCTTGGTATAACAAAATTGTAGGGTGTTCGGAAGTGAAGCGGAAGCTGCGGAACTCATTCTCACTCTACTCAGAAATGCCGCTTGTAGCTTGAAAATAAGCTGAAAATGATTTTCCACCCACTTTCCACCACTAAATCCTCTACAAAGCACCAAGGAATGAAAATTTCCTATTTCCCACTTTTCCTATCAAGGTTACCTAAGGGTATGTTTGTGAATTTGAATTTTAGAGGGGAAGGAAGGGGAGGGGAGGGGAGGACTTGTATTGTAGAATTATATTATAAGTCCTCCCTACAAAATCTAAGCTCACAATCACATCCTTAATTGTTTTCACCGAGTGTCCTATTGATGAGGGACTGGGTTCTTTTCCGAAATAACGAGTACTTGGACTTTGCTAAAGACGCAAAAAAAAAAAGTTATAATGCAACCAACACAAAAGGAATTTAGGACCGAATGATTTTGGTGGCCAAATCTCCACAATGACAACGATGTATCCAGGCTAATTGAAGCAAACCTTTCTTCAGACTGTCCTCCCCTGTCAATCAAGAAATAGGTGAGAGCATTATCTACATCATTCTGCTTGGAAGATTAGTTTTGCCTAGAGCTTCAAGAATCGTGAAACCTTCTTACATTGTTCAAGAAAAGAAACTGTTGTGAGAATATTTGCTTATGCAGTCAAATTCTAAAAATTCGTGTGCAAGTATTCGTGACTGTTTACAATTAATTTAAAAAGTAAGCACATACAGCACAGCTTTACTGTGATATACCTTAAGAAGTTCTGAATTGATCTCCATAGAGAACTAACATGTTTGATTCCCTTGCTTGAAGCTTGACCTGTTGGATCTCTCTTAATGGATTCATGAGAGTTTCCCTTGGGTATCCCTGAAAAGCATGGTTGCAAAATATCTCAGTTAATATTCTTCTTTTGTTTTACATCTTGTATGTATGTTTTACGTAACTTTAGCCTACTATACTTAATCCAAAAGTATCCGAGAAAAATGAACTATTACCGGCGTCATTAGAGGAAGATACAGACTCATCTTTGCTAGATGCTCTAAGTGAAGCTAACTGCTCAACGAGCACACGCTCGGTACCACTAGAACAAGCAGGAAATAAGGAGAATGAAAAGAAGAAACTCAATGAAGCGTAACTAACAAAGCATTCATTTATCACAAAAACATTGATAGGTGCCAAGCCATAGAAGATAGGTATAGATAGGGAATACTGTAAGAATTTTCTATAGAAGATGAGCACTAGCTCCTTGTGTATTATGTGTATTATTATTATGTGTATTATTAACAAATAGAAAATGTAAAATACTTAGAGTATTAAAGAGACTCTTATACTCTCCCAATCCAATCTTGACTATTCAGTAACTCTCTTATGATACCTCCCCCCTTTATAACCTCTTCTCTCTAGCCATAATAGAATTTCCCTCCAATTCCTCACATTCTCTCTCTCTCTCTCCCCCTCCCTGTGCCAGCTCAGCATGTGCCAGCTCAGCACAATTAGTTACCAAAAGAGTCACTCATTTTCACTCTCTCAATTCTCACTTAAGTAAATAAAGCCCAACTATGTATTGGCTTGTCCCTAAAATAATCACCTTGTCCTCAAGGTGATGTGTGGAAAGGAAAAACCATAATGCTGAAGAAAGACTTCCCCCTGGATCCCATATCTTGAAAAAGAAGGAAAGTGAGCTTGCATTGTTGAGTTGTTCTCCTAGGTCCCATGCATTTGATGCTAGTTCTTCCACTAGGTGCACCCAAGAGATCAACCAGAGAGGCATTATGCCTTGATTGACAGCAATTCCCTGAATCATACCTCCATTCACAGCAACTAAACTCACAATTCCTCTGGCTTCCAGCTTGGGCTTGGAGTTTTCCTTTGAGTGGGTGGTAATGAATATAGTATATTGGGGACACAATGACATCGCTATCTCACTCATGGTTCCTTCTAAAGACTTATTCCTGAATTCTGGTTTAATAGTATCATTCAGCCTTTGAAGAAATGGGCTATCATGTCTTGCCGTGAACCAGTCAAACATTGAATAGAGAAAAATAAGCTGCTATCTCTTATCAGTAAACTCTTCTACCTTTTGATTGGGGCTATCAGTAAACCCCGAAAAACCTTATCATATAGAAATTCATCAGCCAATGCACAGCCATGAATATGTGGAGATTCATCTTCCACAACCTTCACAACCAGTTTTTACCTGAGGCTACGGACTCTAGGCTTCACATCACCATTGTCTCTTGCTGCTCTCTCTGAAGCAGTAAAAATGGACATGCCAAGGTCACCCCCAAAAGGAATGAATGCCCCCTCTGTAATACCTGAAGATATACTGTTCCTTAGGAGAGTTTAGTGCAGTACACGTGTCTCTAGGCAAATCTGGGACAGCCATAGGGTTCCTCGGGACCCACTTATGTTAATGGTAGGACCCACTTGAATTATAGCTTGAGAATGTGAGAAAAACAACTCTGGACAGTGCTATAATGCTTAAATGAGCGTTGCAGCAGTCATAAACAGTAAGGCCATGCAGGATGAGAAAATGTAATGCTATTTGAGCACTGCAGTGCTAAATTTTTTATAAAAATCCTTGATTTGGGGTCCAGAACATACACACACACTTCTCACCCTCCAAACACGAAGACATTGCCCTTCTACCCCTGTTTCACCTCCAAACTTCATTTTCTTCCATTTTCTCTCAAAACCAACTTTAATCTTTTATTTCTAAGGCTTTAAGGCATGTTGCTTTCTTAATTACATCCCTTTTCCCTTATTCTTGGGGGTTAGATTGAGTGCTCTCCATAGTTTATCCCATGGTGTTCTATCATGATGGTTAGGACTACATTTGAGTAATTAGAAGTTAATCTAAAGTTTTATTGCTTCGATGGCAGATACTGGTGCCATTCCTAATTCTTAAGGTCTTGTTGGGGTGGAACCATCATCTTCTACCACTCCAGGTGAATGGCTTCACATCTGTAATCTCTTTGTTGTTCATTAGAGTTATTTTCAGGAAAAATATGGTTTTAAAAGAGATTAGAGATTTCTATTGATTTATCAAGTTTATGACAATATGATTTTTAGAATAGCATGAACTATATGTATTTGATAAAACCATGGGATCATTGTTCTTAAAATGGGTTTATAACAATCGGAACTGTGATTTTCAATGTTTAGAGCTATTATGTTGTTCACATGATACTTGGTGTTGAGTATTGTTATATGAAAAAGATTTTGATCTCTAGGGTAGAAGACTTTATAAGAGATAGAGAAAAGATTTAGGTTTCTAGTTGAGCTAACAGTAGCTATACCGAAACAGATTGTGTGTTAACAACAGTTAATCCGTTAACCTTGATGCCAAGTAGCCTAGAGCTAGAGAAAACAGAGAAATTATTGTCATACTGGGGATGGCGATACGTAATGCCCAGAACTGACCAGAGATTTATAATTAGAGATTTTGTTACAACACATGTTGTGCGTAACCAGAGCAGAGAATTCTGTTTCTCTATTAGGGTACTGTTGAGTTGATTTGTAGAAAAACTATGATTTTGGGTTATGTGATTACTAGTATGAAATGCTTTAATGTTTTATTAATATTGTTATTATGACTTTGGCGCATCTTCTCTTGGTGTTCCATGAAAGGGGTTCCAAATAAGGACTCACTCACTAAGTTTTGGTTACAAAATTCATCCCTCTGTTCCTTCTCATATTTATAGATACAGCAGCTGCTGCAAATACTTCCTAGTCATTCTCTTCCCAGCAGCATTAGCTCTCAGTTGGTGAGCTTCATTAGGTGTATTGTTATCACTTTGCTCTAGAAGTGCTCCGGTGTTTATGTAGGCAGGATCCCCGAATGTAGGGCATGGTTATGTTTTGCATGCTTTTGCATATTGGACTGTTATTTTGGATTGTATTTACATAACTTTACTTCTCATGGTTATTTGTGTATGATGGACTCTATATACTTTTGACGATGTTATAAATTCCACCTTTGAAGACAAACTTTGAGAATTTCAGTTTGATTATTATGATTTAACAGAGCAGGTGACTAATTTCAAAATTTGAAACTATATTTTAAATATTTTTGTGATTTCTTGTGCATATAAAGCAACACAGGTCATGAGACTTACGTGAAAATGGGATTTCTCACTTGCAAATTACGTTCCCAGATCGGGTCATGACACCCTCAATCTCAACTCTCACAAAAATTACTGGGTCTATTTCGTTTACATCCCCTTTTTGCAGTATATACAATAGTTCAGGTTCCAAAGAATTGGGCCCGGCTTGGTGGAACAAACTCAACTCACCCAACCTTAAGGCATTTGCATTTGAGCAACGCTCATGTCTGAATATAATTAGAACTGGAGTAGTGACCTCAAACCTGTTGGAATGGAGCTTTAGAGAAGGACCAAGGTACTTGTAGCCTCATCTTGTTGGCAACACCCATTACAGGATTCCCCATGCTACCGCGGGCTCGAATAGTTCTAAATATGTCTTGGCTAGGTGCCTTGGTTCAAGAAATAACTCAACTTCTGAATGCCATTCACAATATCCCCCTTTAAAAATTGGACCTGGTCCATTAAGCTTAAATAAAGTCTCAATCTAGTTTCTTCTCCTCTACAAATTAAGACTCTCATGTTTTCATGCTGCTCGGCTTGGCCCATGAATTGGCCATCAAATTGCTCTTCATTAGAGTCCCTACCATTATTTTCCCGCAAATGGGTTTGGCCCATGCATGCCCTGCCCATTGCCCATTTGTCTTTCCCTTTCACGTAGTAGCTTAAGGGAACTTCCAAGGCCACCATCTTTGAAGAGGTCTCCTCTACTGATATCACGTTAGCGTCCGAATTAGGTGGCTCTGGTAGCGAAAGATGCTTTAGCAGGTACAATGACTCAAGCTTGGTTGCAACCCTGGTTCTATCTCCCTCCATTGATGAACTTGATTCCGGTGGTTTTGGTGGTGGTCGCAAAGCAGTTAGTGTTGCCACAGCCACTCCAGCTATCGCTGGTGTTGCTGCCGCCCCTAGATCTGGAGGTTCTGGTGGCTGAGGTGGCAGTTGAACTTCCTTCACGAGAACCATGTCTGTGCCTTGCGGTGCATTTTCATCTTGGTTCATCGTCAGTGGTAGGTCGTCAGCCGCTGTCTCCGGCTGCGATTCCTTCGTCATTTCAGCTTGGCCTCGAGATCTCGCTTTTCAAGTGATGGAAGCTTAGCCGCCGCCCTTGAAACTTCTATTGCTTCCTCGTCAGACTTCATTGCCTTCAAATCTAGCAATTCCGGTGGCACCGGCGGCTTTGGAGGCCCAAGTTTGGCCGATTGTTACCAAGTATAGAGTTCTTCAGTTGCTAGAGATCGTCTCCCCTTTGTTGCTCACATGTGGGTCTCCATCACAGGTCCTCTCTAGCCTGAGCCTCTTCCTTAAAAGCTAGTGTCACTCCTAGAGCTTCACCCACTGATTCGATCTTCCCTTCGCTCTTTTCAATTGTCATCACTGTGAAATTTGTCATTGGTGTGACCTCCTTCGGCTGTTCCTCTTAGTCTGCTACCTCTAGCTCCATTTCTTCTTTAGATTCATGTGCATCTTCATAGTCTCCCTTTTCCTCCCCTTCATGCTGCATGCTTTCAAAGAACACGCAAACATCAGGAGGCCAATCGTCCATGAAGGATCTCCTTCTTATCGACCATCAATCTTCATCACCTTCCCATACAGATAGTCGACAACAACGCCGATGGGATCTTCCTCTTACTAGATTCTTAATTTTCTTCAGATTTTGCTCCATTTGTATCTTCGGCTTCATCTTCTTCTCCGACTCTGATTCCACGATAGCAGTAGCAGTTCACATGGTTTCTAGCACAGGGCTCCCAAGACTGGAAGCTCTAATATCATTTTATAGGTACCAAGCCATAGAAGATAGGCATAGATAGAGTATACTGTAAGCATTTACTATAGAAGATGAGCACTAGCTCCTTGTGTGTATTATGTGTATTATGAACAAACAAAAAATGTAAAATACTATGAGTATTAGAGAGACTCTGAAACTCTCAACCTAATCTTGACTACTCGGTAACCACCTCATGATACCCCCCCTATTTATAATCTCTCCTCTCTAGCCATAACAGAATTTCCCCCCAATTCCTCTCTCTCTCTCTCTCTCTCTCTCTCTCTCGTTCTCTGTGCCAGCTCAACACAATTAGTTACAAAAGAATCACTCATTTTTACTCTCTCAATTCTCACTTGAGTAACTACATTAAAGTCCAACTATGTATTGGCTTGGTCCCTAACAGTCACATACATCTTCTGTATGGCAATAGATTGTAAACTACAAAGCCATATGCTCTTAAGACTTAACCAACTTTGTCATTCAAATAAATTCATACTCATCAGTTTTATTCAGAAAACCCCTAGGATTATGGACAAGGAAGATAAGGAAATAAATAATACTGAATTGCTGGTGGAAACCACAATCGAAGTCACAAGTGTTCTACACAAATCTCCATCAAATCTCATAATTTTCCAGTGCTATAGAAAATCTAAACTAGACAATCAATGATAAACTCCATTGATAGCAATATACAAAGCTAAGAAAGAAGCAAAGATGGTAATAGAATACAAACCTGATATATTTAGGAATAAGAACATTCACAATGAAGTAATGATCGCCTCGAAGAGATGGTCTATTCATGTCTGGAACTCCCAGACGTGACAACTTCACTGAATCTCCAGGTTGAATCCCAGAAGGAATTTTGAGATCCCTTGAACATTCAATAGTTTCTACCTGAAGTCACCTAAGTTTAAAGTCAGAACAAGTTTCACCTATTTTATTGTGTGTAGACTAGCGACTTGTCGGGCACTAACGTGCCCATCAAGTAACATTTTAAAATTTTCATGTAATAACCCACAAATTATATAGGACCTCTACCTGTACTCTTTTTGTATGATCAAATTAGTTAAAAAATTATCTATCATTGTTTTTTGTGATATTTTCTATCTCATCTTTGTTTTAACATACTATTAGTATTATATTATGAGTTTAATTTCTATGCATTGTTAATGTAAAATAATTTTACATTAACATCCAATAAGGTGCTGCTACATAAGTAAAAGTGATTTTATTTTTTTTTAAATGGTGGTTGTGAGGCATCACTAATTAGATGTCAGTGTAAAATTATTTTACATTGATAGTGCATGGAAATTAAACTCTCATATTATATATCATATATGTTATTACTTGTCAAACATTTTTACTATCATGACAACATATAATTCAATATTGTGTAAAATATTAGACCACAACAATATTAAATTCATAAACAATACATACAATCTGTTCATACATTAATTGCTTAATACAAATTGATTACCTCTCATTTTTGAGTAATCCATTCCATTCATATTTTAATATGGTTAAGACCATAGAAACAATAAGAAAGAAAATGTTGATGTCCTAAAGGTATGAAATGAAAATTAAATGAAATGATAATCTGGTTAATTGCTCTGACACCAAATCAAAACAATCCTTTCATTTAGTTGATTATCACAACATAAGTGACAACAATAATTGTCATTAATTAAATTGTTACTAAAGAAAGAGTATAGACAATAAAAAAACCTGGACAAAAAAGCACAAATACAATTGGTGGGACCTCTCTACCTTTCTTTCCCTAAGGTTCTCTATGATTTTCCCAGCATTAACCCTCCTTGCTGGACCTTGCACTTTGATAGAAACCACAAGAGCAAAGATTCAAAGAAGCCGAAGAAATGTAGGGTGTTATTAACCACAAATGAAAGAGAAAATAGTATGGATCTTGCAGAAAAAGATAAGTACCTAAGCACTATAGCAGCTCATACCCTCCCAAATGGCCTAGTCCAATTCTTGCCTACCTCATTCTTCTCCTACCCAACAATTATACCCTTCTCTCTAACAGAATTCCTCACACGCACACTGCACACCCTTCCAGCATGCACACACACACACGTAGCAAGTGCCGATATGCAAGTTGGTTAGCACCAAGAGGGCTCCACATGATTCACCCCAGACCCTGACCCGTATTAACGATAATAACCTTGTATTATTTTTCCTTTATACGCTCTAATTTAGTAATTCCTTTAGGTACTTGATCTCTATCAATACCCTCCCCTTGAACAATCACCTTGTCCTCAAGATGAAGGTTTGGAAAACAAAGACTTCCTCCTGGGTATATCTTGAAAAAGATGGAGAGTAGTAAACTTGTGTTGTAGTAAGGTCCTCCTGGGTTCCATGAACCTGTCTCGAGTTCCCTTACTGGGTCCTTTCGGTGATTGATAACAAAAGCATCACCATATGTCTCAGCACCCTTGATGCCAAAAGTTATAAAATCATCAGTATCCGGAATCTTTGACAATAATGACCACAAACTGTCATAGAGACCTCCTCCCAGCCTATACTTTCTACTAGTTCTGTGCTCAACTCTCATAACCATAACAGCAACATCGTTACCCAGTTCTTTATACTCAATAAGCCTTTTAACTCGTGAATTGCTGGACTGCTCCAAGGCCTGCACAACTTGCTCGTTCCAATCAAAATTCTGTTTAGTGATGCTGCTAGTTTCTAACACCTTTCCCTGGAATTTGAGTCTTCTAGTTGCTTTCAAAAGCCAAGGCCGCAGAAAATCCAAAGGTGAGTATAAACCAAGTTGAAGAGTTCAAGCCCTCCCCCTTGTGATTTTATTTCTACTTCATTAACAGTAAATGACATGACCATTGGTGCATAAAACTCATCCCGTTCAATGTGAAATGCATCAAAATAGGATGTTTGAACCTTCATATAAAATACAAGAAATGTAGCAGAAGTGGAATAAACAATAATGCATTCAAGTGGGTTTGTGATACCTCCTCCTGAAAGTTCTGCCCCTCCATTCAATATCCCAAATTGAAGTGGCATATAATGGTATCGATGCATGCAGTTCTTGAAGGCCAAACTCCTCCCTTGCATTTTCCCACCAATCACAAGGCTAGCCCCAGTTCCATGTGAATCAGCAACATCTTTATTAGGGTTAATAGTGGAATTGTCCCAGGCATATGGGAATGGAACACAAAGAAGTGCTTGTAGTCCACCAAGTCCATCACTAATGAAGAGACTATTTAAAACTGCCATTTTACAGAAATTATTTTGGGCTTGGCCGATTTGATTCAAAACGTTATTTAGTGATGCTGAGATCTAAATTTTCATCAAACATACATGGGCTTGGATCAATAGGATAAGGATGGGGCTCCCCTGCCAAAACTTCACTTCTGCCCTCATTAAAACCCCTTTGCTGCCAAAATCTTGGGCTTGGCCCATTAGCTCAAAAAATGAGCTCTTAGACCGAAATTTCATGTTTGCCCGTTTTTTTCTTATCATCACTCACATTGTTGCAGTCAAGAAAAGAAATTTCGAAAGCTGCTGTCACAGCCACTTTTGTAGCTTCCATTGCAATCAGAATTATCGTCGCAACAACCATTGCCGCTTGAGCCTCCACTGCCTAAGTCTCTGGATCCGGCAGTCTGGGTAGCGGGAGTTTGGTCGTCATGCACAACGACCCTGTCCAAGTTGTAGCCCCTAACCCCTTCGTCTCCACCGATGAAGGCGACAACGCCAGCTGGTCCAATGACAGCCTTGAACCTACCGAAATGCTTGAAACTCGAATCTCCCTTGCAGTCGCGAGCAACTCGCCGCCCCTCCGCTTCTTCCTTCTAACATCAGTTGTCATCCACACCTCCGTCTTCAATGGCGCCATCAAATCTAGAGCCTCCGCTGCTTCTGTGTTTAACGACTTCGACAGGGGTCGCACGGTCCCTGCACAACCGCTAAGAAGATTTGGAACCACGATGTCCATTTCCACCCACCCTTTCGATGCGATGGTCACAACGAGCTCACAAACTAGTGGATTCGACATGGAACGCTGGGTCGGCAAGAGAAATAACTCAAGCTCCGTCGTGGGTCGCATGCTCTCTGGCTCCACCGATGAAACTTCTGGCGGGTTTGATTGTTTTACTGGCGTCGGCGGCAATGCAATTGGTGTCGGCGCCTCTAAGGACACATGTTTCCTTGTCTTCCTCCTCTCCATTATTTGGTCCTGGTGGCCTACCTGCCTGCAACAACCCTTCCCGATCACGTTGCCATTGGTCTCGCTAGTTATGGCTTCGCTCCTCGCGCCAGTCACCTCGCCAATCATCTCGGTGCTTTCCCTCGTGCCGACTGTGTTCACGTTCCTCCTTGTGTTGATCTGAAGGTCGACTTCCCCAAGAAAACCCCTTCCTGCATTGACAGTAAGGAGAACATTGCTCCCCTCTGTGGTGAGAAGTGGAGTAGCAATTCTCCCTATAATGATGACTTGGTGAGGAGAGTTTTGCGCTTCCTTGTCCTCTTAATTCCACCATCCAATCGTTTCTCCATCTCTTTCCTTCGATGCTCTCTCCGCGGTGGAGATTGTCGTCTGGTTAAGGTATGACATTGTCTTCTCAAGAGCCGCTTGACCTCATCCATCTTCCTCTCCAAATTCTCTATGGTCATCTCCAATGCAACTTCATGCAACAGGCCAACCACAACTCCCAGAAAAGGGCTTTGATGCCATTGATAGAAACCACAAGAAAGAGCAACGAAGCAGAAGAAGTGTAGTGCATTATTAACCACAAATGGAAGAGAAAATAGTATGGATCTTGCAGAAAAAGATAAGTACCTAAGCACTATAGCAACTTAGACTCTCCCAAATGGCCTAGTCCAATTCTTGCCTACCTCATTCTACTCCTACCCAACAATTATACCCTTCTCTCTAATAGAATTCCTCACACGCACACAATGCACACCCTTCTAGCGCGCGTGCGCACACACACAGAGCAAGTGCCGATATGCAAGTTGGTTAGCACCAAGAGGACTCCACATGATTCACCCCAGACCTTGGCCCGTATTACCGATAATACCCTTGTATTATTTTTCTTTTATACGCTCTAATTCAGTAATTCCTTTAGGTATTTGATCTCTATCACACTTCTTCTATCCTATGCGGTGGTGTTTTTCTGTGATCTCTCTACGTGGTCATTGTAGAAGGAGAGAGACCCAAAATGATTTAAAATATGATATTGGTTTGGATCAGTTGGGTGGAAGAAGATTTCTAGTAGAGAGATAAAAGAAGTCAAAAACACTTCCAATAAATGGGAAGGGAGGGGAAAAACTGAAATAAAATTGCATGCAAAAGTGCAGTTAAAAAAAAAGTAAAAAAACTGCATACAGAAGCGGGATGGAATAATGCAATAACTGGGGTTACTTTTTTAACCCATTATTAAGGTGGTTAATAGTTTAATTAGAAGGACAAAAATGGAAAAAAATAAAATTGGATACCAAAATGTGGTTTCCTCCATCTATTCCCTTTATTATATTGTATAGATGTATATATAAAAGATATTACATCATCTTCCAATCAGGCATTGAAGTCTCATTATAAGCATTTGACTCTCACAATAACTACCTTAAATGTCACATATATGATAAGACATGATTGACTGATAGTGTAAAAAACTTTGCATAGACAATATATCAAAATTAAACTCCTTATCTAAACTAACATGGTTCTGCATTTTGCATCACTAATGTTTCTTGTATTTTGGGTTAACTAATGTTACCTTTTTAACAGACCCCAGTATTGCCTCTGTGAAGTCAATATTAATCTTCGAGTACAAATGAAGACCCTCTCTCCAAATTCCCTCCTTTTCATCTACATGGAGGACTACAAAAAGATCCCCCGTCATACGCCTGAAAAACAGCACCAAATTAATAGCTACCACTTAGATGAGTTCAACTAGTGATTCTAACCATATTCCTGCTTCTGGTTGCAAGTCAATAGTCTGATGAAAATAAGACCCAGTTTTATTTTTAAACAAGTTCTCTTCACTCAACTCCTAATAAAGGTAAGCAATTTTTGGGTCCTTCATGGCTGCGTGGTAAATTATTTGGTTCATTTGCTGAAAGCAATGAATTTGGAAAGGTGACCCATCCATATGTAGAAACAATTCCATATTTACTTATTTCGGAAACAATGATGTGAAGAAGCTGTACTTTGCAGTCTACATTACAACTTACAGTTTCCTTTCATTATACCCAACTAGAAATCACCCCACAAATCACAGTATAATCAAGCCAATAGTATGCATGCAGCCAGATCATGTATTACAGCTATAGTTCATATGGGGGTGTTTAGATGAAGCAAAATTTTCACTGGCATGCTGCTAACCTCTTCTTGTTAAAACTCCCTTCTCCTCGGACTTGTGTTGTGTCTCCATCATTGACGCCAGGAGGAATGACCACTTCCATTGTTCGTTTAGATTTCACCTGACCACTGCCATCACACCTTCGACAGTGATCAGTGATTATCTTGCCAACACCACCACACTTAGAGCAGGTAGAAACCTGAATTTCACCAGCAAGATGTCACCCTTTGGAATAGTGTATCAAGTAATTTAAATATAATTGCTGATGCTATCCTTCCCAAATTAAATATGCTTAATTTAAATTACCTGAGACATTATTCCAAAGGGTGTTCTCTGAGTTTTCATTTCTCCTCCTCTGCCACCACAAGTTGTGCATGGTTTAATGCAATCCTTTGATTTAGCCCCTGTACCATCACAATCATCACAAGGCTGAAAACAAGAAACTTCAATATCCCTCCGTCCTCCAAAAATTGATTCTTCAAAGCTCAAATGGAGGTCATGCCTGCATGGAAGAATATATAAAGTTAATCCCATATATTTGTGCACTTTTTTCGGCATTTCAATGTGTGCAAATTTGTTGTATAACAGATAACTTCATCTGGCTGCTTTTAGGTACTTGACTTATGGTCCTTTACAAGTTCTGTTCAAAAAGATTGGAGGGCTTTGTCATCATATATAGATTTCCTCTTCTTACACATGAAAACACTAGATATGGTAGGACACAATGGCATCGTTTGATCTACGTTGTTGTTGTTGTGCTATACACCCAAAAAAAAAACAACACAGAACTTTGGGCAGAAAATGGTAAAAAAAAAAAAAAAGAACTTCAAAAATCTCAGTCATAAATGCTTCCATAATCATTTTGTTCATTCTCAAAGAAATTGATTTGTCAAACATATGAGTAAGCTTCTGTCAACTGCCTTTCTCTGTAACGAAAGACAAAATCAAATTGAGAAGATAGTTACCGAATATCAAGACCATGGTTTCTATTGCTTCTAAAATTGAAATTGATGCCTCCATCACCACTTTCTCCAAAAAGTCCATCTGAACGACCAAAGAATGCATCAAATAAATCAAAGGGATCAACCTGATCAATTCAAAAGACATCAGCAGCAAAAGATGTTAATTCTAGAACTAAATCAACATATCAAGAGTCTGCAGTTCATTTGAACATTGCAGGAACCATAGATTTCAAATTAAACATACCCCAGAAGCATTGGCTGACCCTCCATTTTCTCCTTGTAGACCTGACTGACCAAAGCGATCATATAAAGATCTTTTCTCATCATCTGATAGGACCTATATACATGCTTTGTTACCATAAGAATATAAAGGGGCAGATAAAATATAGTAAATTAGAAATTATCATCCATGATGTCATACAATTAACTATAAATTAAATAATTCAAAATCCAACCTTATAACCCAAATGGAGAATATTATAATGCCAATGATCAGATAATAAGAAAATAGAAATAGCAGAAGAAAAGATAAAAAGCAAAATGATTATGCATGGTACCAAGAATGTAGAAGAAACCCCATAAATGAGTCCCAAAATGTGTCCTACCTGATACATGTTGCTGACAACATAAATATAAAAGAAAACAAAAAATATTATAGGGAAAAGAAGAACTACCTCATATGCAGCACTTATCTCCTTGAACTTCTCCTCTGCCCCAGGGCTTTTGTTCATATCTGGATGGTACTGATCCCAAAATAAAAACCTTAAGTTGTATATTACAAGAACTATTAATGCAACAAATGGTCATGAGTCATGATATTTTCACTCAACTTTTGTAAAAGACCAACTAAAATATTTGTCATCTTCTCTACCTTTGTCATTTTGGTGTTTACTTAGTTCAGATTAGCAAATGATATTTCATCATTCGGTCATTCCAGATGTCCCAATCACAAAGATAAGAAAACAAACTTAGTTGAGATGATGGTAGTTGTTTCAAAAGGAAACATATTTTGGCTACCAAAGAAAATCCAGAAACTTGTACCCAGAAAGATACATATTACAGAAAGGGTGCTTCTACACCTCCATGCCTCTTTAAGGTCTACTTGGTTGAGCAGTTTCGAAAATAGGAAGTGGAAAATATATGTGGAGACAAGGAATGAAAACGAACTTCAACTCAAGTTATGCTGAAAAATACAAAGAGGTTTTTCTACCGAATCAGATCTTCTTATACCAAGCAAGTCCCATTCCAATTTTTTTCATCCTATCACTTTCTACTTACACAACCATTTTTTTCTTAAATAAGAAAAGGAAAAAAAAAAGTTCAACTGCAAACTTTAACGAAGCACTGAATCAAGAAGCTGGACATTAACAGAAAAAATAAACATCAATGTCACATAAACAACCCAGAAACCTCACACCCCAGATTCCAATTTCCCTCCTTTTCTTCTAATTTTCCCCGAAACCAAACGTGACCCATTAAAATTACCACAAAACACTGAATCATGAAGCCAGGAATTAACAGGAAAAAAATGTTAGTCATCAAAATTTCCCATAGAACAACACAAAAAACCTGACACCCCCACATATCAATTCTCACTCCTTTCCCTCCATTTCCCGAAAAACCAAACACAACCCATTAAAATAACCATACAAGCATGCCAAAAACACATGAAAATCTCAAACCCCAGAAACAAAAAAGACGGAAAAAAAAAGGAACCTTGCGAGCTAATTTCCTATATGCGCTCTTGATTTCTTGCAAGGTAGCGTTGCTGCTAACATTCAAGGTGGAATAGTAATCGGTTCCAGCTTTGGCTCTGATTGTTGAAGCAGCAGCACGGGAACGGTTGCTGGTGGTAGAAAAAACGAGACCTGGGATGTGGGTATGAAGGGTTTTGCGCTGGAACTTGGAATGGGTGGCACTGAATCCGAACGTGGCAACACTAGCAGTGGAAGATGATGCATTGGAAGGAAAGGAATAGTTGGTGAGTGGGTTGAGGATAGCATGGTAGGATGATGGTGTGTGTATCACTGGCATCGGTGATGATGACTAGCTTTGGTGTTAAGAAAAATTGATAGAGGCGAGGAACAACAATGGAGTTAACGATAATGAGGGTCTCAGGAGGGTTCGTAATTTTCAGGGATCGCAAGGGCTTGTTTGTATTCAAAGTTCATATATGCCTACAGCAATTAATGGTGGACTAAATCTCAAACGTTCCATAAATTGTGGAGGAACAAATTAATTTCACACATAATCTCTTGTATTTTCACGAGAGGAGGTATTAGCCATATAAACTAGAAATTTTAATAACTAGTGTTTTAAAACTTAGTAAATAATAAAAATAATAAAAGTTTTAATGATAATTTTTAAATTAACTAACAACAGTAGATAATTAACAATAATGTTCACAATTAAAAGTAAATATTACAAAGGATTAATTGCATAGGATCTTTGCTTCAAATTTTGATTTTCATATATCACCTTGAATTATATAATAACTAGTTTTTTACTCGTATAATACACGGGATTTTACGTTTATAAATTCTAAGAAATTGATAGAATATATATATATATATATATATATATTAGAAATTGAATTAAATTATAATATATTAATTTTATATGATTTATTATACATATGATTTTGAAAAATAAATAACTAATATATTTACTTGTGCGACACATCAAAATATTAAAAAATATATTAATAATACTAATAAAGGATAATATAATATCATAAGATATACCATTGAATATTTTGTTGCTCAATTTGCTTAAATACAATTATGATATGAAATTGTAACAATAAGTATAAGTTGTAAAATTCTCATAAATTTTTTATACTATTAGTTTTTTGAGCAATTAAATTTCTTGTATTTATATTAATGAAAAGGTAAATAAGATTTTTTATTAAAATAAATCATTACATTCAATATACTAATTGTTGTCTGTGCAATTTATATGTTTGCATCACCCATTGTATATTTGGTATGATCACCTGGCTATTTAGAATTTTAATTTTAATATCCATAAGAAAATTATTTTACAATTTTATTTGTCATGTCAGCAATATTCTGCTAAATAAAACTTTAATATGGTTCATTTTACAAAAAAATATAATTATAAAAGAAACACAAATTTGTCCAATAATCAAAATAAACTTACTTAGTTATTTTTAAAAGATTTTTTCTTTGGGTTTGTCAAGTATCTTCTTAGTGTATAAATATTTTTTCAAATGTCATTCTTTTAATATATATATATATATATTAAAAATATTTTATATTAGAATGAATTAAATTAAAAACTTATATAAATCAATATTAATAATTTTATTATATTAATAAAAATTAAAGTACATTTAATATTAAATCAATTTAAAACAACAACTTGATTTAAAATAGGAAACTTTGGAATCGATATCAAATGATTAAATTTCAAATTGAAAAAATGATTTCAGTATAAAAATAATATCACATTAAATCTCTCATATATAAAATTAGAATTGATATTAGATTAATTTGATATAACTTAAATATTCAAATAATTAAAATGAAATAACAAATTGATATAAGTTGCAATATTCATATATTATTCATTTAGAGTTTTTAATATTTTATTTGATCAAAAGTCTATATATTGCCAATGGTAAAATACTCATAGTTTATTATTAATTAGATAATTTATTTTATTTCATATCTGTTTGAAATTTTTTGAGAGATTTAATTTAATATCAAGGACAATGCATAAAATGATTTTTAAAAATTACAAAAATTTCTCTGCAATTATGTTTTCAAAATAATTTTCAAAACTTTATTTTTATTATTTAAATAATTTAAATTAAATATTTAATTTATAGTAATCCATATTAATCATTTCAAATAATATAATTTTTTTCCATTAAAATACAATTATGATTAATTCATTTATTTATCTGCATATTATATTTATATCCCATATATGTTTTTTCAGGTTCATAAATAATGTTTGTAAATAATTCTATTGTAATATAAGTCAAACCTTAATTTTTTAAACAACTCAAATTTTTTTTAGGTTCATAAATAAATTAAATCAGAATGAAATTAATATATTTTGGATTTAATCATTTATATTATAGTAACTGCTGAATCGATTTAAATATATTATTTAATTAATCTCAATAAAAAGAACTATTAAACCAATACGGTATTAAATTTTCAAATAGAAAAAAATGGCAATTGGAATATAAAAATAATGACAATCTTAATTTTGGGATATAAATTGAAATTTGATATCATATTAATATGATATATTAAGTAACGGTAATATAAAAAACTAATATTAAATAAGATCAAAAAATTAATATCAAATAAGAATAATAGAGCAATTGACATCAATTGTCAAATTTTGGTTCACAAAAATTGGAAATTCATGAAATTGATATCATTAAAGCATAGTATTAGAGAATCGATATTAGTAAAAAAATATCAATTATGAAAATTTTGATAAACATATTATGTTTGTATCTCTTATTAAACTTTTTAGTTAGATTTAATTTCATAATTCTTCAGAAGTCATTGTGATTTATATCTCTTAAAATTTGAAATATTTTTTAAATTTTATTAATGAATTTGTTTTTAGAAATTATTATTTCTGAACTATTTGTTTATTTATCAACCATTAATTGGTTGTAAAAATGGCATTTAAAAATATTTTTCAGATTTATGTATATTAAATCAAATATTTACAAATAAAAATTGATTTTTTCAAATGATATAAAAAATTATTTAAATGAGATGTCATAAATAATATAAATTAAATTTTTGGGTTATAAATATAGAATCTATATTAGGAGTGAATATAAAAAAAATGTTAACGAAAAATAGAACAAAATATTAATGAAATTAATACTGCATAAGTCAAACATTTAATTGTGAAAAAATAACATAATAAACCATAAAATAATACTTGAGCAACTGCCAAATATATCTAAAATCTAAAATTAGTCTCATGGATAAAATTTTTAGTATCCACACAAATGTAAAATGAAATAAATGTTTCTTGATAAACACAAATCAAAACTGACAATATTAAGCAAAGCACACAAAAAAAAAAAAAGAAGAGATTTTCCTAAGCTTGGATCATCAATTATTCTTCTTTGAAGATTCTCTTGATCTTGTTTTTTAAATTGACAATTCATCTCTTAGAGTATTCTCAAGCTTGGCAATCTATTCTTCTTGTGATATGCTTCTTTTCAAATATAGAGTTCTAACATTTGAGAAATTTTTGCCTTGTTCACTGGTTTGAGTCACTATTCTAAAATTGTTGTTCATCAATGGTAACTGCATCAAAGCAAAAAAATCATTTCATTTTAGACATTATAGTATACTTTGACAATTGAAGAGAGTCTCAAATCAGAAGCACTTATATATTCAAGAACTTTGAACCTTCACGATTGAACAACAAAAAGGAGGCTGATTCTTTTTCATCCACCACTCTTATATGGATGTTATGCCTAAAGATAAATTGATCATATCGCTTGACTTATTTAGAAAAAAGAGAGCATACTTGATTGGTAAAATTCAAAACAATGGAGGCCGTATTTTAATTCATTACCTTGGTGTAAATGTAGAGCAATCAATTTCACTCTTTCGTAGTATAGTTTATGATCCTCCTTTTGCAATCCAGTAAAACACCTTTTAAATGAGCGATACCACCAATTGTATTGTGTCTCAATCTCTTCCATCATTCCAAGAGTCACAAAAACTCCACTGTAATTACATTTAGAAAAATAAATCGTGAAATAGGTTAGGCTAAGAAGAGTGGGTTGAACAAAAAAAAATACGGATACAAAATGGTTCATGATCTACAAATCAATATATATAATTTTGCAAACATAATTACGACTCAATTGATTTCTGATTGATGAAATATTTCTTATATTTTTAATCAAATATTTATGGTTTAATTGATTCATGCATGAATTGATATGATATTCTATGTTTTTTAATTGATTTCTGATTGATCTGATAATATTTGTTTGTGATTGATCTAATAATAATATTTGTTACGTTTTCTAATCATTTATGAGAACAAATTTTTTTTATTGAAACGATTGAAATGTAATAATTAACATTATAAGGATGGAAATTGAAATCAAGTATGTTTATATGTTTAGATCATGCATTAAATGTTCAAATAAATGTAATATTTGAAATAAATGTAATAAGTGATTGATCTAATAAATGTTCAAATAATGTAATATTTGAAATGTAATATTTAAATCATTACTTTGGTGTAAATGTGGAGCAATCAATTTCTCTCTTTTTGTAGTACACTTTATGATCCTCCTCTTACAATTCACTAAAACATCTTTTAGATGAACGATAGTACCAATTGTATTGCGTCTCATTCTCTTCCACCATTCTAAGAGTCATAAAAACTCCATTGTAATTGCATTTAAAAAACAAATTGTGAAATAGGTTAGGCTAAAAAAAGTGGATTGAACAAAAAAATACTGATACAAAATGGTTCATGATCTACAAATCAATATATATAATTTCGCAAACATAATTACGGTTCAATTGATTTCTGATTGATGAAATATTCCTTATACTTTTTAATCATATATTTTTTATTTAATTAATTCATGCATTAATTGATATGACATTCTATTTTTTTTTCATTGATTTCTTATTGATCTAATAAGAATATTTGTTACATTTTTTAATCATTTATGAGAACAAATTTTTTTTTATTGAAACGATTGATATGTCATAATTAACATTATGAGGATGGAAATTGAAATCAGGTATGTTTATATGTTTAGATCATGCATTAAATGTTCAAATAAATGTAATATTTGAAATAAACATAATAAATGATTGATCTAATAAATGTTCAAATAATGTAATATTTGAAATGTATATTGAAATCATGCATTAAATATATTTGTTATTATTTTAATCATTTAATTGAATAATTAACTTCATTTTAATCAAATTGAATTAAGGAGGAATGAAAGAGGAATTGCCACTTTGAATTTCCTTATCTAGATAAACTGTGTTATATATATATATATATATATTAGTACTAAAGTATGCAATAAATGTGTTATATAAAGTAAATATAAAAAATATAAAACATAGAATCAATACATGAACTTTAAATATTTTGAAACACTTTTGGATGAATTAAATTTTTTATTATATTGCAAGGTTGCTCATTGTCATCCAATATTAATATTTTCAAATTTTTTTCTTGATTTTACTCATGAGATAGCCATGTAAAGTTGTCCGTGAATGAAGACAGATTTGGATAAAAATAATTCAACAAATAACAAATATTGTCCTTTACTTTTATTAATGGTCACAACATAGCATAAAGTGACTATGAATTATCTCATTTGAAACTTGAAAGGCATGATTAGATTAGAAGGTATTAGATTCATACTAGGTATATAAACTTGTTCTCTAATTTTATTGTCTATCACTAATTGCTCCAATGACATTGTTTCTTAATTATTCAAGTATTAACCATGTTTCATAACACAGTCTAGGAAATTGATCAATGTTTCTCGGCATCACAATTTGGACTTCCTTTTTGAAGACTAATATGTGATTTAGAAGGGCAAAGCACTTTATCTCAATTAAAAACTTAACAATTATTGAAGCTGCATCAATATTGGCATCTTCATCTCCTATGCAATATGAAGCAAAACTCATATACTCCTTTTCCTCGCAGGGAATTTGAGAAAGAATAAATTCATTGATCATTTTAACCAACTCAAAATGAGGTGCTAGCAATGGTATATCCTTAAAAAATGCATAGTTAATAGCTGGGATTCAGAATAGTTGACGGCTACATATTTTGTGAGCTTTTGAAATCACAAATGTCTACAAAGGGTAATCCCTTGGACATGATTTCATAGCCATAAGTCATACTATTAGAATCATATAATTCAGAGCTCTTAGAGAATTACAATGTTTAAAGGTTTTCAGATTTACATGGATTTATTTAGTTAGTTTAAACGGTAGCTATAGAGAAATAGCTAGCGAGTTAATGGCTGGAATTGATCATTAACCTTGGTTTTATGCATGGTTTCTTGTTGTCCCATGAAAACGGTTTCAGGTGAGGACTCATTCACTGAGTTTTTGAATAAAAACTCACCCCACCTCTTCTCTATTTCCTTTTACAAATACAGAAGTGGTTGTGGGTCCTTCATAGCCATCATTGTCTTAGTAGCACTAGAGTTTCAGTGGTGAGTTTTACTTAGATGAAATGTTTATTGTTTTGATCTAGAGTGCTCTAGTACATTTGCAGGGTTTAGGGTTTAGGGTTTAGGGTTTAGGGTTTAGGGTTTAGGGTTTAAGGGTTTTAGGGTTTAGGGTTTTAGGGTTTAAGGGTTTAGGG
>CM062345.1:0-30063 GCA_031216105.1 Dalbergia cultrata
TAAAAGACTATTTAATCATTGCCTTAACCACCACAAAGAGGAGGAGCCTTACTTTGAATAATATAGCACAATACCTATAGAATCCAACACACAGACTGCCAATTGCAACAACAACAGAACCTACGCAATCTTTCAGAGCAGTAACGCTCTTCCTACAAATGGAATACAAGCCATCTTCCCAAATAGAAGTTGAACCCCTTGCGATTCTTAAGCCTCAAACGCATATACATGACTATCAAAGATCTTAATAGCAGGCAAATAATTACTTCAGCACTACAGCGTGAAAATAACAATTTTCAGGTATAAGCATCCAATTCAAGCTTTAAGATAAAATCTAATTCAAAAATTCTAGCTTTTACACTTCCTAGTTGCATAACCGTATACTATACTTTTAAATTGACTTTATACATGTATTCTTTGAAATTATATAAAGTAATCAAAATTTTAATTGATGAGTTGAAACATAGCTTACTGCAAAACAAGCATATTACTCAGAGCCAACACACTAAAATCCGCTTAGAAGAGTTTCCATTTGTGACAAGATACTATCACAATCATGAATTTGATCATGAAGATAGACTAGATTATCAGTTTCTTTGATATAATCCTACAATAAAGGGAACACTAGGAAAATCAGGCTTGCTTGATATAATTTTCCTAAAAGTAAACCACACTTACACTGTAAAATGAGTACTACACCAATACAAGCACTAATGATCAAACAAATAGAACCTATATTCCTAAAAAATAGAATATGAATTAAAATAATGAGAAAGAAGCAAACCTGTATAGAATTTCAGACCATTCTTTGATGAAGAAAAGAAGAAAGACATAACTCCAACACTATTGTGGTCATATCTTTGATTTGCAATAGAATAAAATCTACAATTGAATAGGACATTGCACATTAGAATTAATAGTGCAAGACTTGTAAGTAATGAGTATTAGATCAATCATCCTATCATAATTGTCAAACCCTTTGATATTTAGAAACCTAAACTACAAACCATTCTAACCATAAAATTGATTAAAAGTAAAAATAAAAGCAAGAGGCTATATAATAATCATCTAAACATGGTTGTTTGATCATTTGATCATATTATATATGATCTAATACCTTATGTTACCAACCTCATGAGTAATGTGAAGCATACTAAATGGACATGAATGGTGGGATGTAAAGAGATTTTTACCTCTTAATTTGTTGTCGTCCTTTAATTTTTCTTTGTTGTGCATGCAGATTTGTGTAATGGCATTGGCATAACACTTGAAGGGATTTGGTTCTACATGACAACCTTAGTTCTTTATGGCCCCATGCTGCCACATGGTTGTCAACTGAAGGATAGTGATGTTACATGTCATTCGAATGAGAGTGAGGTTTGGGGCGACTTGCTTGCCAATGTTCAGCTCTTTCTTGCAATCCTCTTAGCTGTGTTGGTAGCAACTGTAGCATCCTATGGCTTTGCAACTTCGAGATATATACGGGAATCATCAAGCTAAGCTAGCAGTTTGCACTCAATTCAGGCTGGATTAGATCAAGAATCAAATTCAATCAATTCTATTAGCTAGTGATCAACATTATTGGAAATGTAACTCACTATTAAGCGTTTTCTGTTGGTCAATCATTGTCATGTAAAAGAGAATTAAGAATATAATCTTTTATGAGATATTCTTGTCAGTCATTGTCATGATAAGTTTATGATCCCACTAACTTTATTGCTGAGTGTATTTAAATATAAATAGTTCGGCTCCATTCAAGAGTTTTTCATCCTTTATTAAGGTTAAAAATTGTCTAGCAAGAAGAAACATGGCTTCAACAAGATAAGAGAAGGCTTTCAAAATGCACAAAGCAAGCCTCCCACAACAGTCATAGCTCAGAAATAGCTTGGTAAATACAATACACATATCAGTAAGAGCGAATCCTACCCCCAACCAATTAGACATGGATAATTGAAAAAATGAACACTTTATAGTTTCCAGTATGAGGAGAACGACCTTCCCAATAGATAATTGTTTAGAAATAAAGTAACAACAACCACAAACAAAATTCAATTAAGAAAATATATCATAGATCTGAAATAGAGTCGCAAACAAAAAGGAAAAACATAGGCAAATAATCATAGATCTGAAAATCTTGGAAGGTTTGAGCAATAATACTAGAAAAAAAAATATAAAAATAAAACAATAAAATAGGGAATATCTTGATGGACTTCAGGGGACTTCAACGCAGTTTGAATCAAATGATTCCCACTGGTGTTAGCGTCGGGGTGTGAAATGGTGAAGAAGGTACTTTCCTGAGCTTTGAAGAAAATAATAAAAATATTACATTAGGGATTTGATATTCAGTTAATGCAATTTGAGGGGAAAATTTTCCAAAAGAAAGTAGAGAGGCGGACCTATGATTGCGGACATGAACTAATGCGGATGTGTGGAGCTTCGAATTGCAAATCGACAAACTGAGTGGTAGGCCGTGAGCGAGAGAGAGAGGGGGAGTTGGATTTGTGACCATGAGATAGGATGGCAGAGCCCAATGTCGAAGGCAAAGGGAGCACGAAGTAGCAGAGGCGGCGGCGTCGCGAAGCAGGGACGGCCTCCTCGGGAAGCAGGGGCAGCGGCGTCGTGGACAGCGGAGGCAAATAGCAGACTCATTGTCGGCGACCTTTGGGAAAGATGAGATGAGGAGAAGCGAGGCTAAGAGTTAAGAGATGCATCCCTAATCCCTAATCCCTAATCCATTTTCTTATGTTTTTAATTTTTTTTTAAGGGCTGAAAAGCAACCCGCCGTATTTCCCTTTTCAACCGCCATTTTTCAACTAAAATTGTGGCGGTTCTTTGTAACTGCCCTAATTCACTGGCCACAATCTACATATGTTTTTGTAGTGATCTCATGTTATTCATTCATTGCATGTAAAAAAAAAAAACCATTTAACATGTATTCATGCATAATTCATCCTTATCATCTATTCATGCATATATCACATTGACATCATCCATATGAAAAAAATAAATCATTTGACATTTATTTTCATGCATTCATAAAAATGGCGTGCATTTATGAATAGTGCATGTTCATAAAAAAATATTTTTTGTAAAAATATCATGCATAGTTCATCCTCATTATTGATTCATGAATTGATTGCATTCATATGCAAAAATAAAAAATAAAAATACATGCATTCAGAAAATATAGCATGCATACATCACATTGACATCATCCATATAAAAAAAGAAAGTCATTTGACATTCATTTTCATGTATTTATAAAAAAACGGCATGCATTCGTGTATAGTACACATTCATTTAAAACAAAATTCTTTTTTGTCAACATGTCATGCATAATTCATCTTTATTATTAATTCATTCATATATCACTTTCATATGCCAAAAAAGAAAAAAAAATACATGCATTTTCATGCATTCAGAAAATATAGCATACATTTATTCATACACTTTCTCTCACGCATAGCCCACATTTATAGAAAAAATTCATGCATTCGTATCATTCATTTTTCGCTCATAATAGCAACAAAAAAAGAAAAGAAAAAGAAGACACTAAACAAACATTCTCATTTCTCATCCATCATTCCCTTACTTGGCCTCCATTATTATCATCACAACCCTTTCATTATCAATAAACCTCATTGCTATCACCATCCTCATCTTGGATCTTATTTTTATCGTAATCACAATCATTATCAACTTTGCATAGCCTTCAGAACAGCGACAATCACTATCTCCACAAAGCCACCGCTATCACAATAATCATCCTTAGTGCTACCACTGTGCCATTGTTTCCTCACGATTTTTTTTTCTTCCTTATTTCGATTTTACAGTGATCAAGTAGGTGTGATCTTTTTTTTTATTTTAGTTTTCTTTTTATTTTAGTCTTATTTTATTTCCTTTATTTCTTTTTTTAAAAATAATTTGTCAATTAAAATTATTTTCACAAATAAAATCAATCAACACTTTTTATTTTTGTTTCTTAATTAAAATCCAGTAACGCACACTTATTTTCTACAAGAACGACGTGTCTTTGAATTCTTCATTGCACCAGAGGATATGTTGACGTAGCCAACAACTATCAAGCCAAAATTATTTTTAAAATTTTTTTTCTCTTTTAATTTAATTTTCTTTTCTTTAATTTTAGGGCATTTCTCTGGTACCCCAAATTTTTTCTAGGTACCGGTACCCACACTTTGTGTTAATGAATTTAAAGGTTTCACCAGTTATTTGATATTTACTTGTTTTAAAATCTTATTTTCCAAATTTGAAATTTGCCAAAAAATATTTCAAAATTCTATCAAAGCCCCGGAGCCAATAACCGTTTTAATCTCCATCAGTACGAACATCTGCAAAAGCTTCTCTTCACTTTATATGTTTGCAGCACCATTCTTCGATCTTGAAAAACAAAAGGGCAAACTCATATCACACCACGCCACTCTCTAGTTTTCTCTTGTCCCTGCTTATTCTCGTTTCACATGAGTTCAAGTTGAGGATTGACGACACACAGGCGTGCGTTATTCTTCATTTCTCTGTCGCTACGATTCTTCTGTAGATCCATACTTTACCTGTCATGCTTTCCATCGACTTTTCACTTTGTAACCTACTCCACGATTTCCTTTTATGAGGGTATTACTACTTCACCAGTGGGGATACCTTTGTTGTTTCACTTTTTATGAGTTTCTGAATCTGTTGCTTTGTAACAGCTTGAAGCATTGCTTGGCTTCATTGAGAGAGCAGAGGAGTTGAAAGGAAAGGGTGTGGATGAAATAATCTGTATAAGCGGTGAGGATCAAATCAAATCTTAATTTTCCTCTTTCTACTTGTTTTATTGTTGGTTGTATTGCTAATTAACTCAATTCATATGTGCATGCGTGTAATTGCTAGTTTTTTTCCTCCCCCTCTTATTTAACAATTTTCATGTGCAGTCCATGATTGAAGAAAATTTTGAATCTGCTAACAAATTGTTGGATCCCTAAAAATAACCTGAACGAGTCTTTACTGATTTGCTACTACTTATTATCTAATCCTAGTGGGATACACCTTAAATGCTTAGTAATGCGTGTTGTGCTATGTTTTGAATATCCTTCTTAATTCTTAGTGTTGCATGGTTTAATATGAACCTAGATGGTCCTTGCACTGTAATTCACTGTCAAATGTAAACCACGGCAGCACAATGAGTTGTCCAAGGCTCCAATACCTTTTAATTTAGAGCTTTCTTCTTAGATTCCAAATTGCATGTTGCTTCTTTAAAATATTTGTTTTATATTGATGGTTAGATCAGTTTTTAAACATGAGTAGGAAATGAAAAGCTTTCATGCATTGAATTGGATCTGGGAATTGTGTTTTGATAATTTGTCCTACTATATGCGTGCATGGGCTGATATTTCATCATTGGGATTGTCCTGTGGTGAAAAAAATTTGTTGGACATGCTTAATTCTTTGATCTACCAAATAAATTACTCATTAGGCTAGTAATCAAAGAATTGGATTGCTAGTAAATGGCTAACTTGTGATTAAATTGTGACTTTTGCAGTCAATGATCCCTTTGTGAGTCATGGGCCCAAACTTTCCAGAGAACAAGCATGTCAAGTTCCTTGCTGATGGTTCAGTAACATACACCCATGCTCTTGGGCTAGAGCTTGACTTTTCAGAGAAAGGGCTTGGCATCCGCTCCCAGAGGTTTGTGCTCTACTTGTGGAAGACCTCAAGATGAAGGCAGCAAACATTGAGAGTGGAGGAGAGTTCACTGTCTTCAGTGCTGAAGAGATCATCAAGGCTCTTTGAAGAACCATTTTGCATCCTTATACACTTATGTGTCTAAAGGGTCCTCCTTGTCTTTTTCAACTCTTTCTTGAGTGTGTTAGCTCCTTGATGCCAGAACATTTTGCTTTATATATATGTGATGGTGTTGTGCTGTGTGTAAGTGGGGATATGATTTGGACATATGGTGCATATTTGGATGGAAATAAAATTGATGCTTTGTTGTACTAATTATTAAGAGTTGGTTTTTACATTATAGTTTGTTGTTTGAGTTAGGGTGGTGTGGGTTCGTCGGTTACAGGAAATGGACAAGATTTACTTTGATTTGGCTAAATTCAGTGCTTTTTGAAGTCAATGCAAGTCAGTCTTGCAGGTTAATCTTGATAAAAGTAGAAAATTTTTCTAAGTAGGAACTCTATATCCTTCAGTTTAGTTTCGCGATTTTAACACATAATGTTATCTATTTTGTGCGTACTGTGTGGGGAGGGCGTTTGGTATGATTATATTTTTTGGGTTTGCTAAGTATATATTATTATTTAGAATAATTTCTATGGCTTGTTATATTTTGCCCTATGTAGATTTGATTATTAAATGGAGGGGGATAATAAGTTTGGCTTTGAGGATGGAAGTGATTAGTCTATCGAACCTAACTATAAATCTAGATGTGATAAAGACAAAAATGATAAAGAAGATGAGAAAAATAAGTGATTGTTTGGTTTGAGTTTTCATTTTTAGTTTTTCAGTTTTCAGTATTTTGTGAAAGAAAGACTAAAAATTAGAAATGAAAACTAAAAATTGGAATTTCTAATTTTTAAAATTTTTAGTATTTCCTTTACAAAATCTGAAAAACTGAAAACCTAAACTAAACAGATCCTAATAATCTCAATGAGAACTAACATAATTCAAAGGAATAGAAATATGATGAGAATTGGATTCCATCAAAACCATGGAATTGAAGGTGTGAGAATTCAATTTCAACAAATAAAATAGTAAAATAACCTTACTTGAATATAATATTTTGCTCATAATCTATTAATGAAGAAAAAATCATAAAAATAATAAAAATAATTCATTTTAGACCCATTCTAAATTAAGAAATTGAATTCAATTATTTAATGTACTAATTCAATCCAAACATAAGTATTGAATTCAATTCAATTCCAAACATAAATATTGAATTTAATTCAATTCCATTTCATTAAAGGTTTTCAAACACCTTGAAAATGTTTTTCTTGTAAAAATAAAAAAGGAACAAATTAATAATGCTCTATAATATAATGGAAAAATGATTATATTATTAGACTATAACAATACATATTTGCCTAAAAATTCTGACTTAATTAAAAAAAATATCTTTACAATTTATACAAACATGTTTTACATTTTTGTTTTATTAAGTTTTAATACATTTTACAAATGTAATTGATAAAAAATTAAATTACCTTAACAATTTTTACAAAATATAAGTGAAATATCAAATTACAAAATTAATAATAAATAAATTAAATAATGAACAATAGATATTTCATAAAAACAAATACACTTCTAATAAAATAAAATAATAAAAAATATAATTGATTAATACACAAATTGTGCAGCTAATATCAATTGGTCTATCGTTCTTATTTGATATCAATCATTTGATGCTATTGTTAATTGCTATCTTATTAATTGGATATCAGTTATCATTTTATATCCAAAGATTTTAGTTTGTCATTATTGATGTGCTGCAATCAGATTTTCATTTGAAATTTAATATGATATTGGTTCAAAAACTTCCTAATAAATATCAATTAAGTAATATTTTAAATCAATTTCATAACAAATTTAATAATGATACTATTTTTAAATCAATCTAATTATTATTATTTTTTTTTACAATCATACCTTATTTTACATATGTCATTTATAGAGAAAATTATACCACATCATTTTAATAATCTTAATATTTAAGGTGATTTTTTAATTTACTTTACTTCCTAATTATTAATTATTTTTTACAATCATACATTCATAGTGCTCTTCCATTACACACAACAAAGTACTCTACAAAATAGGCAGTCATGAGAAAAATTGAAACTTAATTTGTATCATTCAATTTAAGAGGTCTCGCCAATGTTTACAACCTCAACTTGAAGTTTCTTCTCTTTTTCATGTAATAAGTATTGCATATTATATTGAGTATTTATCAAAAAGTGATAAAGCATTAAATGTGTGATGGAGAGTTCATTTGTTGCTATATAGAGTGAATTTTATTTGTATACATATTCATGCAGTTAAGCATCATTCCACGGGAAGCTTTGGTAATAAGAAAATGATTTGAAACTTTATAAAGACACAGAAAATGGGCAGTAAGTGAAATTTAAGATGTACATATTGGAGAGAACATAATTATATGTTCTTAATAGATAAAACCTCTCAACAAAGTAAGAGAAAACTCTCAATGGTATATCAAGTGTTCCACGTTTAGAGAGAATAATTTTGCAGATAAAGTCTTACATTGATACACACACACACAGAGTAAAATGATAATCGGAATTTCAGTTTCAGGAAACTCAATGCAAAATCATCATTGTGAGTTGGCTACATGAATCAATTTGAACAACTGAACATCCAACTGGAAGTTAAATAAGTCTACAAGGGTTATAAGATGAACCTTGTCTCAGTGGATAGCTTCTAGACATTGCTTGGTGAAATGTAAAAACTCCTACCTTTGGCATGCTTCTCGAGCAAATCGTCATATTGATATTTTTCTACATGGTAGAGAGATTTTAAGAAATTATTCGCAACACAAATGGGTAAAGACCAAAACCAAACTAATGAGATTGAGAGACTAACCTTCAATATCTCCTCCCAGCTCCCACTGAGTTTTTTTGCCACATGAAGGGTCTGCCTAGCCTCTTGCTCTGTCATGACTTCGCTAGCTCTGTAAATCAAGGTTACAAAGTGCTTTACATACTAAATTCTCATTTACAAATATGTATTTTACAATCAAAATAAAGCAATATAATCAAAGAGTTCAAAACTTAAAGATTAAGACATTATATGAATGATACAAGGAGTTTGAACTTCAATTACTCAAACAAATTGAAAGCTCTACACATCAAATGATACAAAGTTAGCCATATGGTCATAACTGGTTTGGCGAGAGAAGTTTCTGAAAATAATGCACATCACTTTTAAGCATTTTTTCAATGTTTTGTATATGATATGAGAATTTCTATAAAGACTGTTATGTGAGAAAACATGTTAGATTCCACATCAGCTGGGTGGACATATAGACAAAGTAACCTAATTCTTTCCCTTGAGCTAGCTAATGTTGGGTTGGGTAAAATATCCTCAATTCTAATACACTTTAACAAACATGACGTTAAAAATGACCAGAGCTGAAAATATATAAATAATTTCAATTCGAGTCACATTAAAGACACATGATATCCAGCTCATCTAGCTTCTATCTGAATTCAGTTAGGTTAGTTAGTGAGATTGGTTCTTTTATAGTTGTTGTATTTCAGTTATTCATTTCCTGCCTAATTATCATGTATATAAGCCTTGTACTTCCCTTATTGTACTTTGAGATTTGCCATTCTAGTGATACATTTTCTACAACTCAACTTCTATGAGCTTGCTTCAGTTCATACCCTCTTTCTCTAGTTTCTTCACTTTCTTGATCCTTCTCCTTGTGTTTCACAAATTTTCTATAACAGTGTAGAAGTAAGGTAGTGGGAGACAAGTGGACAGTGGACCCCCCCCGCCCCCAACCCCAAAAAAAAAAAAAAGATATATATATATATATATATATAGAGAGAGAGAGAGAGAGAGAGAGAGAGGATAGTTTCACCCGCCCATAAGCATGGTTACACAAAGTGCATGATTATGAGAATGAGACTTAACAGCATTTTTGTCAATATTCACCAGCAATTACCAGTAAAACATCTCACTCTAGTCAATTAAAGCACGTCATACTCATATTAGAGCCTTAAAAGTATAAATTAGTACCAACACCGGGGACACAAGAAGTTGTTGAGCTGAACCTCGTCACTCAAAACATGTAAATCATGTATCAGACAGAACATGCTACAATTGTACTCAGTCATGGATTGAGTATAAACAATAAACAATAATCAAGGGAGACTAGGAGTAATATGAATTTATAACATGAATTTAACCATCCATCCAATCCAAGTATCAATTCCCCAATACTTAAAAGTTATAATGCAATGAATCAAAGGTTTGCACTGATCTGATCACCACCAGATAGATAGCCTAACAGATGCCTTTATGCAGAAATAACACCATTCTGAATTTAATAATCAGATGATAAATAAATCAAGATAGCAGTAAGAGGTCTTTAATTTACCAGAATCACTCATTCATTCCCTTTTGACCATACCCACTTTCAGCAGGAACAATCACAGTTTGCTACAAGCATTCAAGAAAACTTAAGAGCAGTATTACAGTGAAGCACAAACACAAAGAAGTATTGGTATATTTTGATCACCCACACCCACCTTTCCACCCTCTCACATTCCTTCAACTATTGTATACATAGCTAGTAGAGGTTTTGGTGCTGCTTGTGCAGAGAACAGACCATTTGGGTTGTCTACAAATTCACACTTCTTTTCCTTTCACGGAGGAGCTCCCACCTTGAATTCATATAACTTTTGTGAGCATAAAGCATGCATCAATCAACACCGCTCAAGTAAGTAAAACAACGCTCATGTATGCTTTCTAAGCAAGAGATTACTATCTAAGAAATCTAAATTAGCCTGTCCTATGCTATCAGTAGCATTTATCTATGATCTCTAATCCACAAACCAAACCAGGAAGACAAGTAAAAGATTAGAATTACCTGAGCAATGATACGATTCCCAGCAAGGAGTTTTAGATTCTTGACTTGAAGCATACGCAACGCATTATAGTAAGCAAGGTCTTCAAGAACCCGATGTGAAACATTGGTTTAGCAAGCTCCAAGTAGCCAAAATGACCGGGGCACTCAGCCATATTAGCAGTGCAAGTCTCACACTTCATCTTCTTATCAATGGTTCCAAGGTGCTGGTCGCTTAACCCACCGACCTTAGGCTTTCCCCTCCGCCGTCTCGCTGTGCTCAATTGGCACCAGAGACATTTGCCTCTGCAAAAACCAAACCAAAAAATAAAAAACTAAAAAAAAAAGCTCGCAACAAAAGATTCGATTCTGGATTTTCCAAAAACAAGTAGAGGGAAATTATCGGGAAATTACGATCTCATCGGGCTGAGGATTCTGAACTGAACCATTCGGACTTTGGCGACTTCCGCCGGAGAGTAAAGGAACGGGATATCCATGGCGGTGGAAAGTGTGAAGTTGTTCTAGGGTTTCCTTTCCAGGGGAATTGGAATGAAATAGTTCGTGATTAACTTTGATTGATGGTCACGATCTACGCCACGCTTCTCGGTCCATCCTGGGCCTTCTGTGAGGGATGTGTTGGCGCAGACCTGGTTGAAGGAGAGGAGGATGAGATTCAGTGCTGACAGATTCAAAGGGGTCCTTTTTCAAAATTGAAAAAGTTAATAGAATAATAACGTAATCTTAACAAACTAGTGAGATTTACTGGTTTAACAAGTTACCCGTTTTTATCATAATGTATATTAAAATTTAAATATAAAAAAGTCAATTATTTATTGACACGTATGTAGAGTACCGGTACGCCTATATTTTGGGGTGTTTGCTACCATGCCCGATGCAAATTTGAGGTCATCCTACCCAATCTAATATGTGTGGCTTCCATTGGTGGAGTAGGACTTGTGGGACCCGTCCACTCACACTTTTGAGCTATTAACAGTCTCCTCCCACACCTCTTCTATTCTTCACGATCTAGCCCCCCGCCAAATTCATTTTTTCGTTTTGACCCCTGTATCAAGATGAGTTGATGCTACGCTACATTGTACAAACACTCACTAAAATACGTATCAAAATACAATCCAATTACTGCCCTTTAACCCCTTTCTTCATCTGAAACCCATCCAACCCCTGCTCTTCTTCCCTATCAAACCCGCGAACCCCTCCAAACCCAAGCTTGAACCCTTGTGCTTCTTCCCCATGAAACCCAAGCTTGAACCATCTTCCATTACCTCTTCCCTTCCATCATTCCCTTCAACCCTTTAACCCAATCCCTCATTTTCCAAATCTAGAGCCTTATCTTCCCTTTACAATGCCAACGCGAACAAGGCCTCGTCAGCCCCTTTACTTCACCCCAATCCGCCATCTCCTCCTCAGTAGCCCATCAGCATCCTGATGTTTTCCGATCTCGGCCCACCTCATCGCTCCCCCTAGGGCCTCGTCGGAGCTGGAGCCATGCCATGATCTCAATTTAAATGCCGCCTATTCGCGCTGCCATAAGGGGATACAAATAATAAGTGCATTTATTGTGTTGCATTCACTAGTGGAACCCTATTGTAAGTATAGTTTTATTCAAGCTTAACAACAAAATGTTCAAGAGTTGAAACATAATAATGATTCCTAATGGCACTGTCTTTTGTTGTATCTGTTTGTGTTTATGCATCTTGTTTAAATTTTTTTATTATTACTTTGCAGCTTATTGCTAGTATGAGGACCTGTATAGATTCTCAATTTTTTCCTCATCCTTTCAGATCCCTCTGGGAACATAATCCCAATCCCAGATTCTGCAGTGGTACAAGTTGGAGTGAATCGAATGTCTTCCTGTATCATTCTATTATGAATGTTAGATTTTTTAAGGTAGCATTTTGATTGCATGTGTGTAGAATTTTCATACCTGTGCATTTCAGAACATGTGCATCTTGAATACATTTTGATTGCATTCTGTTATTCTAGGTAGCATTTGCATTTCAGCACATCCTTTGGTCCATTGTAGAAATTGGATAGAGTTAATACTAAGCAATGTGCAGAAACAGGGGGAATGATTTGGCAGCTTTAAGCTGTATGGACTCGTGTCTAATCTGGTTGTTCGATTCGATTACAAAACAGAGTTAATTTGACGATATGATTATGAATGAATCTGGAAAGTATAGGCCCAACATACTTTGTGTGCTGTGTATGCTGTATTGTATGGCTGTTGCATTTTTCAACATGTTCCTTTTGAATATTACCAAAACAGTGATGTTCTTTCAGGTCAAAATTTTCTGATTAGAGGTAGCAAGAAATATGTCCTCAAAACTAAAACAACAATTTTGCTTACCTTTAAAATAGAGTAGAACACAAGAAAGATGTTAGCTTTAATTTCTTACCAACTTACTTGGAGCATCCTAAAAGCCTCAAATTCTCATCACTGATCTCAGCAAGCCTGAAAGTTTAATTTCAGTCATTGAAAGGTGAATTAGAGTTTTCAACATTTCTACCCCAGTTTTCTTTAAAGTAGGGGAATATGAAGAAGTAATGACCAAAGGATTCATTGGTGGTGCACTAGCATTTCCTCCCTCAATTCCAAGATTGCGGGAGTTAGTTTACAAGGACAATCCTAGTTCCTCTTCATTACTTTCGATTGGCAAAGATGATGAAAAAATAGATGAAAGCTTTTTGAGCATTATATTAAAGCTTCAAAACTATTTTGTTGGTCCTATTCCATTTTCAAGACATTGACAGGAAAAGTAGTACGTGAATTTGGAGAACAAAATAGGTTGGGTGTTGTGAGTCTTGTGACAATAATCCCAAGTTCCAACATTTGTTCTTGGACCCTTCATTTGTCCAAAAGCTTCCTGGCTCAATCCTTGCTTCATTTTCTTTGGCATTTGGTAACTGGTTCAGTTTACTTCTTACGTTTTCAACCACTTAATAGTTGACTGTTAGTTTGAAGTTGAAGGTCATGTCACTATAATAGAATGTTTAAACAATTGTATGTCAATATCATACATAGTTAAGAAAGGCCAAGTCAAGGATGATAACTCTCTATTTCATGTACATTAGTTCATATGGAAGTGCTGAGTTTTCCTATTACTATGAGCAACTTGTTATAATATTGTTATCGGAAGGAATTTATGCAGGGACAAAGTTCAGTTTGGTTTCGTCTCTCAAACAGGGGGGCAAAGATGCTGAAAGATTTACAAAGGTCATGTCACTATAAATGTTTTAGAAAGTTGTCCTTCAATTAAAACTTTCAATGAGTACCAGAGTTAAATATGAAAAGCCTACCCTTTTTGTTGTTTTGTAAATTTGGTCTGAAGCTACCGTTTTTTAATCTTGTTCATTGTTTGCTCAGGAGCAGTATTAAGCCTTTTTTTCTCGACAATACTAAGGCTTTTTTTTAGCGAGACAGCACCAAGGCTTGGTCCAAAGGCTAACGTCAGTAGCCCATTCACCAACACAAGTGGATCTAGACCAAAAATATGTAACACAAATGACTGAGCTTATTGATATCTATATATATGAACATAATCGTTTCGTACCACTAATGTGCGCGGGTCTGTATATCAATGATTTAATGTACTCTTTACTTATTATTCCAAGGCACCTTTATTTTTTCCTATTAACTAGTTATTTGACTCATATGATGAACGGGTTATAATAAAAAATAATATATTAATCATTATTGAAAATAAATAATAATTTATTTAAATATATCTTATCGAAAAGTGTGTATATAAATTTATTTTGAAAATAAGGTAATAGATAAATAATTAAATAAATAAATAAAATATAAATGTGTCATTCTATTTCATATTTTATTTTGAATATTATATTTATAAGGTTTAAAAAATCTCAATAGATAACTTATAACTAATAATAAATAGTATATTTTATAAAAATTTACACGTTTTAAAAGTTGAAATTGTTAAATAATAAAAGAGAATAGGTGGATAATTTTACTATATAATGAGTCATTTATAAGGATAAAATAGATATCCATTAGAGATGGACAAGCTCTTGCCACTCGTCCTCGTCCCTGTCCCCTTCACCATTTCTGTCATATGTTCCCATATTCCATTCACCATATGAATTTAAATCCCTATGCATATTCTTTGATATCAAAAAAATTCCAAAAAGATAGAAGTTTTTTAAATACTTTGAAATTTGAAACATAAATGTTGTTAATAACAAAAATTAGTAATGCAACATAATTCAAATTAAAGATAAAGATATATACATACATAATGCAAATCCAACAAAGATAATTAATAAAAATAATGAAGTGGATATTTAAATAATTTATATAAATGGTGAATTAATAGGATTTCATGGTGTGAGGACCTCATTTCCTGTCCTTATCCTGTTTAACAAGTGGGGACTTCACCTCATCACCATAAAGACTAAACCAATCCCCATTTCCGTCCCCATTGCGAGCAATTCTGCAGGTACTCGATTCAGCAGTTTTTTTTTCATCCCAACCCATTTATGCCTTTTTAATAAGTCAATTTTAAAATATATGTTACAATTAATGAGTTATAATTAGTAAAAAAAAAATCATAAATAATCATAATTTATGTTGTTTTTTAACATTATATATGGGCTATAGTTTTAGTTCAATATCAATTTAGAAAACATATTATAAGATCTTTTTATATAATTATATAATAGTTACACATTGTCAACAAAATTTTTGTTAATTATAATTTTTTATGGTAACATAATTATAATAGTTTTATTATCATTAATTAATACTATAATAATTATACATATAAAATTTCAATGATATAATAATAGTTTAATTATCATTTTGTTTATATTATTTGCTATTATTTTCATGTTAAATCATTTTGATTGAGATATTTTGTGGAGTATTTTTATTGTGCTAATGGAAGAGCGATATGAAGGATTAATTGGAAAAAGGTAATTAATAATTAGAAGATAAATTAAATTCAAAAACTTACTTTAAATATTAAGATTTTGAAAATGGTGAAGTATAATTTTCTCTATGAATGAAACATGAAAAACTTTTCATGTAATGAGTTTTAAGTATTAGTATTATTATAGATAGATTATAGATTATAAATTAGTAAAAAATAAATAATCCTAATTTATATAGTTTTTTAACATCACATATGGGCTATAGTTTTAGTTCATTATCAATTTAGAAAACGCATTATAATGTCTTCCTATATAATAGTTACACATGGTTAATAAAAGTATTGTTAATTATAATAGTCTTTTTTTTTGTGGTAATATAATTATAATAGTTTTGTTATCATTAATTAATACTATAATAATTAAACATAAACAACTTTAATGACATAATAATACGTTCGATTGTCATTTTATTTATATTATTTGTTATTATTTTAACATTAAATAATTTTGAATAAGATATTTTTAAAGTATTTTTATTGTGTTAATGAAAAAGAGATATGAAAACAAGATTGGAAAAAATTAATCAATAATTAGAAAGTAAATTAAATTAAAAAACATACTTTAATTATTAGATTATAAAAATAATGGGCCATAATTTCCTCTACGAATGACATATGGAAAACTTTCCATGTAATGAGTCTTAAATATTAGTGTAATTAATTAAATTATCTTTAAATAGAAACAGAAATAAAATATATTTGTAATTTTTTTTAAAATATTTATTTTATACTAAAAAATACTTCTTTATTTGACCATATTTCTTGAGAAGTAATTTTTTATATCCTCAATTGTAATTAGTGGTCTAGTTAATTTTTTTTTTTAGCAGTTTAGCAGGCCTATTTTTGTTAAAAGTGGCAATATTTCATGTCCAAATTCTTTTAAGCTCAATGGCTTCATGCTTTGGTATATATGTTTGTGAGCTGCGGTTTTCTTTTTCAGGAAATATAATGCTGCCCCTCTAGAATTCTTATTCCCCACATAACAAAAACAATTTTATTCTGAAATTTTCAGTCAATAACTTCCTTCATTTTATTACAAAATTTTCCCAGCTTTGCATGCAAACCCTGCATTCGAGAAATAGTCCCTTGATCATGTCAGAGTGTAGCTCCAAACGATCTCCTATTAATATCAGTCTGATGGTTGCCTGTGTTAGTCAACAATCGGTTGGAGGTTGTCACGCTCCTAATGGGTTCATAGATCGTAGCCTTCCTCATTTCCCTAGAAAAGCAAAAGCCCCTGGTGTATGCTGGGTTCCTGTTATTTGGAAGTTGACTTTTGAATCTTTATGTACATAAGAGTTTAATTGCTGCTCATCCTTAAGTTCTGATTTTCGCTCTTTTTTATTTCTACACTTCTTTTGTATGGCTGTACTAATAATATTAGCATCAATAATTTGATAAATAAATGGCGTATAACATGCAGAAAATCTTACCAAAAAAACATCATTAATCTATAAAGGCTGCTTAGTTCATTTACATTTCTTTATTTTTCTTCCTTCAAATTCTTTAGTAGAAAATCGTGAATAAGTGATATAAAAAATTTCTCAACCTTTTGTCACAGAGCATTCTTATTTGTTTTTATAAAAAATAAGTTAACAAGAATAGTTAGTATAAATAGGAATGATGATTAATAATTAAATCAAATCACTTATCATTTATTGTTTTATAAAAAAAAATGATATGATATTTTTTTGTTTGAAATTGCATTTCTGGAAAAAAAAACTGATTTATTTGAAAAATAGATTCCTTTTAAAAAAAAATCTCATTTGTATGTATGATGGTTTTTATTTTATATGTAAAAGTCAATCCATTATAACATACAGTCATGCAGTTGAATTAAATATTTAGTATGTGTTTTTTTTATTAAAAAACTAATTCCTATTGCTATAAAAATTGTGCAATTATTGTCTTCTTGTAAAATTATATTCTAATCCTATTCCCAAAAAAAAAAGCTCTGATTAATTTGAAAATCATGTTCTTGGTAAATTAAATATTTAGGATGTGATTTTTTTTTATTAAAAAATGTGAATCATGTTTCTACAAAAGCAAAAACAATTAATGTCTTCTCATAAAATAATATTTGAATCCTATTCTTATAAAAAAAATTGATTCATTTGAAAAATCAAATTCTATTAAATTAAATATTTACTGTGTGATTTTTTATTAACAATATGAATTATATTGTTATAAAAAATGCAATTAATGCCCTCTCATAAAATAATATTTGAATCTTATTCCTATTAAAAAATTTGATTCATTTGAAAATAAGATTCCTATAAAATTAAGTATTTATCATATGATTTTTTAATTTAAAAATCTGAATCTCATTGCTATAAAAACTGTTGCAATTAATGTCTTCCAATAAAATAATATTTGAATCTTATTTCTATAAAAAAATTGATTAATTTGAGAATCATATTCCTATTAAATTAGATATTTAGTATGTGATTTTTTTATTAAAAAATCTGAATTAATCTTGATCCAAATTAAGCATAAATATATGGAAAATTTTCAAACTTTCCCAATCAATGCATATTCTTTTCCAATTTACCGTATTTATAACAATCATTATTATTTTTTTAATGAATATAACAACAACTTTCTCATAATTAATATTTAATTTCTTGAATGCTTAGAAGCAACATAGCGACACAGGCATATCTACAACTAATTGTTTGACCCGTACAATGCACATAGAGATAATAAAAAATAGTTTATTGATCATTATCGAAAATAAAGAATAATTTATTTAAATATATCTTATAGAAAATTGAGTATATAAATTTATCTTAAAAGTAAGTTAACAGTTAAATAATTAAATAAGTGGACAAAACATAAATGTATCATTCTATTTTATATCTTATTTTGAATATCATATTTATAAAGTTAGAAAAATCTCAATAGATGACTTATAACTAACAATAAAGAGTCTATTTTATGAAAATTTTACACATTTCGTAAGTTGAAATTATTGAATAAAGAAAGAGAATATATAAATAATTTTACTGTATCATGAGCCTATAACACCCTTTATAAGTATCCAAAATGGACAGGTAAATGTATATTGCAAATAAACTCAGATGAATATAGTATATATGAGCGTGTAGAGTATATGACTATTAACAACAACAAGAATTATAAAGGGAAGATGAATGATGCCTTCCTCCAGTCAGTGAGTAGCTCCTGAGAAGAAAAGAAAGATTAGGGAGGGAATTCATTGAAGAAGAAGAAGATTAGAGAGAGGATAATAAGAATATACCACAATACTCCTATACCACATAGTCTCTAAACTTTCTGTTATATTGCCTAGCTTGAGTGCTCCTCCTTGCTTCCTTTTTCTTTTGCAATGCTTGCCATGTGCTCAGAGCTTGTAACTAACTCTGGGTCTTGGTCATTGACCATTTTGCCCATCTCATTTGTTATAAAGTCATTTATAGGGATAACATTGAATATCCATGAGAAAAGGGACATGTCTATGCCTCTCGTCACCGTTTAGAATTTTACCTCTCATCTCTACCATCCCCCTTGTGGGTCCCCATTCCCCATTTCCCATAGTAATTTTGAATATGTATGATATTTAGGGGTTTATTAACAAATTTCAAAAAGAGAAAAACCTTAAACATATGTTACAATTTGAAATATAAATATTCATAACAATATATACTATTAATGCAATATAATCAAAATTAAAATAAAAAATGCATACATAATGGATATATAATAAAATAATTAAAAAAATAAAGGCGTGTTATCCCCGTCGCTATCCTGTTTAACAAATAGGGACTTAGCCACCATCGATCGTCCCTATGAAGACAAAAGATGTCTCAATTCTTTTTTCTATTGTGGGTAATCTCCGTGTGCATGAACTTTCAATTTTTTTATCATCCCTAGCAGTTTATATCTTTTCAGTAAATTAAAATATTTAATTTATAAAAATATATTTTCTAAATAAAAATAATAAATGAATTAAATTTATATGATTTCAATCACACGTCTTTTCCTTGTACATTATTTTAATAAATTAAAATATCAATTTTAAAATATATGTTATAATTAATGTGTAATAATTAGTAAAAAATATAATTCTAATTTATATAATCTCAATTATTAGAGTAATATATAAATTATAATATTATTTTCAATAAAAAATAATATAATTATTTAAATTTTTAAAAATTAATAAATATTTAGTATCATTATCAAAGAAGTGTAAACTATGGAATTAATTTTTAAATATTTTAGTGTTGAAAAATTGAATGTATTTTTTCTCAAAAAAATTAGTATGAAAAAAATTATAGAATTAATAGATTGGAATGTTCAAATTATAAAAAATTAAATAGAATATAGTGATATAGACAGAAAGATAATTTTTTTATTATGATTTTCAAAAACTCTAAACTTGAAGTTAGAAAATTCTTCCGTAATCTTTTCCTCATTTAGAATTTTGCCCCCATTTTCATCCACATTCCTATCATAGGTTCCTATTTCTCATTCCATGTGGAGATTTGAATCCCTATTTGAAAAAGAAAAAATTTTAAAAATACTTTGAACTTGAAAATATAAATATTCATAATAACAAATACTACTAATATAACATAATTATAATATATTTATTATCATTAATACTATAATTATATATATATATATATATATATATATATATATATATATATAAACATTTTGTGTAATGAGTTTTAAATATTAGTATTACATCAATTGACCTCATATTTGATTAAGAATAAATTATCATATTAGTATTACAATGGGTCTTAGATATTTGATTAAGAATAAATTTGGTAAAAATTGAATTTTGAATTATTATGTCAAAATTAATTAATTAGTAATTCGTTAATAATTTGACCTATCGTTTTCCTTAAAAGAAAATATGCTGATTTTAAAGTTTATGTATTTTAGAAATATTTCCTTTATAATTTTTTTATATTACCTTCATAATGAGAGCTATTAATGGTTCTTAATTTAATTGTAAACCATAATTATATTGATATGGGTTCTTTCTTAGTGCAAATGATAATCTTAAATTATTGTAATATTTGATTCTTTAATGATTGTGATATTCGATTTTATTTCATGTGAAAAAAGTCAATAAGCAAATTGTAAATTAAGTTTAAACAAAATATTTAGACATAAAGATTGAGAAATATAGGGCCTAAATCACTGTATAAATGACACGTGGAGCCTAAATCACTATATGAATGACACGTGTAATAGTTTTCATGAAATGAGCCTGAAATATTAATATAGTAGATAATTGTGATATTTGATTTTGTTTCATATGAAAAATAATTAATAAGAAAATTGTCTTTAGACATAAAGATTAAGGACGATGGGACCTAAATCATTATATGAATAACATGTGAAGCCTAAATCACTATATGAATGGTACGTATAATATTTTCTATGAAATGAGTTTGAAATATTAATATAGTATATTAACATGTTGTAATGTTTCATTCCAAATTTTATGATGTTGATTGTGTCATTAGGTTCATTGATGAGAACAATATCTACTCATTAGTTGAGGGACATAGTAGTATGGATAGAAAGGTTACCTTAACAATGAGTTAGTAATGTTGTTCGAATAATTTGAGTTTTTTTAGGATTGATCAATTTTTTTGTACAGATGATGCAAATAAATGTCAATGGAATTGGTAAATCGTCTAGAAGATATTTTATTTTAAATGATAGTGCAGTAGAGCCTCGAGAAATTTTACTCTAAACATGATAAATATATACATAATAATAATAATAATAACTATCTCTGAATTTCTCTATCAACTGTAAGGTGGTGCTCAGTACTTAGCAAACAAAAGCTTTGAGATCTCAATGGTCTTTGGTGAACGTCCCTAGCAGATTGATCTAAATAAAGATAATTTGCCCCTGGTAGGCACTTAGTATACCAAGGTTAATGATTTAAATGTCCCTAACTCATAACTATTTTTTTATCTTTATCGTCTAAACTAGTTTGTACATAAGTAAATTAAATTTGAAAACCCTTAAAATCTCCTAATAATTTGAGAGCTCTAGATTCACGTAACTCTAACAATTTGACCTTAACATAACTGTGGCTATGAAGTCATGTACAAGGGATCACCCATGTGTAGATGTTGTGATTTTAAAAGCCTTCATAATATGTATTCGCCAATTGCTATGAATCATGTCCTGGTTCGCTATAGCAGTTGGCAAATCCCCAAAACTGCCATACTCCCACACTCTAACTGCTATAGCGGTGACAGTACACCAGATTTTGCATATATGACTCTTTATGCATCAAGGGTCTTCTCGGTAATACAGGTGGATTTGGGGAAACACCAAGGCCAAACCGAACTTGTGGATTGACATATGTACCTAAGGTATTATAGTCAAAAACACCTACTCTCCATCTAAACTGACTTTTGAGTATCTGGGGTATTCCCGGCAATAAGGGTGGGTCTTGGGGGACTCTAAAGCCGTATTAGGCTTGTCTAGGGACATGTGGACCTAAGGTATCACAAGATTATATATGGACAATATTTGAGTATTATGAGAAATCTATTTTGTATATAATTAAGATTATTCATAAAAACTTTTATTAATTATAGAATGTATTTTCATAAATTAGATATTGTAATTTATTAAAATAAGATAAATAACTACTTATATGGTAAAACTATTTACTTTTCAAATTTTATTCATATAATAATTATCTAAATAATAAAATGATGAAATATTAAAAAATAGCAAGTTAACGTTAATAAAAGTAAAAAATAGTATATTATAAAATATGAAATATAAATTCATTGCTTTGTTTTAAGTGAATATTTAAAATAGGACACATATATCTAATATTTATAGATACATTTATGATATTTAACACAATTTTGTTATGTTAAAATATAAATTAAATTATTTAACTTTCTAAATATAACAATTATATAAGTAGTATATATAATAGTGAGTTTTCTTAAAGAAACAATGACTAAAAAATAATAAAGAAAAGTTGATATATGATAATGCAAGAAGTACATAACTAATATATCATTAAAATAAATATTTTGCTTTTTTTCGTGAACTTCTAAAAATGTTCTATTATTTCTACTTTTGTGCCTATGCTTTTTCAATTATTTGTAAAAAGTTAATTCTTCATTTATTCTCTTTTTCTTTTTCATCGAATATATTGAATATAAATTTTCTCATAAAAGTGAGAAGTTTTCATTTGAGTCAACAAAATATTTTCTCAATTAATTTTGAAAAATGTATATTTAGTGATTTCTATGGAAAAAAATGAGTCTTAAAATTTTAAAAGTAAATTAAAAGTACTAGATCACAAAAAAAGAATAAAAAATACTTTTATATTGAAAATATTAACCCTAAACACAAAAAATTGGATACATACATTAGCCATAATAAAAATAATTTGCATTTATTGTCATTTACTTTCAAATATTGTTTTTAAAATAATTGGCATCTTATTTTATTATGAAATTATTATTATATTATGAAATATATGAAAAATAATTTAATTTTAAAATAAAATAATTGTGTCTAATACAATCATTGCATGTAAAAATAAACAATTAAGAATTTGTAAAACAAAATATAAATATTTAATTGAAATAAAATAATAAATTTGCATAAAAACATATTTCATAATAATAATTTTTTAATATTAGATTGTTATTATGATTTTTTAGAAAGAGAGATTGTCATTATGATTAATATAATAGAGAAGGTATTTTAGTGAAAATAAAAAAAATAATATTTTAAAAATAATAATAGCTATTTGAGAGTGACAATAACCATTCCCCTAAAATAGATCTCAAACGGTGTACACAAAATAATAATAATAAAGGAGCTCAAACGTTTGATTTTAAACGCCGACATTTTCGCAGCCACTGTATGCAAACATCAACCATGGGCATTAAGAATATGCGGATACCGAAGAAGTTGATAACCAAACACATTGTCTATGGTCTATGCAGACTATGCTCAACCTATAGTCTATGGTCTATGCAGATTATGCTCAACCTATGCCGCTATCGATTCGTTGGTTTAGTTGTGTTCATCGAGCAATGCAAACTCCACCATGCTCAAAAAAGGGTTTGAGAGAAATGATTAAGACTGGAGATGACTACGAGGTGGGATGCACGCGAACTGAATCCGTTGTCTGCCAGGTATTGCTTCCATCAATTTTACTTAGATTGTGAAACTCTGAATCTTCATCCATGGCAGGAAGAGGGAAAAGAGGATCTGACGCCAAAAGGGGGAGACTTGATTACAAGGCTAAGTGCAAGGAGGATAACAACACATGCAAACATGCCATTCTATTACCTAAACATGCTAGGTGAGATTTCTTCGAGGCAAATGTATATGTTGCTGTCGGTGTTCTTTTAATCCACTTTTATCCTAATCTCAGTATTTTATTTTTTTATTTTTTCAGGAAGGAAACATTACTGTCTATTGTAGAGTTGTTTGAGTTTTTTTTAATCTAACTTTGATGTGCTTTGCTGTTAACCTTCCTCATACTGATTTTGTCATTTGTTTGTAAACAGCCACCGTGAGAGCATCAAGAAAGAGTCAACAAGGGATAAAAGGGCTTCCCAAATTATGCTTACTGATGGAAACATGGGCAACGAGAAGGCGCTGACCACCGTCTTTAAGCAGATAACGAATGCCGTCACTACCTTAACCAACATGACTGCATGTCAAACTCCCCCTGTTTTTCCTATGTTCAACCCATTGACCCAAGCTGTTTACCAACATGTTGGAGGTGTAGAAACAAACCAGCATATGCTGCCTGTGCTTGTCAATGCACTACCAACACCAAGGCACTCGTCAGTTACCAATTAGGATGTGACACAAAATATAATGGGAAAACTTGAGGAAGGAAGACAAAATGCAAATCCAGTACCAAATGTTACAGCACCATCCGCTCATCAGCCTGGGAACCGAGAACTTGAAACTGGAGTCAGTGTGGGGAGGAAACTGTTATCCCCAAACAAGAATCAATCCAGCAAAGGGCGTAAGCCTCAATCAAATAGCAATCCTTCTGGGATTTACATGAACAGTAGGACCCTCTCTTCAGTTAGGATTCCTAGGAAGAGAAGTGGTCTAAGTATCCCAATGGTAAGTTTGTTTGCTCATGTTGTAATTGTTTGTTTAGTTGACAAGGATACTTCCTCCTATTAAATAGAGTCATCCTTTGTATCCACAGTCGGTCCCTGTTCTGTTTAGACCACCGGCAGAAATGTCGCTGACGGATGATGAGGTTCAACCGGCAGCATTCATTTTTGGCCCCGACACTTCTGATGAGACTTGACGGTAATATTTCTCAAACATCTACATGTAGTGTTCCCAATCTTTTTTCTGTATTTAGTCTGTAGCAGTTGCATAGTTTTACAACATAAACTTTAATGTAGAGCCATCCTTAATCTTTAATGTAGTACCCCTTTTTTTCTTTTCTTTAAATATCCATTCTTTATGTCCCCGTTTGATTTTTAGAAAAGAATACTAATTATTTGGAACTATAGCAATAGCATAATCTTTAAGGTTAGGTAAAATAAACATTTTAAATTATTTGAGGTTAGGTAAAATAAACCTTTATTTCCCATTTTAAGGTTAGGTAAAACATGCTCGACTGAGGTTACGTGCTAAAAAGATTTGGCACTCCTTGTTTGGACTCTGTGTTTGAGAGTTGAGAGTTGAAACAATCAATTTCATTTTTGGCAAGGTGGTATCATATTATTGAACATTTACAATGCCTCAGTTTAGTATGAAGGTTATGCTTTGCTTGCTATAATTCTTGAAAAAATATTGGTTGGGTTTTTTGGTTCTGCACTTCCCTAAAATTATTTTTCTCCATTCTTTCTGCTCTTAAGACATGTTTTCTGCTATGTATATATTGGATGTTTTGGCTACTTTCTTCATTGTAGCCATCATGAATTACTAATTGGATGATTTTTGTTTTGCTTTCTTTTGCTTGCTGTCTTAATTTGGAGGTTCTTATTTATAGTCATGCTACTAATGCCAAGAGTTACCTATTTGATGATTATGTTTTGGTGTGGTATTTGGTTCATTTGCTGTCGTCTTTTTTTGGTTTGTTTCTGGGTTAGGTTGTATTTGCTTCCACTATTTTTTTCAATGGTTTGCTCCTCTGTCATCATTTAAAAAGGAAAAAACAAAATCTACAAGTACAAAATTAACGTCTTGAATTTGAGCATAAAGTTTGTCATCTGCTTGCAAGAAAGACGTGTTCGTTTCAACTGCTCACTGCATAGGAACTAGAGAGGCCATGCCAACTCTCATCCCAAAGGAATCAATTGAGCAAGATGCAGTTTTCTTTCCACATAGAATCCCCAATTTTGCTGTTTTTTTTTTTAGCTTATTTCAATGGTATAAGTTCTTTTTCTAGCAGACTAGTAATTTCATATGCAGATTTTGACTTTATGTCATGCATGTTGACTCATTAAGTAAGGTCAACCAGCAAATACCCTTATCATTGGTTCTTGCTTACTACTTTCCCGGTATGATTTTTGGTTGCTGTTCTCAAATTTTGGTTTCATGAGATTAAATTATCCAAATCTTAATATTACTTTTATTTAACTTGTTAGCAACCAGCGTTGAATTGGTCTCATAAACCCCATACCCTCAAAGAATTTTATGTAAATGCCTTTATGCGTAAAGTGGAATCCCTTTCAAAGCTATTTTATTTTTCATTAGTTTAATTCAGCATTAATTAATGTAGAATCTAAGGACTGACTTGTTAGTTCTCATTTTCTTTTTCGGCAAGATCTTTGTAGCTATAAACAAGGACAACCGTCATTGGTACCTTCTTGTGGTTGATCTTGAAAAACGGCTCCTTAGTTTACTGGACTCTAAGCCAAGCTTGAAGATGAAACAAACCAGGAGGAGGACTGTTGAACATATGGTAAGTTATTATTATTTGTTCTGCCATGCCATACTCATTTCATTTTGTGTTGCTTGTGTGGCTAGGGAATTTTCATAGAAGAGATAAATTTTGATAGATGACTCAATCTATGAGTTCTCAGAAAGTCATGGGCCCATAATTTCTGACTTCCCTGTAGTTGAACCTGCTGCAATTGGAGAACAGAAGGATGGATCGTAAGTCTTGTGCCATTGCTATCACTTATTCAGCTTTTAACATCTCTTTCACAATTTTTGTTTCCTTGTATTTATAATAATTTTTTTTGTTATTGCCTTAATATAGAAATGACTACAGTATATGGGTTGCTACGTGGATGAGGTAACGTGCTTGGTCAGGTGATTACACTATATATGTGAGTATTAATAACTTGAAAGTTATTGTAATCGCAAAAATTCAATTTATGTGTAACAGTTGTTGTCTTGATCACTAACGTAGGTCAATGATGCATCGAGAATGCGGCTAGCACTTGATCTAGTTCTCAAACCGCAAGCATGAGTGTGCGGGACAAGCGAATAAATAGTGAAGGGTTGAGGTTGCTGTTGATAGGGATAATTGGGGTGCTACTTTCGTTATTGTTCTTAATTCTCTGTTAATCGTGAACTTAGTACTATGCTTGTTGCTTATGTATTTTGGTTTGTGAACTTCATTCCTGGTTGTTTTAGTTAATGTGTCCTTTTTAAGTTATTTGGTTTATATATTTCAGTTAGATTATGTGCTTTTTCAGTTTCATGTAAGACCTCCGTTGTTGTTGATTATGTGTCTTAATTCCATTGTTTGCTTTTTTATGTAAGACTTTCATGACTTCAGTTAGATTGTTCTTCCTTGTTATACTGTGCAATTCGAGTGTTTGTAGTTAGGACAGAAGAGGCCCCATGCCCCACAATTCTTTTCACAGTTTACGCCAAAAATGAAAGAGGTTTGCCTGCTTTTTTATTTTCCTGGCACGTTGGTCAAGACTTTTGAAGCCTGTTACTAGAAATGAAATGGCTGGGGCTATCTTTTACTGGATGATGGGTTGGCTTGTTTCTTTGGGTCATTTGAGATTTTTGTTTTGGGATTATGTTTGGGCTGGTTGATTAATAGCTAATGCAAATGATTTTCCATGAAAATAAACATCTATTTTTATAACCGTGTCAAGTTGAATTTCGACAAGAACCTGTCAAATATCATTTATTTTTATATATTACATTTGGATCCTGAAAGAAAACACAAATTTTCATGTCATTTCTTTTTTTTTCTTTTGACAGAACTGGGACAGGAACTCTTCCTTGTATTCAATCAGCTGTAGCCCATAGAACGTTTATTTTTCTTGATCGGTACATAGATGGATGTGTGGACTAAAATCGTAAGTATTTGTGTGCTAGAATCGAATCAATCACAACTGAAGAAAGTTTGGGTCTTCTTCAATCAGTTTTTCAGCACTCCTGTTGTAGAGACTTTAAATGTTTTTAGTGTTAACTTCAATATTTTATTTCCCCACTGGGCTGTGATATGGACATAGAGTCAATCTTGCAAAAGAGCAAAATAAGTCTATACCGAGATTTCTGATAGTGAACGGGACTTAGTTCTGGGATGTTTTTTCCAAATCAGGGGACCTATTGTAATCATAAGTTATATTTTCTACAATTGTAGTGAAGCCTTTTGAGCCCGAATATGATAGGCTTGTTCATTCTTAATATATCTTTTCCATCTTTCGCATTGATAAATTGAATGTACACTCAGTTATACAACTACAATCTTAATTTATTATCTAAATGTTTTATTACCTCTTATTAAACCACTAAAAGGCCCATCATCATCTTCTTCGTTGTTCGTTATGATATGCTATTGTGCAAAATTAGGCTCAAATATTGGGAATTAGAGGCTCCATTATTATTATATTATATTGGGCCTCCGTGATTGAACTCATTTTTGCTATCACACAGACAACATTTCTGAAACTATGACAAAGACAATGAAAAATTAAAAAATACAAAAATATTTCAACAAAGAGTGTAACCGTTTTAGATTTTTTTTTCGGAAGTTCAGAGGAAAAGGAAAGGGTGAGAAAAGGAAGGAGTTTAGAGTATTAATCCTTAATTTGTTTGAGAATAGAAGATATATGAAGGAAAGAAAATTGAGGGATCTGTAGTCTATTTTTATAACTTTACCCTTATTTATAATATTTAATTATTTTATTTAAAAATACACATTTCTACTAATAAAGGAAAGAAATAGAAATTTTATGACTTTTTTACATTTTTATCCTTTATTAACATATTTAATTATTTTGGAAAAATATTTTAAAAAGTACTTCTTCCTCTAATTTTTTACTGTACACAATAGATCATTTTAAAAAAATTATCTCTTTATTTTTATCTCTAAAAATGATATTTCTCATCAATATTTTTAAAAAGTCTATAAAAAAACATTTTTATAAAATTTTTAAAAAATTCATATTAAAAAATAATAACATGAAAAAAAAAATTGTGCTTACAAAAAATATAGCAATAAGAAATAAAAAAAAATATAACTATCAATTGGATACACAACCACAACTTGCAAAAAGAAAAAAAGAAAATACTATCAATCTAACACTGGCAATTTTTCATAACAATACACAAGGAAAAAACAACTTCCATTAATTGAAACTCAAATAGTCCAACAATGTCAAGTATTAAATCAACCTAAATACTAAATTATTGGTTCACAAATAGAATCCATTTAAAAGTTACATCAAGAAGGATGAACCACAAGGACCAAACACCATCTCAAATAACAACCTCTTATTTTTGTCTTCCTCCTCTAACGTACTTGGGATGACCAAAAAGATATAAGTATACACGGTTGATCAACTAGTCCTCAATTTTCAAATCTTTGAGCATCTTCGCCCTCCTGTTTGAGAGACAAAACCAAACTGAACTTTGTCCCCTGCATACATTCCTTCCGATAATAATCTTATAACAAGTTGCTCATGGTAATAGGAAAACTTAGCACTTCCATATGAACTAATGTACATGAAATAGAGAGTTATCATACCTGATTTGGCCTTTCTTAACTACGTATGATATTAACATACAATTGTTTAAACATTCTATTGTAGTGACATGACCTTCAACTTCAAACTAAGAGTCAACTATTAAGTGGTAGACAACGTAAGAAGTAAACTGAACCAGTTACCAAATGCCAAAGAAAATGAAGCAAGGATTGAGCCAGGAAGCTTTTGGACAAATGAAGGGTCCAAGAACAAATGTTGGAACTTGGGACTATTGTCACAAGACTCACAACACCCAACCTATTTTGTTCTCTAAATTCACGTACTACTTTTACTGTCAATGTCTTGAAAATGGAATAGGACCAACAAAATAGTTTTGAAGCTTTAATATAATGCTCAAAAAGCTTTCATCTATTTTTTCATCATCTTTGCCACTGAAAGTAACAGAAGAGGAACTAGGATTGTCCTTGTAAACTAACTCGCTTCGCAATCTTGGAATTGAGGGAGGAAATGCTAGTGCACCACCAATGAATCCTTTGGTCATTACTTCTTTAGATTCCCCTACTTTAAAGAAAACTGGGGTAGA
>CM062345.1:30563-45563 GCA_031216105.1 Dalbergia cultrata
AGAAAATCTGTGAAAAAAACCTAAGATTGAAAGTGGAGATGAGATATCTTTGCTTGGGGAAAAAATGTCAAAAACCTGATAAAGGTGAGCCAAGGATGGTAAAATTAAAGCATCAATCTTAGAGGTAGACAAAGAAAATCTTGAAAGAGCACCTTTGGTGATGAAAGGAGTAGGTCAATAAGTTATGACAAGGTTGAAAATGATAAAATCCATGTGTCTTGACATGAGTATAATCATTCAGAAGAATACAAGGTAAGAATTTCCAAACCCATTCCTTTCTACTTATTGCATGGCATAATGAGCAGCTATATAATTCATTTGTTTTCTCTCTTAAAAACTTTCTCATTCTGAATAGCTTATGTAACATCCTAATTTTAACCAAATACTCTTAGAACATATTTAGGTTAATCATTAGGTTATTACTTCTTAGTATCATTCTTTTCAAAACACTTAGCAGAATATACGAATAAATTTTTCTATTTGAGACTTAAAGACAAAACATGAGCCGCGTGTTAAACAAAAATCTAATCATTGTCGCAAACATAACATGAGAGAGAAGGAAAACATATCATTAATAACCACAAAATACAAGTGTTACACATATTAACACAACATAGTCATATCTTCATAAGTACATCAAATACTATTATCATAGTTCCATAGCCACATCAAAAGAAATACACATTTGTAAATCTAAAGCAACATCTACGCGCTTTCGTTGCATCCCACTAATCTGACTCGTAGCATATGCCTCATGCCCATGCCTTAGTAGAAATTGTGAATCGAGTCACTATCTTCGTCTGGAGACGACATGGAAGAAAAGAGAGAGAGGGATGAGAAACTCATTCAAGATTCTCAGTAGGGATATCCGACTCTAACACACTTGTCATCGTCATCGTCCCCAGCCACTTTGGTTTTAATTATGAAAAGGTATTCATGCATAAGGTTTGGTTTTAAACTTCTCAAATCTATTTATTCGAAGTGGGTGTCTTTTAGTATGAGTCTTAATGGCATGAATGCAATAGATATTGGATGAGTGGATGACAATACATTATACAAGCAATTCAATAAAACATAACATCAAGTAAACATATAAGTGGCATAAAGAGCATAGAACTTTTATATAACTTTTTCTCATACTTGAACTCTTAAATTCTTTTTCTCAAAAACCACCTTCTTATCGTAGCCACCAAAATCCAACCAAACACGCCCTGCCCCGGCGATATTTATCATAGCCACCAAATTCCCTTTCACCATATCGCTTAGGAATAAGCTCAAACCTAACTAGTCGTCACTAGATTTCATATGGGGTCATAGAAGGGATAACATAGGAATATTTCCTTCTTTGAAATGCTCTACTGGCATCTAGTATACAGCGAATTGTCCACTTTGGTAGGTTGCATCCACTCATACCCTCACGGATTTGTCTTTCCTGGGGGTGCTCGGTCGAACCGGTGTCACCAGGAAAGCGCGTCTCAGTGCTATATCACATTAAAAACTCATCTCCTGGGGGTGCTCGGCTGAACCGATGTCACCTAGGGTTTTATCTCATATGGTTTTCAAAAACATTCTCAAGTATTGATTTGACCAAAATTCGACAGCATAACAGTTGTATACCGAATTTCTTTCAAATCTACTTTATGCCACGAAATCTATAATACATGTACTTTCTCATTCAACTTCTATGATCAACTCAAATCACATAAGCATACTCATCATAGCACAAGCATCATCACAAACATACTTGAAATATCAAACTCAAAGCATCAAAATTCTCTTAATGTCTTATGCTTTGACCCTTAGGGTCCTTTAACTTAAAATCTAAGTTCTCTATCATCGCAACTTAATCTCTCGGGTACCTATAGGTTCATATCTAAGTAGTCCTCACTCAATTCTATGATCATAATTAATTCTAAACCTCAAGAGTGCAGAATCTATATTTTGCTAATTACGGGTACCTAGGAGTCATAATTTTGACCCTTTCTAAGTTCGGTTTTCTCTTACAGTATCAAGATCAATTCCTAAACCAATTATGAGTAGCTCCTACACATTTAAACTAATTATAAACCATTATTTACTAATATTACCCTTGCTGGACAGAATCCAGAAAATTCTTATTTCTAAGGAATCTAGAACTTGTATCTTAATTCTTTTCTAGTTTCTAATTGTCTTAGCTTTCTCAAATTAATTCTAACATCAAAGATACTTGAATATACACATTCCCACATAATAAAATCATCATCATACAATGAATAACATAGCAAGGCAGAACCGGGAACATCATCATCATATCATGCATAGAATCACATAAAATTTCATCTCAAGTGCACATAAGTTACTAGTTTTCTTTTGGAACCTTTTTAGAACCTCAAAACTCTTTTAGAAGCTATTTTATTTTATTAAAGTCAGAAGAATATGAAAAAGGGCAGTAGCCAATTTATTTTGCTCATAGTTAAGATCTAAAACACAAAAACATATTTATAACATATTCTAGGTTCATCTAAGCTTTAAGAAAATTCTTAAAACATGTTTTGTTGGTCGAAAATACATCGCCGAAAATCTCATACTAAGTTCATCCTTATCACATGGCCGAAAATACATCTATAAAATACTTCCATTTTCCAAACTTTACATGAGATAAAGAAAAGGCAAGTCTTTGAGCTCTAGGTTCCTTAGGTGATAATGTAACACTCCGATTTTTCTGTTAGAGTGAGAATGACCAAAATGCCCCTGAGGTCATTTTCAGCCCAGAATTCGAGGAAAGCCGGTTCAGCAATACACGAAGGGCAAACTCAATGTTGGAAGGGGATTAGATGACTTGCATACCTTCCCGAGTTCGAAAATCTCGTTTTTCGAGTTTTCGGGTCAAAATGACCAAAACACCCCTGTGGTGTTTTACCCGTTTGCAAGTGCCGGATGAACCCGAAACTTCTCCAGATGATTTTAAAAGGTGTTTTTATGTAGATTGTGACCTTAGTTTTGGTCCCGGGCGAAATTAGTGCAAAATTATGATTTTGCCCCTAGTTTCGTGTTTTTACGCTTAATCGCGTGATTAAGCAAACCTAAGCAATATTGGGTTCTAATCGAAGGTTAATTAATTTCCTTAATTAATTTAGGGTCAAAATAATTTATTAAAGTTGATTAGAACCTAAAAGTGTTTAATTACAACTTAAAATCATATTTTAATTTCAAGATTCCTAGTCATGGAATCTTGAATAGTGTTTCCTGTCTCCAATTCCTTAAATCATGGAATTGTGTTACACATTGTTTATTCATAAATGAGTTTAAAATTCTTTAATGATGTATGAGCACTCCTAACCTTGTCATAAAATTCCTAATACACATGCTTAGTTACCTAAACTTAAGCTTAATTATTCCTAACCTTGTACCTAAGCTAATACACATCTAAACCTACCATTAACACCCAATTAAAGGATCAAACCTCACCTCGTCCTTGTTGCACTGCACCTGGCCGTGAGCCTTCCCTCCCCATATGCATCACATGTTCAATTTTTCAACACTCCAAGGCCATACCTCAAGTCACATACACTATATCTTGTCATAACTTTCAATCAAGCTTAATTTTCCAAGTAAATAACTAATTAAAATAGCTCATTTTCTCCATTTATTTGTGGCTTGAAAAGTTCTAGCCATGCATTGTTTCTAGAAGCCTAATTTCATAAAAATTGATAGGAAATTAACTCACATCAAGCCATACTTTGTAGCATAGCTTCCATACTTCAAACCATGCTTCTATGACACAATCAAAGAGATATTTTCCTCTCCCTTTGTCCTCCAATGCTACGGCCAGCACCCCTTCCTTGATGAGCCCATGGTTTTGTTTTTCTATAAATAGGATGCTTGTGATAGCTTAGTTGCACCTTGAAGCATTTGCTAAGTTTAGAGTTTTAGAGTTGTCTTGCTAAGTTTTTCTTTTCTCTCAAAGCTCCAAGAGTTCTTTCTCTTCATCTTCATATTTCTCATCCTTCCCTCACATAATCACCTCATAGTCTCAATCTACCACCTCATAACCTTAAATCATTCTCTAAGCTCTCAAATACTCAACCTCAAACACAACTTCACCCAAAACACATTTCCTTTCTTTTCCTTCCTCTTTGGCCGAATCATCACCACCATCCTAGGAGGAGTTGCTCATCTCATTTCCATCTTCAAGTCCAAGCTTTTACCTTCATCACTAGGTAGGGATTTGTTTTCAAACTTTGTTTTGCTCAAGAAAGTGTTTTTCTCTAGTTTCCTCTTGGAATCTTTTTGAACTTTCCTTTGTTTCTCATTTTCTTTTCATTTCAGCCTCTAGGCCTTGTTATGAGCATGATAGCTTGATGATGAGAGTTTCTAGATGATGACATTGTGTTCATCTCAAAGAAACCTCTAAAGCTTAAGTTTTCCTTTCCTTATGACTTCATCTATATGATATCTAGCTCACATGGTTTTTCAACTTAAGAAAATTAATCTAAGGATTTCTAAAAGCCCAAGCCTACCCTTGTCAACCTGAAAGTTGGCCGACACGTTCTAGAGATTTTCTCTAGATAGGGGTTTTGGGTATTTAATAAAGAACTTGACTTAGTTTCACTTTCTTAAGACTTTCGGTTTTGATGTTTTGATCTTTGAGATATTGTATTGGGTTGTTATCTTATGAAAGTCTTGAATGAGCTCTAGTCAACCATAAAATGAACCTTGCATCATGTTTACTTTATGCTTTGCATATCATGTTTACTTCCTTGCTATCACTAAATACCAAGATAATAAGTGAACCTTGCATTATCATGTTCATATTTCAAGCTATGCATTATCATGTTTATATTTCAAGTTCTCACTTAATACCAAGATAATAATGAGTTGCATTCATATTTACTTTGTGCCATCACTTTACTTTCTAATGGAACCTAAAATAGTGCATGAGCATGTTTATTTTTATGTCATCACTCTAATGAACCTAGAGCTCAAAGACTTGCCCATTGTTGTCTCTACAAAGGTCTAAAAATATTTATTTCTTGTGGTTCCCATTTCGGCCCTAAAGGGCTTTGGTGTTTTCAAGTGTTAAAAACTATGTTTTATAATTTATCTAAGCTTATGTGAGTATAAGGAATATGTAGAACTAAGTATTCCTAAAATAATTTAGCCACTTCCCTCTTAAGTATTCCTATGATTTTAAAGGATGAAGGTGTTTATAAACAAGTTTTGAAAGTTCTAAAATAGTTCCAAGAGAAACTAGTAGCTTATGTGCCTAAGAAATTGTGTTCTATGCCTTTTATGGAGAAGTATATTTTCGGTTCTTCCTTACTCTTTACTGCCACTGTTTGTGCTGTTTTAATGATGATAACGTGCCTATGTTTGAGTAAAAATAATGTTAAGACTCATATGTGAAAGATAGGATAGGTTAGGAACTAGAAAAGAATTAAATTGAGAGTTCTAGATCCTTTAATTATGTAATTTTATGGATTCTATCTAGCAAGGTTTAGATTTAATAATCATAGTTTTTAATTAGTTTGAATGTGTAGGAATGACTCATAATTGGTTTAGGACTTACTCTTAAAGCCTTAGGAGCAAACCGAACTTAGAAAGGGTCATTGTTGTGACTTCTAGGTACCCGTAAAGTTAGGATTTCAAATTCTGCATCCTTGAGGTTTAGAGATGTTCTTGACCATAGTGTGAGGTGAGATATACTTAGTTATAACCTCATAGGTTCCCAAGAGACTAGGTTTTGATGATCGATAACTTAGAATGTGAGTTAAGGACTTTAAGGGTCTAAACCGTAATTTCTAGAACCCTGTAATCACACAAATATAAAGTTGTCCAAATCTGCATAGTGCTGTTTGGATAGGTCCTTGAGCATAAAAATTACTAAAACTTATTAGTTGTAAACCTATAGGTGTGTAAGAGGTTAAGGCTAATACTAGAACAATTAGTTTACAAGTTTAAGACTCAAAAGAACCAAAGTATAAAACACTATGGGTTTATAATATAATAAGCTTGTGAGTTTGTATGAATAATTGTCTAAGGTATAATTATGTGATAATGTATATGCTATGAAGAAGTTTTATACACTATGAAGAAGTTTCATGTGATGATGTATATGCTATGAAAAAGTCTTATGTGAAAATAGGTTATAGTTTTATATATGATTATATGATGAGATGCATACTATGAGAAAGATTTATATGATGAATAATGATGTATCTATGAATTAACACTTTATGAGAACTTAAATGTGACACAACACTGAGACGCCTTCTTGGGTGACACCGGTTTAGCCGAGCACCCCCAAGAAAACAAATCCGTGAGGGTATTAACATAGAGCTTGCCAAAGTGGACAATGCTACTGTGCACTAGTTGCCAGTAGAGCGTTTCAAAGAGGAAATGACCCTAAGAGAGGTGATCCTTAATTGCCCCCTAGCCCGCACTATTGAGTCGGGATTATGTATATGTTACGCTTATCATAGGATAAGTAAGAACTAGTGACGACTAGTTAAGGTATGAGTTCATAACCTAGAGATGTTTTAGGGTGGCCCTATGAGATGAAAGTTAAAGCTTAAAATGTCACATGTACTATACCTATCACCTTATGCCAATGTTATAATGCTTCGTAGTTATTTTATTGAACGGCTTACCTTTATGATGCATTCATGTCATTAGTACATTTCATGCTTAGTCATAAGACGCATTATAAAATATGATGGACCTTGGATAAATAATACTTTAGAAAACTAACTTAAAAGGAGTTTATAAGCATGCACACCTTTTTAGAAATAAAACCCAAGGTTCTTGAGGAAGTGATGATGACACCTAGGTAGGGATTACCCTACTAAGAATTCTTTTAGAAAGATTCTCATTCCCTCTCTCTTTTCTTCCGTCATATCTTCAGATGGCGACATTCGTACTCTTCATCGACACCCCAGTATGGGAGCTGCACCATGACCCGGCACTCGGGTCATACCATTTTGAGGGTCATCACCTGATCGTTAGAGTCTTCATGTTCATGGTACGACCCTTCGCACACCCAGTACGGAGTTACCGATTCACCCCGACCCCCCTACCATCACAACAGTATTTTTGAGCGAGCCAGATCACGAGACGAGCAGATCCTCCGCATGCAGCTTGAGGCATCAGTGGTACGCGACTACTTGGAGTACGTGCCTCGCACCCAGTACTAGGAGACGGACCCATCCAAGGACCCGTCATCACACATGTACAGTTGGAGCTCCAGTCCCGCTCCCCCACCGATGAGAGCCGGGAGTGAGGAGACGGTGGTCTAGCCGAGGTTGGCACGTAGGCCATCCATACGCCCTCACCGCGGTGGACATACCCCGATGATGCGCTGGACCACTCCCGCCGGGATTCGTCAGTGGATCGACTCGACCCCACAGTACTCGGACCAGCAGGAGTAGACATAGGAGGGGTAGCAATTAGTGCACACATGCCACATAGTTGAGGGCAAACCTTCTTTTGTGTATGAGGTTGCCTACTCTAGGTGCACTCGGGCATGGGTGTTGTTTTATGATTTCCCTGTATTTGTTTTCTTTGTATTTGTTCTTCAGTTGTATTCTGTTTCCCGATGTATCGAATAGTCCTGCCCTTTGGGTGGGCACATTATATATATATATATATATATATGTTTCAGTTGATGTTTCCATAATATGATGTGTTCCTGTACGCTTTGCTTATATGTTTCGTTATGCTTCCTTTTAAAGATTCGTGCATGGCTCTCACCTTGATTTAAAAAAAAAAAAAAATTTACCCATATTTCCGCTAAGTATTTTCTAAGTAAAAGATAAGACCAAGAGGTAATATCCTAAAGATTAACCTAAGTACATACTAGTAGTCTTAGGTTAAGATTTAGGGTGTTACAGATAACATAAACTTAAAACATGAAATGCACTTAGTTTTATTCTTCATTATAAATAAAGTGAGAGCATAAAGTAAACACGGGATACAACTCATTATTATCTTTGGGTTTAGTGATGACTTGAAATATAAACATGAGAATGCAAGTTCATTCTTTACTCTTGAGAGTTAGTGTTAACATGAAAATAAATATGAATGTAAGCTTATTTTAACTTTACTGGAGCTCATGCAAGACTTTTTTCAAGGATCAATATTATCCTAAACCCATACTTTATCTAGCAAGACAAAGTGAGCTTTAGAGTTCTTGTACCAAGGTTACAAAGGAACCTCATGGTTTGAACATCATCATCAAGCTCAAAGAAAATGAACAAAGAACTCAAAATAAATCACAACACTTCTTGAAACAATGTAAAAAGAACTACTTTATATTTTTAACATACTTTTTGAAAAGAAAGAAAAGGAAACCGAAACCATCAAGGAAAAGGAAGGAAAAGAAAACCAAAATATCTCAAGATCAAGAACACGTTTCAAGCTTTAGAGGTTTCTCAAATGAGAACTCTCAAGACCATCATCTTGAAACCTCATCATCAAGCTCAAGTTTTTCCTTTTTAAAGAATCAAATCTCATGACTAAGTAGCATTTTTCATAAAACTCAAACAAAGAAAATTCAAGCTTTAGAGGTCTCATTGAGATGAACACAAAGTCATCATCTAAAGACACTCATCATCAAGCTATCATGAGGAGTAACAAGGCCTTGAAGGCCGAAAGTGAAAAGGAAATAATAAAGCAAAACCGAAAAGGAAAACCAAGAGAAAACCAACACTTTTCATTTCAAACATCAAAACAAAACAAAAGCTTTGGAAAGCAAGAACCCCTACCAAGTGTAGTCTTGATCAAGGATGAAGAAAGCTTGTTTCTTGAAAAGGAAGTGAGAAGAAAACTCCTCTCCAAGGATGATGAAGTTTCGGCCACAAAGAAAGGAAAGGAAAGGAAGTGTTTTTGTGAGAGCTTTGTGTTTGTGAATGGAAGCTTTGGTGTTTAGATGATGATCTATGGTGGTTGCAAGGATGGTGGTCTTAGAAGAGAATGAAGAAGATGAAAGGAAAAGAGTTCAAGAGCTCTTTGAGAGAAAGAAAGGAAACATAGAGAAAAGCTTTAAGACATAAGCTTAGAAATGAGCAAAAACGGACCAAGTTCTCCTAATATATGTATTTATAGAAAATTGAAACATGAAGAAATGAATGGTGGAGGAAGAGGCTGTGAGTTTCTAGCATGGGGGGGGGGGAATATCTTCTAAAAGTTGTCATACAAAGCATGGATGAAAGCATGGTGGATATGACTCAAAGTATGGTTCAAGGTATGGGCTAAGTGTAACACCCTAATATTCGACCCAATACTACTAGTATGTATTTAGGCCAAATATTAGTCATTACCTCTTGTCATAGTTCTAATTACTTTGAAATTAGACTTAAGGAAAATGCGAGCCAAATTTTTTTTTGAAATCTTGTTAAAATAGGAGCCGCGTGTAACACAATATAGACGGTATAAATAAATGCGGAAACAATAACATAGAAGTGGCTCCAAATCAACATGACATCATCACATCTGAAATACTTCATGCATATACTATGCCTACCCTAAGGGCAGGACTTTTCAAGTACATAAGGAAATGCGAATACAACTGAAACATGAAAGTACATAGAAATGGGAATCACGTAACGTGAAAACATAAAAGGAACACCCATTCCCAAGTGCATCTAAAGTGGATAACCTCGATACAAAAGAAGGTTTATCCAATCTACGTGACATGCGTGCACTAAGGACTACCCACTATCCTACATCTAACGCCACGGGTAAGGTGGAAGATAACCAATCCATGGACGGTTTCTACGGCAGGCATGCTGGAACCTGCCATGTCCTCTATGTCTAGGACGTGGACTAGGCACCGGGGCTCTCCGAGGCTAAGTCACCGTCTCCTCACTACCCATGGGCATACGCGGGGGAGTAGGGGCAGAATCCTCTCCATACAGGTGGGTAGGGGTGTCCTCTGAGGGATCCTCCTCCGAGTGCTGAGTGCGTGGTACGTACTCTGGTACCGCTCCCGAACTGGCAGAGTGTGTCCGTAAGATCCTCTCCTCAAGCGTACGGGTGCGCTCAAAAATAGTAGTGTCGTCATAAGGAGACGTTGGGGTGAACAGATAACTATCTACAGGATCAGCAAAGGGCCGCCCAAGAAACATGAACACACGTACAGTGCAGAAGCCCTCAAAATGGTATGACCCAAGCTCGGGGTCATGGTGGATCTCCCAGATGGGCATGTCAATGTAGAGGACGAACGTCGCCATCTTAATCTGAAGACGTAAAGGAAAGAAAGAGATAGAGGGAATAAGATTTCTTGCTAAAGAAACTCAGTAGGGTTTTTTCCTTTTACCTAGGTGTCATCTTCTACGTCCTCAGGGACCTTGGTTTCTTATTAAAAATCATGGTCATGCGATGGTTCAATTGTGAAGTTCGAAAACGTTAACTTCCAAGGTCCATTCTTTTTAATTCTAAAACCTCTTGGTTACATAATCTATAATTCATGAAACTGGAATCATAATTCATAGGTACTATTGACGTGGATCATGACACAAACTCATAGATCGTGGTACATAAAATCATAGATCATGGAACATAAAATCATAGGTCATGGAACATGGTACATGGTGCATGGTAACTTAACTTGGTTACTTAGGTGACATTAAAGCATTATCATTTTCTTCTTGGGGCCACCCTAACTGGTCTCCCTTGGGAGATGTAACTAGGTTATGAGCTCATACCAAGCTAGTCGTCACTAGCATCTGGACTTATCTTTTTGGATAAGTTAAAGGTCCCGACTTAAAGTACGGGTCTAGGGGGCATAGAATCACCTCATCCCCACTCTTAATTAGGTGGTTCAAAAGGATCATTTTCTCATAGTTTAAGTCACCTTAAGTCTTAGCATGTTTAATGAAATACCACTCAAATAATACATGCCATATATCTCATGGTACAACAGAGGCATTTCTAGGTTCTTTAAAGACCACACATGCAATAGTGAAACTAGCATTTAGAAATAATGATTCTCATGGCATCATGCTAGTCATAAGATATCACAATAATTCATCCTTAATACAAGGGTTTATAAATCACTTCCTTAAGGTAAAATCCCTAAATCGGGTAACCTCAAACTAGCATATTATGTCACATGAGTTTAAGGGATTGATTAACCTCTTTCCAGATAATTTATTAAGTCCTAGAACCTAATTAATTATGGCTGGACAGTTTAGGCAGTGTGCTAATTTAGATGAATTACGGTGTTCTAGAATGTGCGTTTTAGGCCCTTTCTCACTTCCGACTTTTTCTATGATATAATATGTAATACCTACACCAATTATGAGTTTCTCTCACTCATCTAGGCATCATATAATGTGAATCTAATTGTTTTAACAAGGCTGGACAGAATCTATAATTTTCTGTTCCTATGTAGTTCTAGAATTCACATATCAAGCAAATAAAGTTACTAAATGTACTTTAAAGATGTCTAGACAATTTTCACATACTTGGCAAGGTATATAAGCATATTTAGACCACCCAAAACAGAATTTAAGGTGCTGTAAACTATCAAGGCAGAACCGAAAGCATGAGTCATGAAGACATAGGAAAAACTTCACTTTAATACATATACGTTGCTAGTTTCTCTTGGAACACTTTTGTAACTTCTAAACTCTTTAGAAAATCATTTTATTCCATCAAAGATCATCCCAAAACGCATAGGGCAGTAGCCATGTAATACTTTTTGTAACAAGAATGAATCTTGGAAAACATATTTAAAACATTCACTAAGTCCACATAAACTTAGGAAAACCCTAAGACATAGATTGTAAGCCTTAGTAACCAAATGAACTCTTTTTTTTTTTTTGAGCTATTTCTATTACTTGGCCGAATGCATATTCAAAGAGATTCCTTCCTTTATTAATCTTTTCTCAAGATGAAATGCGCAAATCTTTGAGCTCTAGGAGTTTAGGGTGATGACATAAAGTAAACATGCTATGCATTCTATTTTTATGGTTCTTTAAAAGTAAAGTGATGGCTCAAGGTAAATATGGAATGCACATTCATTTAAATCTTGAAGTTTAGGTGAGGACTTGAAAAGTAAACATGCAATGCAAGTCCAATCTTTATCTTTAGATTTAGTGATAGCATAGAAGTTAAACATGAATGCAACTCCTTTTTACATCTTGACTAGAGCTCTTGCAAGATTTTAAAGAGAACAAAGGTTCCAACCCAAAACTCAACCTCACAAGAAAAGAAACACTAGTAGCACTAAGTTTTGTAAAAAGAGACATTTTATCCTCAAAGACCATGAGGTGGCCGAATCCTCATCATGAAGAAACAACCCATTTTTGAAGTCTAGGGGCCAAGATCTTGATGATCCAAACATCAACATCCTAAGCCCTCATCATTGAGTATTTCCCTATACCTTAAACTTCCATCAAAACCAAACTCATGTCAAACATGAAGGAAGAAACCGAAATCTCACTTGGTCTAGAAACCAAGTCCAAGCTTTAGAGTTTATTCATGTGACTAACCTCAACATGAAACCCTCATCATCAAGCTATAATTTTTCCAAGTACCATAGGCCTTCATGGCCGAAACATTCAAGGAAAAACAAAAGTTCCAAAGAGTTTCATGAGAAACATAACCTATTTTTTACCAAAACTTGAACAAGATGAAACTTTTCTCCAAAAGAAACTTCAAGCTTTAGAGGTCTCATGCTAAAATGAACTCATGGTTACATCTTAGAGAGCCCTCATCATTAAGCCCTCCTCACCTTGGCCTTGAGGCCGAAATGAAAGAAAAAGAAAGGGAAGAGGAAAAGCAAAAATGAAAGCTCCATGAAAACTCATTCACAACATATTGTCAAGCAAGATCAAAGCATCAATATAAAAGAAGCATTTCTTTTTGAGAAGCTCCCTACCTAATGGTTGAAGTTGAGAGGAAATGAAGAAGTTGAAGGAGATGAACTCTTGAACTTGAGAGGAAAAGAAAGTTTCAAAGTGCTCTAAAACTCTAAACTTAGTGAATGAACAAAAGGTGCTTCAAGTCCTCCAAGCTATCTATTTATAGAAGAATGAAATGAAGGTGTTTTTTGGGGGAAAAGGCTTCGGCCTTTATAGCCACAAGGAGAGAAGAAATATCTCCTTCAAAGCATGATGACAAGTCTAACTAGGCATGTCCTAAAGTATGGCTAAAAGTAGCTTGTGTAAGTAAGCTTGATTGACAATATAAACTAATATAAATTTTGAATTCTTTTTGAATTTTTGGGGGAGGAGTGGCGCCACTTTTGGGCAGCCATGGGAGAGAAAATATCTCTTCTAAATCATGGTTTAAAAGGGTGCTTAGGTGTAGGATTGATTTAGCTTAGGATTAGGGGTTGCTAAGTAAATGTTTTAGGTAAACTAATTAGGTGATTAGGGTTGTAACACCTTAGATTAGGAGTGGTCTTGTGAGATTTAATGGAGTCAAGACTTCTATGACTAGTGATGTGAGTATGACAACCTTCCTTAGAAATGGGAGCGTGAATAGTGAAAACACTATTCATATATGCTTTCTTTAAAGAAAAAGAACTAGAATTAGGTTTTAAAATTTTTCTTAAGCAATTTTTGGTTCTAATTAACCTCAAATAATTATTTTAGCTCTAGATTAATTATGAAAATTAATTAATCTTTAATTAGAGCCTAATATTACTTAGGTTTTGCTAAAAACGTCCTTAAGCCCAAAATGCACTAAGCAGGGGCAAAATCATAATTTTTACCAAAAGTTGCCCGAAACCTCCGGGACTAAAACAAACATAGTTCATGCCTTAAAACCATTGTTTTGGACCTCCGAACAAGGTTTGGGTCAAAACAGAACTTAAAAATGCCTTAAATTGCTGTAGGGGTATTTTGGTCATTTACACGCGGAGACCCTAAAAATAGGATTCCTCTGCTTTATTAAACACTCAAGCACATACAATCCCCTTCATATATCATATGAACCTTATGGGGATGGCCGAGATCGGCCGTCCTCGTATTTCGGCAAAAATGACCTCAGGGGCATTTTGGTCATTTAAAAGTTTAGTGAAAATCGGGGCGTTACACTAAGCATAGGCTTTGAGTGCAAGAATTTTAACATGTGGGAAACATGAGGAGGAGTGCATTTCGGCCAGCATGTGACAGCCCATGGGGAGAGATTTATCTCATCTAATTGTGGTTTAGAGGTGTATTTAGGTGTTTCTTTGATTAGGCTCAAGATTAGGAAGTTGTAAGTAAGTGTTTAGGAATTTAAATAGGTAATTAGGGTCATGTAAGACTAGATTAGGAGGTGGTCTTAATAGATTAATGAAGTCAAACTTCATTATCTTAGAATCCAATGCCAACATGTTTCCATGATTTAGGGGAATAGGTAAGAGAAAATACTATTCTTAGATTCCTTTCTAAAAGAATTAAGACTAGAAAAGGATTTTGAGTTTCCTTAAGCAATTTTAGGTTCTAATTAACTTTAATAAATTATTTTGACTCTAGATTAATTATGGAAATTAATTAATCTTCAATTAGAGCCTAATATTGCTTAGGTTTGCTTAATCACGCGATTAAGCTCAAAAACACTATATTAGGGGTAAAATCGTTATTTTGTACAAAAACTGCCCAGGACCACCGGGACTTAAACAGATACTCCTAAACACATAAAAACATCATCAAACACTTATAATTATCATTTCGAACTCTCAGGAGAGATTTTGGGCTCAAACGGCATTGATACCTGCGTAAAAACGTTATAGGGGTATTTTGGTCATTTTGACCTGAAACCGCAAAAAATGAGATTCTTCTGCTTTATTAACATTCATTCATATATAATCCCCTTCTAACATTGAGTTGACCCTTCGAGGACTGCTGGGTTGGCTATCCTCGAATTTCGAGTGGAAAATGACCTAAGGGGTATTTTGGTCATTTTTGGTCAATTACAAAATCGAGGCGTTACAGCTTAAGTTTGATAATGAAAATCATAAGGAAAATATAGATTCTATTTTCAAACTCTAAGCCTTAGAATCTAAAGTCTTAGAACTATACTAGAAAG